>BSBK01007092.1:205000-760052 GCA_027943335.1 Chamaecyparis obtusa | reverse complement strand
GAGGAGAGAGAGAGAGAGAGAGAGAGAGAGAGAGAGATAAGGGAGAGAGAGATAGAGAGAGAGAGAGAGAGAGAGAGAGATTTGGGTGAGAGATAAGCTAAGTCTCTCGTAGAGATGGGGTCGAAACTGAGTGATTTGTGATCAAACGAGTTAAAACCCTTTGGGAATCCTTTTGCCAGCTTCAGTTTGACCTTAGAAATCCATGATGGATTTTGGGAGGTAAACCTGCTGAAGGCTTGCTAAATCCTGAAATTTGGCTAAGTTTGGAATTTTTCAAATCTAGAATCTGCATGTTAACTCCTATGAAGCTGGAACCTATCCCAAACACCCTGAAAGCATTATATTTTATAATTTATACAAATATAACTTAAAGTATAAGAAATTAAAATTATCAAACTTATACTTAAATGTTATATTTGTATAAATTACCCCCCCTCTCTTTGTATAAATTACCCACCCTCTCTCTCTCTCTCTCACTATATAAATCTATATCTTACATAGGGCGTACGCCCTATAGGGTGCACGCCCTATGTAAATTTATGATTTTCATAGCCCACGGGGGTGAAAATATTGGCATTTTACAAAGCACGCGCGCCCTATTTGGTGCACGCACTTTGTTTTGCATTGCCCAAGCCTAAGGCTTGGGCAACCCAAGTCATAGGGCGTGCGCCCTTTAGTGCTTGCGCACTATGTGCGATGGGGGGCCAAAAAAAAAGTGGCAACTTTTTGGTCCCCCATCTTTGTGCACTTACCCCACTACTATAAATATATTCATGATTACTTCACTTGATTAGTGAAGGACGACATAATTTTTACGCTAAAAGATAAATTAGTTTATCTACGTCATTTGGGACCAAAATGATGATTTGTAAAATCTTAGCCTGGGTTGTCCTTGGTTCATTAGGTTTTCCCTAGGTCCATTACAATTTTCCTTGGTTCATTATGGTATTCCTAGGTTCTAGAAATTGTTTAGGTTCATTAGGACACTTAAAGGACATCATCAGTAGGGTATGGTGTCAAGACTTAGGATGAGTGCCCGGAGACAAAATGAGACCATGCCTAGGGAAAACCTATCTAATTAGACACATTCATGGTGGTAGTTTGCACCCATGACAAATAGAGAAAGATTTGGGAAACCTTGTAACTTTCTATTGAGTGTATTTGATACCTTTTGCACCATCATAAAAATTGTTTCCCTACAAAGAAAATTCTATTATTCAAAATCTGAGAGAGGTTACTCTAAGGGCCTCTATGTGATCCTATAGGTTCAGATGGATACACTGCAGGTGCCACAGATTGTGAGAAATGGTATGCCAAAGTTTGAAAATGTTGTGCACTTAGGGAACTTAAGGGACATCGTCTACTAGGTATGGTGTTGATAGTTCAGATGCATGGGGAGGAAAAATGGAACCATGCATAGGGTAAACCCTCCAAATTGGATGCATTCATGTTGATGGTTTGACCCCATGATGAACACAACTCTTTTTGCGATACCTTGCAACTTTCCATTGAATGTATTTGACACTTTTTGCATCATCAAAAAAATTGTTTCCCTACAAAAACCACATCGATTCTTTGAGATTTGAGAGAGCTTATTGTAGAGGGCTCTCACACAATCTTATAGGATCAAACAAATCCACTGTGGGTGCCACAAATTGCAAGAAATGGTTCGTCGGAGTTTGGCATTTTTGTGCACTTAGGGCACTTAAGGGACATTGTCAATAAGGTATGGCACCGAAAGTTCCAACGTGTGGGAAATAAAAATGGGACCATTCCTAGGGTAAACCCACCCAACCAGATATTTTTGCGCTAACAGTTTGACCCCATTACAAACACAACTCTTTTTAGGCTACCTTTCAACTTTCTATTGAATGCATTTGACACTTTTTGTGTCATAAGAAAAATATGCCCTATGAAAACCACTTTGAGTCTTCAATATTTGAGAGAGGTTATTGGAGAGGGGCCTCACACAACCCTATAGGTTCAAATAGATCTACTGTAGGTTCCATGAATTATGAGAAATGGTCCAACAAAGTTTGACATTTTTGTGCACTTAGGACACTTAAGGGACATTGTTGGTAGGGTATGGCGCCAAGAATTTTGATCCGTGGGGAGGAAAAATAGGAACTTTCCTAGGATAAAACCACCCAACCAGATGCATTCACATTGATGATTAAACCCCACAATGAACACAACTCTTTTGGGCTACCTTGCAACTTTCCATTGAATGCATTTGACACTTTGCATCATCAGAAAAATAACTGCCCTACAAAAACCACATTGATTCTTCAAAATATGAGAGAGGTTATTGTAGAGGGGAGAAAAATCCTATATGATTAGAATGATCCACCACAGGTACCACAAATTATAGGAAATGGACCATCCAAGTTTGATAGTTTTGTGCACTTAGGGAACTTAAGGGACATCACCTATAGGGTATGGTGCCGAGAGTTCCAAGACATGGGGAAAAAAATGGGACCATGCCTAGGGTAAACCCACCCAACCAGATGCATTTATGTTGATGTTTCAACACCATAATGAACATAACTCTTCCAAAGGTAATGTTGTGAAGGATTGTAACTCTCAAAATTTTGGAATTATGAATGGTTGTGAGACTTTCAAAGGGCATAAAGGATGAAGGGTTGTGACTCTCTAGAAAGGTTGTAATAATGAAAGGTTGTGACTCTAACATCATGAAGATATAAATAGGAGGAAAAATCATTTGTCGAACTACCAAATAAGGGGTCCTATTATGTTAACTATGTATGTTACCTATCTTAACTTCCAAATGTATTATAGATCATTCACTGTTTGTTAATTTTATTTGGTTTTAACGTACAGTGATGTATCCATATCATTGAAAATTGTAAAACAAAAAATATTATGAAAATACATATGGAACAAATCTTAAAACAAATATTTTCCAAACACATCAAATATTATTGAAATATTGTAATAATGACACTCACATTAGAAAAACCACATAATGATTTCATAAACATGATTAATACATTTAGTGCACATAAGGAAGACAATATATTGAAACTCATATTCTATATATGAAATTTTTTAATAAGCATCCATATACAAATATAGCTTAAAGGCCAACTGAAATAAAGTTTTACAAAATGTGGCATATGCCATCTCAAAATCTGTACAAAATATACATATGAAAACTAAATGTGTCTATGAAATCCTAGGGTACTAATGGATCATCAAAATGGAGCCACCTCGAGGAAATCTTTGGCTCTGACGGATCCTTCACAAAACAAAAATTTAAACAACAATTGAGATTATTTAAATTATAAATTGAACTATAATTAAAATTTAAAATTGACTTCTTTTATGTACCTCTATTCTACATCTCCTAACATGGTTAGGAGTCCTAGAATGTGTCTTTGGAAGTGAGTAGATGTCACTGAGACTGGGAACGTTGACCTATATATGTTCACAAGCATAATTTAATAAATTATCCTATAAATTTGTTGCTAATAGGAACATAAATTTACTAAGCTCCTGAATTAAATAAAAATGTATCTGTGTGGTTGGATTTTCTTCTGGCAGTGTCGATGCAGTAAAAAAGGATGTAAATCCCTAACATTGTACCTCTCTCACACGCAATGTTACCTACAAGAATAAAATAATATTAAAATATTATTTATTATATATTTAAAATAATGATAATCTAAATGACAAGAATGTAAAGAATTCAAAACTGTAAATAATTGTGTACACAAATACATACCATGCATCTATCAAGGCCAAGTATAATGTCTAAGGGGATGCACTCTTCAACCTATGTCATGCCCTCCTCGGTCATCAAGACCTGTTAAATAGACTATGAAAATAAACATTAGTACACTCCAATGATAAGTACATGCAAAATCATTCTCAAACTTTTAATTAACTTGCCCTTCTCAGTTTGCGCCACTGCACCCCTCGCATTGCACCCCCTAGAAGTAGGTGACACCTGCAAGAGTAAAAAAAATATGAAAATGTTAATTAGTATATATACTTTTTAATTATCATAATTTAAATGAAAAGAATGTCTATTGATAAAAATTAAACAACCAAGAGTGAAAATATATACCATAGAGCTCTCAAGACCAAATGAAATGGATGAGAGTTTGGAATCCTACACCTCTCTCCTCTCCTCCTTTGTCATCAATTGAACATAAATAGACCATGTATAAAAACATAAGTGTTCAATCATAATAATTTATCTAATAAAAATACTCATTTAAAATTAAATTCTCTCTAACATTTAACATTAAGTCTTACCATAACATGAGAAATCAATAATATTTGTTCCTTATCTCTCGTATGCAAGGACTCTCCATGGTACACTCAAATCCCTATCCTCAAATATAGTGTACCACCCATATCATCAACCTCATACTCTTCTCTATCCATAGAGTCGTCTACAGGCCCATTGAGGGGAACCAAGCATATATTATGGTATGTACAGAAAGTATGCGACACACACATATGTGAACCTGAGAAGTATGTATCAATAGCACTAGGAGGTTTTGTCATTAATGCAATGTGTGTAACCAAATGGTCTCTCAAAGTGTGAATGTCCCTTATGGTCTCCAAGGCATCATACATAATAATGTTTGGATGCTTCACTAGAGGAGGGGGAGCATATGGGCCTTGTACTACTCAATGTTCCCTTGGTCTATAATGAGGTTGGCCTATGCCTACACCCATGAATTATCTCATACTCCAATAGTTCACACTATGACCCAACACAAGCTCAACATATAGTTTTTTAATGAAATAAAAAGGGGCATCCATATTTTTTTTGGGTAGTTTATCAAAATCCATCCACCAATAATCCAAGAATATATCTTGTATAGTAACATGTGTGCACCATTTCATGGACAACTTCTCTTTTTTGGTATCAAGAATCTATCCAATGCAAGAATTCACAAATAGGAAAAATATTTTTTGTTTAGCGATTCCAAGGGACTTCACCCCATCATAATCAATCCATAATCAAACTTGACATGCATGGCCTCTCTCCATCGAACTACAACATTATGCTTTATGGTGAGGGTCTCCATCAGTTTTATAATAGAATCTACTATAGTAAACATTAGGGATAATCTAGGGATCCTATTATACACATTTATAATACCCCTCAACTGATTCAAATTATCATCTATAAGGTCTTCTAGTAGTTGAGGATTTATAATTGGAGGGATTTCTACATGTGGGTCTCTAGGTTGTGGGTTTTCAGACTTCATTTTATGCTTCCCTAGTCTATATTATGCCTCCATTTCCCATCATACTTCTAGAGATATCTTACAAGGTTAATGTTATCATGATTTCCCCTTCATATACTAATATTTTATTTTACTATTGCACTTGTAGAGCTATTCTTTTATATTGGGGACACTATGCCTTTCATGGCCTATTATGCTCACATGCACAATCATACATTATTAAGGTTATCTAACCACATCAAGGTAACATGACTTAACCATCCACTTTCTCACATGTTTTATCATGTAACTAGAACCATCAAATTATCATCAAAGTATATGTCTTCCTAGTGATAGACACTTTATTACATGATCTGTATCTCACCTTTAGGACTATCTTTCTCTTCTCATTTACCCATTTGAGGTGAGCTAGTGGAAATGTAATCCTCTTCCTTTATTATTTGATACCTACCGATGGCTCAAACCCACACACATTTTCTATGAATTCAAATAATAAATAACTTCTACAAGATTCCTTTCATGATAATGATATGAAATTCAATAGTTATTACTTTCTATAATAGAACATATTGGAGACAAGAAAGAACTCTATGAACATGTTAACCAATAAAATATCACTTTTTTTGCAATAAAATTCAAGAAACAACATTATCAATCGTCAATACAAATAATGAACCCCAAAACATTAATTTTACTACTGCAACTCATATAATGATGATTATATTCAATGATAGATGTCTTCACTTTAATATATTGGCCATACATACTTCGGATAGCCTTCTCTATATATTCCACCCCATCTTTGCAACTCTTCAACATCCTTGTACTTCATTCCTATCTATACACACTTTCTCTTCTATTCTTCACTTCAATCCTTTCCCAAGCCTCCTTAATTTTAATGATGCTCTACTTATTTTGTAACCTTCCCAATATTCTAAATCCAATCAATGCATTCTCTACTACACTAGGTTTACCTGGCTCCACAATCTCTATCTTTCTTTGTGACACCCTATGTATGGCCACACTTGGAGTCCCCTCCATTTTGGGCCTTTTTCCAATGCTTATATTATCTAACAACATGTTTATAATCCTCTGTGATCCTTCTTTCTTCATTCCTAACTCACAACTATATCCTTTCTTTCCATTTGGCATTGCTCAATGGCTTTATAAGTGAAACATCTTCCAGATAAATTTGTTCCCAATATCTACACTGAACATGGGCCACGTGGATTCTCACCAAGATTAGAAAATTTGTCTTTTCTTCTTCCAATGGTTTAGCATGTTAGTTGCATTACTTTGGAAGTCCTTAGCCATCTCAAGAAACTCATTTGTGCATAGACCTTAGAACAAAACCTCTTTGATAAACCATTAAATTTTCTAGCTTCATTTAACCTAAGGTTTCAATTCTCCCTCATCATACTCCTCAAAAGACTAAAGAAATCATGTGCTCCTACACATGTGGGCATGAATTAGAAATTATTCCTCCCAATACTTTTTTTTCTTCTTCTAGCACCGTTCTGGAACAATGATTATATTTCTCTAGCATTTTGATCTTTACTCTGCTTCGTGCTTCTCAATATCCTTTGCCAAATTTCTTTGATCGACAAATTGATACATGCATCAATAATTCCTATAATCACTTCTTCCAATTCCTTGTGTACCTTATCCATTTGTAGTTAACCTTTATCAAAATCTTCTGCATCCTTGTACTGATCTATGACCTCTATTTTAGGAGCATCATCTTCACAATGTATAAATAAATTCACCTATTAATCCCAAACCTCAAGTTATATTCCCTCACAAATATTTTGTAGTTTATCCTTCCATTCCTCCTCAATAGAAAAAAAATTGAACAAAAAATCACCTTTGCTTCCTTATTCACATCACAATCCTCAACATACTTTCTAGAATCTTCAAATCCTTCTTTATTTTTCTTTCAAAAACCTCATTATTTAAATCATCTTTCTTACCTTCTACCTTATATGTGTTCTTCGCAAGCTTCTACCAAACTGCTCCTTTAGTCTCCTTATTATCTTTTTCTTGAAACTCTATTATCATGTCATCTTAATGGAGTGTAGATCAACATTGGAGAAATTACACCTTTATAATTTGTGATTGTATATTTATACCTCCAACCCTACGGTTGTCTTTCATTATGATATAAATAAGTTTGAATAAGTTTGGTCAAAAAATTTGTGTTCCTTAAAGGGTGCTTGAACACATTTGTAATATGGCATTTAATATAGAACTCCCACAATCATAGAAGATCCATTCAGGTTTCCATGCCTCTTGTTTCAAGAAAGTGTCTTAACTACTACTCAAATTATAATATATTTATTTTCATTAGATGAGAAGAGATTCATCTTTAAGAGCTAATGTTGTATTTGGATTAATGTGCCATGAATCCTTGCAAATATTGTATATTAGGGGGTTATTTGTCTAATGAAATAGTTTCCAAGCTAAATATGCCACGTGAGAAAGCCACCAAGGTTTCCATATCTCAAGGTTTGAGGATAAAGCTATTTGAAAGGGAAGGAAAATTATATGAACTCCATCCTATAATAATCAGTATCATTGAGATGCATATGCTTTATTAGTCACACATATATAGTATTAAATAAAGGTGGATACATATACTTTGTAATGCATCCCACTAGTTAGAATAAATTAATTCAACATGCATATGATGGTAAAAGGTATCTTTTAAAAGACTCTATATGTATTGAAATGACTTCCCAAATCAAAAATATCTTGGATATTTATAATTGGATTTTATGCTCTATTTGTAGATCCTACCCCGAATATACTAATGGTCATGATTTTAAGACTAGGATATATCTTGGTAAGTTGTTGATTATCTTTAATGGGAATGATTTTAGGACTAGCATATCTATAACTATATAACCTCTTTGGTGGTATGGACTATGATCATTTCATAGGATATCTCACTTGAAAAAGTTCCTTATTTTCATAATTTAAGGTTATATAAGTATGGAATTTAAACTATTTTTTATTTCTTGTTCACAAATCAAAGCCAAATATAAGCATAGAAACAAAGATTTTCATAGTCTTACAACATTAGTTTAGAATTCAGTGGATTCCTACGATGGTTCACAAGGTTAAGATCCAATACACCAAATCCTAGTTGAAGGACTAGAAATGGTATCTAAATGTTGGGATATTGTGCAAATAAATGCTTTAGAGATTTCTATCACATATTTGAGAGATGTTTTGTCATTTATGTCAACACATTTCTTTGTTTTTAATAAAAATAAGCAGCAAAATCAAGGGTGTTGACCCATAAAGACAAGCCAAAAGGCTTATAGATTAAACTAGGAGCATGTTAGCAGCACAGCAAGAGTATCATAAATAAATAGTATCACTGTGAGAGTTTAGAAACCAACTAAGAACCACAAACATAGGAACCATATAACCAGTAATATGATTACTATAGTAAACAACTAAACTAACCAACAGAAAAGTCTTATAGCCATAAACTAATACCATCAAAGTCTTAAACAACATAGTAAAGATACTAGAGGCACCATAAGCCTTCGAGAAATTCAGACCAAAAACTATAAAGGAAATCATAACCAAAACTAATTAAGCTTAACACTCGACTAGGTAAGAACCCTAGCCTAGTCTTTAGTCAAGAACTTGAACAATTCTTTAAAATTTCCTTATTTGTCAACATTCAATCCCAACAACTTCTTCTATAGAAAACACATGGAGGTGGAAAATTTTTGCATAACCCTAAGGCTGAAGTGAGATATGTTAGACACTTTCATGTCCAACACCATCATCCTAGTCTTCATCTTGTTCATGTCTCCCTTCAGCTCCATGCAACCTGTTAGTGATTTTTCTTGCAGGAATCCTAATACAAGCCCTAAATGCTTAAATGGAACTCTGTGATTCCTAAACTCCTGATTCAAACAAGAAAAGACTAAGTAACAAGGACCAAGTCCTTCTTCACTTCAAGCTCTTAGCTAAAGGCTAGTATACCTATTCAGATCTACTTCTTCAAAGCATTACAATATTAGTTTGTATCCTTGATACAAACCTAATCTTCTCAGCTCTACAACAGAAAGTAAATATTCATTGATTTTAGATTGGATGATGAAAGATGCAGAAACAAGCAGTGACCAGCACCTTACTAATTGGGCGACAGAGTCAGATGAAAAAAAATCCCCATAAATCCTATGATTTCAAAATAAATAAAACCTGAATGAAATGCCTTACAGATCATTCTCTCACTCCCCTACCTAGACATCAGATTCACATACACTATCAAACTCTTAGAATTGTGCCAAAGATTTATTCACTCCTTGAGAGAAACTAAGAACACAGATTCATAGTCACCTTGTAACCAGCATATTAGAGTTCCTTACAAACTAATACACAAGAATTTAAAGCAATATTTGTGAAGACATCGCCAATAAAAGATTGGGATTCCACTATTTTTCATTCAAAAATCTCTAGTTCATTACAGTCAAGATAACTATGAAAAACCTCAAAAAACAAAAGCTCCTAAGCCAGAATGTTGCCTCTGCAGTGATTATCCCATCATCTTTCTAACAATGGAGAGAAAGGAAAGATAAAGGAAAACATCAAAGTAAGTCCTCACTGACAGCTGTCAATTTTCCAAAAAATCTTCTCTTCCCTCCAATTCTGATCCTCTTTCACTTAGTCATATGCAACTGCCTTTGCAACCATTTCTCCCTCCAAGTGATTTGATTTCGAAAATACTAGTCTATACTGCTCTTTCTTGCTGCTTTGAAACTGAAAATAAACATTTTCATTGGATTCCTTGTCTTCTCCCATTTCTAAAAACATATTATATGCCTATGTTCTGATAAAAATTAAGCTCCAGGCATTATATTTTGTGAGCAACTGCAACCTCTTGAAAATTTCAAAATTCTACTATAGTCTGGACTATGCAGACCCTTTAAATCTTTCTAAAACTTTTAAATCTGGGTGGGCCCCACATATGACATGTGGCATCAGCTGACTGGATGCTCCAATTTAACCTTTTCTAAACCACTGGAATCTGGAGACCTGGAGACTAAGCATTCTCATGATCTCTAGATGCTAGTCACTTAACCATTTGAATCTAGAGACTTGGAGACTACTTAGTCTCTAGATCTCTAGATGTTAGTGACTTAACCACTAGTATCTAGAGACTTGGAGACTGCTTAGTCTCTAGATCTCTAGATGTTAGTGACTTAACCACTAGCATTTAGAGACTTGGAGACTACTTGGTCTCTAGATCTCTAGATGTAAGTGACTTAACCACTAGCATCTCGAAACTTGGAGACTAAGCAGTCTCATGATCTCTAAATGTCAACTGTCCAATTTTCAAAAAAAATTAGTGCTTTATGATCGCCGACATGCATCCCAAAGCACTAGTTGTGCACACACTTGAGAGCTTCTTCCTCTTTCTTTATTTCATTATGTGAAAGCTTTGGCATATAAACATTTAAAATTTCCATTTCTTGAGCAATGTGGGACTAATAGTTCTAGAAGCATTGGTGACTTTTTTATTTCTGCCAGTACTTAGAGGACCCTAACTTTTGATTTTTAAACTGGGTTTTTCTAAAAATATTTTCTATAGAGTGCACAAATGGTCATCTCAGACATATGTAAATTCAGCCTGACCCAGTTTGTATTTTTTGAGATACGACTAAAAATGTGACTAGTTGTTTCAAAGGGAATGCACTCATTGTCTTACTATTTTGTTTGATATGCTGGTCATAAAACTTGCCCCTTCAACAACATACTTTGGACTGGAAAGCACTCCATCTCTTGTGCGATTTTTACCAATAGAATCCATGCACAAAATGTTATTTTGGGTGCCCAGTATTTTCACCTCTAGCAACTTCATTTACCTGGCATAATCAACACACCTCCATCCAATCATCAAACTCATAGCCCATAGCCCCCAGTCCACTGTGGTGCATAGTATTTATTACAAACAAAGTGCATCACGAAGACATGCCTACATAATAATATTTTAAATGGTAAGCTCAAAACCTTGGAGAAGGGCATCTTCAGCACTCTGAGAGAACATGGCACGCAAAGTGTGTTCAAAATAGCATGCATAACATCCCACAAAAAGGGCATACATATTTCCTTGAAAATACTTGAGTGCGCACAACACTTCTGTTTACCAAAAAGGAGACAATTAATAAGAATAAACCATGGTGCATCAAAGAAACCAAACACACCATTCATTCTTTACATCTTTTACAAAACTGTCAAATAGCACTAACTAGCCTCTGAAAGCGGCCTCAAAAATTGACCAATCAGCCTCACAGGAACATGCCACCAAGAACACACGTTCACCTCCAACATTATAATAGGCTCACCAAAGGATAAATCATGAAATGACCCGAGCCAAAAGATCTCAATAACCAAACATGGCCACTTGAAAACTGACACCTTCCGCACTATCAAAATCACAAAAGTCGCCTCCAAAACTGGCTCAAAAAACTTACCCATTGAAACTTTCAAGATCCAAAAACTTGGGCACTGACTTACCCCCATACAAGGTACATAGATCCACAATCAACTCACTAAAAAGATCAAGTGGTCGATTACAATCAAACGCCAAAGTCAGCATGTTAGTAAAATTCAAGATTTAAAACAGTGAAATGTGCATAAATCTAATTTGGAAATGGCCTAGAAAAGTGATCAAAAGGATTGGCAGGGACCTCAAAATCATCAAGAAATTAGTCTTTCGGGTCTACAATATGGAACGACATTCACTTATGCCTGACCATGAACAGGGTATGAACTACAAAGCCTCAAAGCAGGCTACTCATTGAAAATCAGGAAACAGGCTTTATGTAGTTTTTTGGGAACACCTTTAAATGACCACTTCAAAAAAAATGTCATAACTGAAAACTGGGACTTAAAACCTATTACATATGTCAAATGATAGGTGATGAACACCCTATCCAAGTGACGCATCATGAAACTCAATAGGCTCTTTTTTCTGTGCATCTAAACTAAGCACCTTACAATGATTTTCAAATCACAAGTCTCATACTTAGAGAAAATTTTAGAAATATGGACTCAAAATATACTTAGATTTTTGAGCTCCAATAGTGGCTCTAACTGGGGACGCTTGCCCCATGTGGGCATACAAAGAAACCAAAATCTCTCGGTACAGCAAACCAACCAAACTTTGCTTCTCTAACTTTCCTCTTCTTCCCAAAACTCAAAACTCCTTTATTGAAAGGAAGGATGACACACAACTGAAGGTAAAGAAAGCAACTATACAAACACGAAGCTTATTTACAAAGGCTCAAAGCCCCACAACTGAATTCAGTCCTTACCCCTATCAAATGGATGATTTTCATCTCCACACAAGGGAGGCAAACTAAAATTATGTGTCTCATCCAACCGGTTAGAAATAACATAATTCATCTTCAGCATATCACAGAAAATTTGATCACTATACTCACCATTATCCAGCAAGATCAGGCCATCATACTGCCATAGACACTGATCTCTTTGTGACATTAAAACATCACACTCTTTATTAACACTGTCATGCTGAAAAATAAAACATTCCAACTCAACTTCATGGCTGGAAACACCATTATACTGATCATTAGTTTGCAACAAAGGATAAGCTATTTTTTCATCATTACTTTGCAAACTAAAATAGAACTTCTCAAAACAAAAATCTGATTGCATAACATCGGAAACAACTTGTTGATCACAAATCACATTAGCATCTTCTAAGAAAGAACAAGCATTGTCAGTTAATGACTCATTAGTCATTTGCAAATCTGAGAACACATATTCAAATTTATCACACTTTCCAGCACCAATATGTAGACAAGAACTACTGACACTAACCTCTTGCAAATCCGAATCCATATTCGAACACACATCATCATACTCAACAAATATAACATTATCAAATTCATTACAATGATATGCCCTTTCACACTGCTGATTTAAAGTAGGAGAAAAGATGTCAATAAATGTTTCACTCATCATGCCATCACTCGAATCACTTTCATCAAAACTTATATTTACCGGGCATGGAAATCTGAAAACAAACTTGGGAGTATACCTTTGAAAATCAGCATCCAAGATATCTGAGATCTGCTCACTACTTAACAAGTTTTTTACTTCGCCTTTCATCTCTTTGGTTTTACTGCTAGTGCTGCAAATATCTTCCCCATCTGAAATAAGGGTTGAAACCTTTTGTCTCACAACATTTTGTGTAAAGTAATCACTGCATGAACTTATATCTGAATTATAATCACATTCTTTATCTTCTCCCAAAACATCATCAAGTTGAGATAGTGAATCGTTAGCATCATGCTGAGAAAAAGGGAAATCTACAAGCTCAAGGGAAGCATTATCAACTAAAGATTCATTATCTATTCCTTGACATTCATAGATCTCATCATCAGCATAGTAACCAGCACTATCAATATCACAAGATTCGGCATCCTTAGCACAACTAGATTCAGCATGACCAAATGAACTAGATTCAACAACATTAAATGAACCTATCCATTCTTTAGTATTTTGAAATGCTTCTTCTCTAAGGGATGCAGTCCAACTAACTGATTTTGGCATACTAAGTGCTAAAAACATCTCAGCATAATGGGAATCTTGAAAACCAAGATCATCAAGAAGTTTACTACAAGCAATAAGAAATTTCTTGTAATATGAAAGTGTTGATTCCTCTTTTCTTTCTCCGATTGCAATTCTTAACATCAGAGTACACTTATGTTGGATTTGCTGACGTATTAGTAGATGATCTCTATCAAAATTTTCAATAGCTAACTGAGTCCTTGTGGATCTAGAAAGAATATCTTGATCCACCAAAGCTGGAAACTCCATTTTAATGTATTGACAAGACAATACTACCTGTTCTTATGACAATATTTTATCCAACCTTATGCAACCATTAACTTCATGAACCACAACATATTTCTGATACTCTTTACAATAACTGAAAACTTCAATCCAGAAATATAACCAATCTCTTAAAATTATTTTTCCCTTTTCTCAGTGACTTGTTCACCTATTAAGGGACCATTTTCGCTTGATAAAAATAGGATTACCTAGAAATGCTACTACTGTTTGTAAAACACTGATTTAAAGTCTCCTTCAAATCACTTTCCAAAACTTTGTAGAGTCACCACCTCTTTGTAGAGGACTAATCTGAATCAGTTGAGAGATTTTATCTCAGATCTGAACCTTCTTTCAAAACCAGCAAATAGAACACAACTTCACAGGGTAACACTATTTGTCAGGATCATAAAATACACTACAAGAACATACTGATCAAACAGAGACTCAGAGTCACCACTCACACTTGGTGAGATAATACAACAAAATTTTATTTGACTCTATTCAAAGATCAGACCCCGGGATGATTCAGCATAGCAAGGAATTGAGCATCTTAAACTTGTTGTCATTGATTTCCTCCCCAGTAGAGTCGCCAATTTGTTAGTGATTTTTCTTGCAAAAATCCTAATACAAGCCTTGAATGCTTGAATGGAACTCTGTGATTCCTAAACTCCTGATTCAAACAAGAAAAGACTAATTAACAAGGACAAAGTCCTTCACTTTGAGCTCTTGGCTACAGGTGGGTATACCTATTCAGATCTACTTCTTCAAAGCATTACAATATTAGTTTGTATCCTTGATACAAACCTAATCTTCTCAGCTCTACAACAGAAAGTAAATATTCATTGATTTTAGATTGGATGATGAAAGATGCAAAAACAAGCAATGACCAGTGCCTTACTAATTGGGCAACAGAGTCAGATGAAAGAAAATCCCCATAAATCCTATGATTTCAAAATAAATAAAACCCAAATGAAATGCCTTACAGATCATTCTCTCACTCCCCTATCTAGACATCAGATTCACATACACTGTCAAACTCTTAGAATTGTGCCAAATATTTATTCACTCCTTGAGAGAAACTAAGAACATAGATTCACAGTCACCTTGTAACCAGCATATTAGAGTGCCTTTCAAACTAATACACAAGAATTTAAAGCAATATTTGTGAAGACATCACCAATAAAGATTGGGATTCTACTATTTTTCATTCAAAAATCTCTGGTTCATTACAGTTAAGCTAACTATGAAAAACCTCAAAAAACAAAAGTTCCTAAGCCAGAATGCTGCCTCTACGGTGATTATCCCATCATCTTTCTAACAATGGAGAGAAAGGAAAGATAAAGGAAAACATCAAAGTAAGACCTCACTAACAGCTACCAATTTTCCAAAAAATCTTCTCTTCCCTCCAATTCTGATCCTTCTTTCACTTAGCCATCTACAACTGCCTTTGCAACCATTTCTCCCTCTAAGTGATTTGATTCCAAAAATACCAATCCATACTGCTCTTTCCCGCTACTTTGGAACTGAAAATAAACATTTCCATTGGATTCCTTGTCTTCTCCCATTTTTAAAAACATATTATATGCCTATGTTCTGATGAAAATTAAGCTCCAGGCATTATTTACTGTGAGCAACTGCAACCTCTTGAAAATTTTGAAATTCTACTAGAGTCTAGACTATGCAGGCCTTTTAAATCTTTCTACAACTTTTTAATCTGGGTGGGGCCCACATATGCCACATGGCATCAGTTGATTGGATGCTCCAATTTAACCTTTTCTTAACCACTAGAATATGGAGACCTGGAAACTAAGCATTCTCATGATCTCTAGATGTTAGTCACTTAACCATTTGAATCTAGAGACTTGGAGACTACTTAGTCTCTAGATCTCTAGATGTTAGTGACTTAACCACTAGCATCTAGAGACTTGGAGACTGCTTAGTCTCTAGATCTCTAGATGTTAGTGACTTAACCACTAGCATCTAGAGACTTGGAGACTAAGCAGTCTCATGATCTCTAAATGTCAATTGTTCACTTTTCAGCAAAAATTAGTGTTTTCTGGTCGTCGGCATGCATCCCAATGCACTAGTTGTGCACACACTTGAGAGCCTCTTCAGCTTTCTTTATTTCATTATGTGAAAGCTTTGGCATATAAATATTTAAAATTTCCATTTCTTGAGCAATGTGGGACTAATAGTTCTGGAAGCATTGGTGACTTTTTTATTTCTTCCAGTACTCAGAGGACAGTAACTTTTGATTTTTAAACTGAGTTTTTCTGAAATGTTTTCTTTAGAGTGCAAACATGATCGTCTCAAACATTTGTAAAATTCAGTCTGACCCAGTTCGTATTTTTTGAGATACGACTAAAAATGTGACTAGTTATTTCAAAGGGAATGCACACATTGTCTTATTATTTTATTTGATATGCTGGTAATAAAACTTGGCCCTTCAACAACATACTTTGGACTGGAAAGCACTCCATCTCTTGTGCGGTTTGTACCAATAGAATCCATGCACAAAATGTTATTTTGGGTGCCCAGTATTTTCACCTCTAGCAACTTCATTTACCTGGCATACTCATACACCTCCATCCAATCATCAAACTCACAGCCCATAGCCCCCAGTCCACTGTGGTGCATAGTATTGATTGCAAACAAAGTGCATCACGAAGACATGCCTACACAATAATATTTTAAATGGTAAGCTCAAAACCTTGGAGAAGGGCATCTTCAGCACTCTGAGAGAACATGGCACGCAAAGTGTGTTCAAAATAGCATGCATAACATCCCACAAAAAGGGCATACGTATTTCCTTGAAAATACTTGAGTGCACACAACACTTCTATTTACCAAAAAGTGGACAATTAATAAGAATAAACCATGGTGCATCAAAGAAACCAAACACACCATTCATTATTTACATCTTTTACAAAATTGTCAAATAGCACTAACTAGCCTGTGAAAGAAGCCTTAAAAACTGACCAATCGGCCTCACAGGAACATGCCACCAAGAACACACATTCACCTCCAACATTATAATAGGCTCGCCAAAGGATAAGTCATGAAATGACCCGAGCCAAAAGATCTCAATAACCAAACATGGCCACTTGAAAACTGACACCTTCCGCACTATCAAAATCACAAAAGTCGCCTCCAGAACTAGTTCAAAAAACTCACCCATTGAAACTTTCAAGATCCAAAAACTTGGGAATTGACTTACCCCCATACAAGGTGCATAGATCCACAATCAACTCGCCAAAAATATCAAGTGGCCGATTACAATCAAATGCCAAAGTCAGCATGTTAGTAAAATTCAGGATTTAAAATAGTGAAATGTGCATAAATCTGATTTGGAAATGGCCTAGAAAAGTGATCAAAAGGATTGGCAAGGACCTCAAAATCATCAGGAAAGTATTCTTCTAGGTCTACAATATGGAACGACATTCACTTATGCTCGACCATGAATAGGGTCCGAACTACAAAGCCTCAAAGCAGGCTACTCATTGATAATCGGGAAACATGCTTTATGTAGTTTTTTGGGAACACCTTTAAATGACCAATTCAAAAAAAATGTCATAACTAAAAATTGGGAATTAAAACCTATTACATATGTCAAATGATAGGTGATGAACACCCTATCCAAGTGACACATCATGAAAATCAATAGGCTCTTTTTTCCGTGCATCCGAACTAAGCACCTTACAATGATTTTCAAATATACTCAAATTTTTTATCTCCAACACAAGCCTCATAGGCCTCATTGAAATTACCTTTATAGGTTCTATTATGCTCATCATCCTCCTTAGGAATCATTTCATGAGTCAAATCAATAGTGCCAAAATTATCACTCTACGAGACATGAGTAGAAGAGTCATCCTTAGACCCCTCAACCTTCTTAGTTTCATCCTTTCCTAGATCCTCCTTTTGGCCACCATCCTCTATAGCTTCCTTTAAATTTTTTTCCCCATTACCATTTGTGTCATGTTCCTGAGGAACCTAAGTGTCAGACTCTTCGATCTCCTTATATTTACCCTTGTTGGCTAACCTGGTGGCAATTTTGTAGAAGTGTCTTTGGGTGTTCAGTTCATCAACACCCTCATCATCCAAACCAACTTGATGGATAATGAAAGTGGATTTATTTTATCTACCTTTATACTTGGTAGGGGTCTTACATTTTTTTCTAGAGGTTTTGTTTTAATGGTGGTCACCCCAATAGGGTGGGTGGGGTCTTAGGACTAGGGTGGCTAAAAAAGCCTTCTGAGAAGGGTTACGCAATCATTATTTCCTACTAGGACCCAAAGTATCCAGAGTGCTAGCGAGGGTTAAGGAGAAATGTGAAGGGGGAGCTTCATGAACCACAATTTGGCGGGGTGGGCACAGAGCTAGGTGAAAATGGTAAATGTGAAAAATGAGGCCTTGGTGGAGAGGAATAGAATTTTTACCCTATCCCTTGGAAATATCCTAACTTCCTTAATAGAATTTTCCAGAAAATTTAAAATAAAAAATAGAAAGGAATCTAAGCTTGTATTGAAGTGTTGATTCAAGACAGGCATATGGTAGTAACAGTAGACCTTGAACTAGTCTTTGAAAGTAAAATATTTCATTATCATGAGACATACCTGGTCCCAAGGCTCAAGGTATTTTTCATGTTCGTAACCACCATGCATTTTGACAGGATACTCCTCTAGCTTGAAAACCTAGTTCATACTTTTAGTATCTGAGACCCTATTATGTTTTCTCCACTTTCTTCTAGTAGTGGGGGGGCAGTTTCCTTAGCAATCACATCTTTGTTCACCTCAAAGTTGATACCACCCATAGAAACCCTTCTCTCCATCCATGAACTAGAAAACTGGATGGAGAGATTCTCATCATACCATATCATATTTTCAAGGAATTGGGAAATTCCACCTTACCTACAAATGTACTACACCATGGCATCATTTTTGAATTCATTAGGTTTTCTCAGCTCAATACGAACCCTATCAACACCCATAGTAGAACCAGTATTACACACAAAAGGAACCCAAAAAATTGCAAAGCACATCAATAGATTAGGGAAGAATAAGCTCATTAAACTACTCAAATGAGTTGGGCAATTAATTAACTTAATTCTCCAAGGAACATTATCAGTCATGAGGACACTTCACTCGTGCTAGTCTACTTTTCCAAGAAATAAAGGGCTAATGCAAATCACAAAATATTTGGCATTATAAATGCAAAAATTAATTCTTAAAAAAATAATTCTTCTCAAAGTTGTGCAAAGGATGCAATAAAAAATATTAGTTTCTTTCCATCTCATGTTCACATGGTCAAAGGATGAGTTGGATGGCACATCATCTGTCATATTGTGTAACCAAGTGGAAAACAAAGGCACAATGACTGTCGAGGTAAAGCCCACCTTAATAACTTTGAATTCAAAATTTATCATAGCCCCAAGCATCATGTTATGGAAAAACACCCACCCCAAAAGTAAACAAAAATAAGTTCTCCTCGTAAGGACAAGGTGTGGATTTTTTCCTCTTTAATCTAAAGTTTAACAATAGGAGGGAGAGCCTCCATTTTTCTCCAGCACTTAAAGATATTGGTAATATGACTAAATGATACCAAATCATCAGTCATCCCATTTTCTTCTTTGAAAATGACTTACATAGAATCCATCAAACCCAAGCATCATTCTCTTGATGTCACTCAAAATAGTAGCAAAAGAACAACCAATTCTAGCATTTCGTTTGAGAGCATCCACCACTAGTTTAGAGTTTCATTCAATGGAAAGAGTACTAACCCAAATAGAAAGATAAATCATGATGCCCTAGAAGACTTCAATGCACTTATCTTGATTACTAGAAATATCCAAGAGACATCCAAAGTAGGCGGCCTTTAATTCACCATCATGATTACAGATCACCCCTCCACTAGAAGCTTTTCCATTCCTCAAGGAGCCATAAAAATTTAGTTTATCCCATCCCCTATAAGGAGGTCACCATCTAGTGTGCTTTCTTAAAAATCTCTTAGAGTTATGGTCTTTAGGTAATTTCCAACTCTTGGCCAACTTATGGTCCAAGGGGGAAGCCTGGGTATTAGTCTTATGAATTTTAATGAAAAAAAAAATTCAAAGAGCGGCTTTAGAATGGACTTGAACACCATATCCACCAGAAGCTCAGTGAAGCAAGTCCAAGGTGAGATAATCCCCAAAGGATATACCCAACCTTGTAGTTAAGAGTAACAGGGGAAAGAAACAACTCAAATCTTGAGAGAAAATGCATGATCCAATATATTCATTCAGAGATCAAACAACATACATGTTGAGTTGTCAAACCTTCCCAGTTACATCCATATACAAGAAAAAGAATCTCAAATCCTAATTCTAATCTTCCAAAGTCTCAGATATAGGTTCCATGAACCCACTACTACCACTACCACTCAAGATACATCCAGTTATTACATATAGATAGTGCCTCTATAGGTTGTCCAAGAGAGAATTACATTCCCCAAGAAGGAAACGTATATAAACAAATAGGTCTGACCAAAATGAATCAAAGGTCCAAAAAAGGATACAACAAGAGTTGCGATCATAGTAAATGATTCACAGGAGATCCAAGAACCACACACTATGATCGCAATGGTTGGAAGCCAAAGATCAATGACCGCACATCAAATCTCAAAATAGGTCCAAGCAAGAAATGAACACGTTACCCACTAATAGAAAATGGATCAAATCTTGAACAAACAAGAACAACAAAAGGTGTGATCATAGGAAGATGATCTTAAATAGGTCTAGAGTAAGACATTATGATCGTACATGCTATCATGAACAATTGGCAATCGGCCAACATAATCTCTCCAAGTAGTAAAGAAGAACAAAAATAACAAAGAACCATTTTTGGTTCATGCAAGATTTATATGAACCCAAGATTCTCTTGCATCACTTAGAGTCCCTAAAAAATCTATTTTTTCTTTCCTTCCAAAGGATCCAGCAATGATCAAGAGGGGTGAGCTTCCATAGCTTCTTCACATAGGGGTTAGCAGAGACCTCATTCAAATCATCCAAGAACTAGTGAAGACCATAATTCAGGACCCAAATAATATTTAGCTTATTTAGCACCTTATGTCATAGTTCAACAACAAATTGATAATGTATTAAAAAGTGAGGAATAGTCTCCTTCTCCCACTTACAGAGAAAAAAAATTTTAGGGAGTTGGAATCCTTGGTGAATGAGATTATCTTGAGTAAGGATTTTGTTGTGAAGAGCCATCCACTAGAAAAAAAAAAATTTTAGGAATGAGGTGGGTATTCTAGACCTTGCCTCAACAATTAGAGGAGATGGTAACTTTTGATAGCGGTTTGTAAGCACAATTGAAAGTGAACCCCCCTTTTCCATCAAGCTTCAAAACAAAGGTATACTCTTTGGGAAATAATAGGATGCGAGTCTTACAAATAAAACCTATAATTCTATGATTTTATGGTTGAGATGGGGGTTGGCCATTTTGCATTAAGAAAAATCAGTCTACCTATTACAGGATAAATTATCCCTGACATAAGTCTTGATCAATATTTTAACAGTCCCCATGAGACCATGAAAGGCCCCATTAGACTCCAAATTCCCATTGCCAATCCAATCATCCTCCTAAAATATGGTGTTTCTTCCATCCCCGATTTTCTATTTTATTCCCTATTGTAATACATTCCTACATTTGATTATGGTGTTCCATAGTTTAGATCTAGGAGGGATCCTAGGTGGAGAAATAAGTTTAAGAAATAAAATATTATTTAGGTATTTTTCTTTCATAACATAGCTCCAATCAATGCTTTCAAGAGTTAATTTCCAACCAAATTTAACAATCAAGGCTCTATTAAGAGTGGTTATTTTTCTAATCCCTAATCCTCCCAAGCATTTAGGTTTGCACATCGTATCCCAGTTGACCAGAGATATCCTCTTAGTTTCCTCAGTTCCCATCCAAATAAAAGAGCATTGTGACTTTTCCAATTTATCATCCATAGCACCAGTGATCCTAAAGATAGAGAGATAGTAAACTGGTATCCCCTAGAGGGAGGCCTTTAGGAGTTATAGTTTCCCAACTCTACTAAGAAGCTTGTCTTTCCAACCAAAAACCTTGTTCTACATTCTTTCTAAGATGGAGTTCCAATAGGTGGCAGTGACATCTTTAACTGTAAGAGGTAAACCTAAGTACAAACCAAGAAGAATGACACCTTGACAGCTAAGGATGTGCTTAACTCTAGACTAAAGGTCATCCTTAGTGTTGAAGTATAAAGAACTCTTTTCATAATTTTAATATGTTGGCCAGAGATATCAGCATACAAAGTAAGGGAAGACTTCCATTCTTTAGCCTCTATCACCAAGCTTCTCTCAAAAAAGATTGTGTCATCCACAAACTACTAGAGAAGAGAAGGGGGTAGATTGGATGCATCTTTGATACCATGAACTCTTCTCTCTTGATCTAGTTTGTAGATATTTCAACCAATAACTTCAGCAATCATGATAAAGAGGTAAGGGGAAATAGGATCCCCTTGACGAATCCCCTTCTTGATAGAAAAGAAACCCCTAGGAGAACCATTGAGTAAAAAAAGAACTTCATAGTGCTAACACACTCCTTTATAAGGTTCATAAACCTTTAATTAAAGCCCATCTTGGAGAGAAATTGAAACAAGAATTCTCAATTAACACTGCCATATGCCTTTGAGACATCCAACTTGAGGACTATACCCAGTTTCCTGCATTTTTCCATGGAGTGGATGATTTCATGAGAGAGATTTCAACATCCAGGATTTTTCTACCCGAGACAAAACCTTTTTGACAATCGACAATAGAAGATTCAAGGAAGGGCTTTATTCTTTTGATGAGAACTTTGGGAAAAAAAAGTATACAAAGTGTTTCATGAGATGATAGGCCTAAAATTAGTTAGTTGTTTAGGCTTGGGGACCTTGGGGACAAGGACAATAAATATGTAGTTAATTTTCCTTAGCAGACTACTCAACCTGATAAAGTCATGGGTGGAAAAGGTGATGTCACAGCAAAAAATAACCCAAAAATCTTGAAAAATGTGAGGGGAAAACCATCAAGCCCCAGGACCCTGAAGACTCCCATAGAGAAGACAGTAGCTTGCACTTCCTGAATGGTAACTTTGGAAAAAAATTATCATTTTCCTCGGGAGTGATAATAGTAGGGATGGCCTCTAACAACTATTCTTCACAACCATTCAAAGGGGGGTAAGGCTTGCAAAACACCTTCTTGAAATGGTTCGCCATAAACTCCCCTATCTCCTCATTCTTATTTATGGATTGATTTTGGGCATTAAATAAATTTTGGATTGATTCCTATTTGTGGTGTCTACTAGATGACTTGTGGAAGTAAGAGGTGTTTTGTCACCTTCCTTTAGCCATTGGACATGAGAGCTCTATTTCTAATAAATTTCCTCTCTTTCAAGGTTCAACTTCCATTTATTTCACCATCTTTCCTCTTCAAGGTGAAGACAATGAGTAGAGTCCCCATTAGCCATGGCAATTTGTAGGCTCTCAAGCTTGGACGAGGTATCATTTTTTTTGTTTAAAAATATCACCAAAAGTTACTTTGTTCCAATTTTTCACATTGTGTTTGATAATATCCATCTTTTAGGACACTCAGTACATAGCAGTACCTTATATTGGATTGTGCCACCAATTCTTAACACAGTTCTTAAATCTGGACGGGTAGCCCACATTATCTCATAACTGAAAGGGATAGAGTCAGAGGAGGGCCTGTCAATCTGATGTAAGAGTAGTGGATTATGATCTAAAATAGTTGTGGGAAATTTTTTTAGGGAGGAATTACAACCTAGCTCCCAATTGGAAGAGACAAGGTGTTAGCATAACTAAGGCAAATGAGATGAGTAACTATGTTGATGGCTTGATGATGTGTTTTGTCATTTATGTTTTTGTCATTGATGTCAAGTTGGGTATTATTAATTGACTATGTTCTTGATATACCAAGTTGTGATGGAGAAGATGAATTGAGAGTTATGTTGTGAATTGCGGTGTGTGTTTTGGCCAATAGGATATAGAGGTGTATACAATTCTATATCTATGATCACATATGTGTATGATGATTTTTTTGCAAGTTATAGTTATTTTGGTGAAGATAGAGAATTGATGTTGTGATTGGAGGTATGTGATCTTGATGATATTATTGGATTGTTGTTGCAATAGCCTTAATATTGGTGATTGGTGGATAGAGTTACAAGATTTTGAAGTTCAAATTGTGAAGAAGGAAAAGAACAATGAAGAAAAATCAGTTAGATCCTTGACCAGTGATGGTGGATCAGTTTGTGAAGATGGTTAAGTGTTCCAGATTATGTGATGATGTGTCTAAGGTGATGTGTAATTTTATGAATGATTCTTATTGGTCGATTTGATCAATAATTCATGAAGAGGTGCATGAACCTAGGAAAGTGTGATATGTTTGACTTTTCTGTGTCAAATCAATTGTGTGATGGATCTAGAGGTTGATATGAAGTTAAAATTATACTTGTTAACTGGTAACACATTTAGGGTTTAAGGATTGAGCACGGATGATTTGTAATGATGAAATTCAAATATAATTTGGGTCTTGGCTAACCTAATAGTGAAATATGTATTTATATTGTTGTTAGCTATATTTGCAAGTGTGAAGATCGTGAACGGTGTGTGTGGTCAAGCCAGTAGTTCATTTCCTGAAAGAAGAAGTAGAAGTTGAAGTTGAGATTAACTTTATCTATACAAGAAATGAATTGGTGCTATTTTCCAAATAAACCTTCTTTTTATTCCCTAATAGTTTTAGCAGGTCAAAATCCCTTAACCAGATAGATCCTAACAAATCTTTTTGTAAAATCCTTTAACAAGGTGGCACTTTAGCTAGTGTCTGAAGTCCTCTCACAAGGCTACTCCTAATAGGGTAAAGCTCCTAATAAGGCAAGAGGTAAATCCCTTAACATGGTGGCTCCTAATAGGGTTTTTTCTTAACTGGACTTTATTGTAAGATTTTAATAGGGCTATGCTCTTAACTGAGCGTGTTCTAGAAGAGCGCATTTTTTTAGTGGGTGTCATCCCCACTGTGGTTTTTCCCAATTTGGGTTTCCATGATAAAAATACTGGTGTTATGTGTTGAATTTGTGTGGATGCTTATTTCTTGGTGTATGTTTTATCAAAAGTAAAGGTTATTTATTGCATGAATGTAGTAAGGATTTGAATGATAATTTTTATCAAATCAGATTTGTGTTTATTGGTAGATTACTGATTCGGCCCCCTCTTACTAATCTCAGGGCCTGATTATTCTAACACAAGTAATTTCTCCATCTTAACCTGAATAAGACTATCCCATTTTCTATTGTTGGTCCAAGTAAAAGAGGAATCCAAAGGATCCACATCATAGAGCCTAGATTTATTTATAAAGTCTGACAAATTAGCCATGGTATCAAAGTATTCCACGTCCCCCCTCCCATATTTTATGAATGAAAATGGGGGGTTTCAAAATCCCTAGCCAACAAGAAAAGAGAGTTCAGTTCATTAAGAATGAGAGAGAAGATGTCATTCTAAAGGGTTAATCTACTAGCCCGAGTATTAAAGGCATAGACATTTATTATCTTGTAGTCCAAAAATCAATTGGAAAAGGATACAACCAAGTAATTTGGGGAGAGGGAAATGAGTTCCCCCTAAACCTTTCTATGGTTCTACATTGTGACAACTTCTCTCAAAACCCCATTACCTTCACTAATTGGGAAAGAGGAACTAGGAAACACTTTATCAGAAAAACAAGACAAAAAGTTTGAAGAGTCATTTTGGCTTCTTGAATAATAAAAACATCTACATAAAACACTTTTAATGTAGTCTTTCAAAGCATACTTCTTTTAGGGGTTCTTTAGGCCCCTTAGGTTCCAAGATATGAACTTCATTTCTTATTTTTGTAATACCCCAAAAATGGGCTATAAGTTCATTAACCTCCTACATTGACATATCGAATGAAATCGACATCAAAGTCCTAACCTAAGGCACATCTGAACATCGTTGAATCCTAATTGATTATCTTAAATTCTGCATCAAGGAATATTCCTAGTAATATTCCTAATTATCCTAATTATCTTTGATTTAATGATTATTTGGTGATAAATCCTATTTGTCCTAAAGTTTGATTAATTGAATATTCTCAATATTTAATTGATTAGATTTAATTCTACCACTTAATTGTTTAATTGAAGTTAATTCTATTTATTCCTAAATTGTATTATTTAATTTTGACAATAAATCCAAAATCCTATGAATAATTGATTAAATTCTTATTTAATTAATTAAAGCAAGTTGTCAATTTTTAATAATATTGTTTTTGAATAAAAGTTTGAAAAATAATTGATTAACCCATAAATCAATTATTTTATTTTTCAAAATCAGTTAAGTTGGAAATAAATCACTTTATTATTAAATTAATTCATAAATAAAACATGCACAATCAGAAAAGCAGACAACTATCAATTATCAATTAAATCTAAACTCTATTTCGAGTTAAACTCTGCTTTTGCATGTTTTTGTGAGTTAAATATCCTTTATTTAAAAATAACTCAAAAATCAGCCTGAGTTATTTGAGTGATTTATGGATTTTTCTCATGCACCTCCAAAGCCCTAGATTTCTATAAATTAAGGCTTCATCTCTTCATTTGAGATCCATCCACGAATTGCACACTCATGATGTCGAATTGAAGGCTGAAGAATCGATCTTGAGAATTCCAGTTGTTGTGAGATTTTCATTTGTCATTGCATAGTTTTCATATCATTTCTTAGCTTAGTTTGCATATTAGTTTTCCATATCATTGTTAGAATAGATTCATATCAAGTTTTCATCATATTATTGCACAGAAAAACCAAAAAAATAGATTAATTGCATTCATTCCATATCTAGATTTTGCATTCAAATCCTTCATTTAGGTGTCGTCAAGGTCACTGATCTTGGTATAATCTAAGAATACATACCCGCATCTACTAGAAGGTAGTAAATTGCCTGGTTAGTTTAGTTTTTCAATTATTGCACGATTTTGATTTCAACTAACCTCTAATGTTTTACTGAAGTGTTGTGTCTACAGATCAGGTACAAAATTCACACACACATTTCTGGCACCCACCGTGGGGCCCTGAAATAGGTTTCCCTTTAAATTTTATCAATTTCTATCATTTCTTATCTTTTCTGTTCCAAGCTACAATTTTTATTCTCTGTCCGTACAATTTTCGTATGAGTTTTGTCAGAAACTCGTACCAGGAAATACCCACTATCATACGACAGTTGTTTTGATTGAGGATCGCATAAGTAGAAACCCAGTGTCATCTAGAAGCTTGATTGTCATTTGATCTGATACCCAGTGTCGTACAAGTTTCTGGACTGTCGTCTGGAAGGTAACCCACTGTCGTACAAGTTTCAGTGCCAGGGTTTCAATTGTCGTTTCACTTTTTCAGGCAGTTTGTCAGATTTGGTTTTCAAATTTTGACTAACAGCTAACCCTAACAATTGAAATTCTCTATTTTTTATTGATTTTCATTGGTTTTTTATTGGAAAAAGTGCAAGAATTGCTAAAAAATAGGTAAGCATCTACTAAGTGCATTGCGAGGAATTCAGGTAACCTTCTCAACTAATAACATTTCGATTTGGATTAAAATGAACATCTTGCATGTCTAACTTGAGTGCCTTTCTTTTCCATATCACACATTTCATTTGGACTCTAAAAATGAACATAGATTTTCTTTCAACATCTTTGTTACACATAGCAAATAGGCCCTATGAACACTATTCATGGCTCTTGAGAGAGTGAGTTTCCACTGAAACTCTTCTCAACGAAGGAACCCTTGTAGGTAGGGAGGATACTGAGGGAGTCTCACGTTCCACTAGATCTGTGTGTCTTCAACTTTTGATCAAGGCATTCTCTCACCGGAGAGGTTGATAGATTGTAAGGGGTTGACGTCATAGATCTTTGTGAGATAATATTGGTCTTAGTGTGTCAGATTAATCTATCTACTTTATTTGGGTTAAAAGTGAAAAGGCTAGGGGATTATGCTCTACTTCCTTTTTGGATAGTACCAGAAACCCAAATCCTTGAATCTGGAACCAGTCTCCATGTGGTATATCTTGTGAGTCACCTTTAGAGAGGGTTAACCATAGTGGGCATTCCCTTAATTGGGTCAACCATGTTGACGGAACCTCAAGTGGTAATAGCCATTTTCACCATGGTAGTGACAACCGCTATATAAATGTCCTGTTGGAAGAAATCTCCACAGGTGTGGTCTCTTGTTGGGCTGACAGATCTCCCTAGCAGATCTTGAAGATTAAGTTCTCAGACTATGTCAAAACCCCAGTGTGCCTAGATTGGAGTTCACCCTCTTGGATCATAAAAGTTGTAGAGTCAAACCATTACTAAAAACCCTAGTGAGGCCAAATTTTCATTTTCTAGGAATATGTGTGTTATTGCAAAACTTTTTGGAACATGCACAATTAGCACTTCTAAGGATTAGCATAAATAAGTCACTTCATTGTTCATGCGCAAGGTTGCTTTTGCCCCTGTTCATTGTTTTTAGATATGCTTGAAATCACTTGCTTGCTATTTTGCGTGCTTGCTTATCTATCTGGTTACTGAAAATGAACAAATCTATTACAATCCTCAAATCTGGACGTTGAAATTTGCAAACAATCTAAAACTGAAAACCCAAAATTTGCAAAAATTGAAGTAAAACACCTTTCTAGAGTCAACAGTCATTTTGTAAAGTCAGAAAGTCATACGAATTTTGGCTATTGTAATTTCAGAACCCCCAGATTGTCGTATGGTATCAGGTATATTGTCGTATAATTTTTGTTGCCAATCAATTTCAAAAAGTCAAAATTCCTGCTATCAACTGTCGTGCGAGTTTTGCAATAGTCGTACGAGTTTTTCAATTGTTGTTTCATGCTATACCCACTGTCATATGAGTATGCAGAGATTCATTTGAGAAATTTCAAAAGTTGTCAGAAAGTTCTCAAAACTATCAGAGACCTGGTTGTTCCAACCTATTTCCAGAATCTATCAAAAAAATTACTATGTCAGGAACAGAGCAACAAATACTGAGAATCCAATCATTTTCCTAAAGTGGCCTTTTGAATCTGATTTAGCCTTCTGTTTAATCGATTTGAGTCTTTATCATCTTGTGTCAAAACCTTGTCATAACTATCAATCTTCAATCAATCATCAAAATGGCTATCAATCTTCAATCAATCATGAAAATGGCTAAGTGTTGTGAACTCATGTCTGCTATCTTTTGGGAATCTACCCATACATCTAGGGCACAATATCCCTCATCTACTTCTAATCTATGCTTCAATCAATCAAACCTTGACAAGGTTGTGTCATCTGATCATCTTGATTCAATTCATTCTTCAATTGTCTTCATCATATTCTTTCGATTCACCCAAGGTTAATGGTGGAAACTAGAGCTTCCTCTCACAAGAAATCTAGGGAAATATCTCATACTTTACCTTTGACTCACATAGGTCCAACTTTTGAGCAACTCTTCAATTCTGGTCTTTACAAAGATGATGGTGCTGGCAACCTTCGATTAAAAATTGGTTACATTCCTCCTTCATCAACTCACGGAGGTACCCAACAAACTCCACATCAATCTATCCCATGTAGAACTCCTACCATGTCTCAAGCAGGGACAAACTTGGGCTCTCAACGAGCTCACTCTCAACGTGGTGTAGATCAGGAACCCACACCTGAAGAAATTGCTCAATATCAAAATGATGATAAATTCAAACACATGATGAAGCATTTCTTGAAAGAAGACAGAGAGGCATACTTTTTGCAATTGGCTCATCAAGGAGATAAACTTCCTCCCAACTTTAATGTTGAAGATATCATTACACATGAAGAAGAAACTCCACTCACAGCTATGATGAAATATATGCATGCCATGCAAGTCAAACTTAATAACCTTGAGAAAGAAAAGGAACCCAAGGAGTTCTCCATGGAGGCCCTATGTCCTTTTCCATTTGACAAAGACTTGTACATGCCACCATTCCCAAAAAGAGTGGAGATGCCCAAGTATGATAAGTATGATGGACACTCAGATCCCCAAGATCATGTCAGAGAATTCTGTACACAATCTATGGAGTCCATGCATGAACCAACCTATCTGATGTGTCTCTTTTCTCGATCTCTAGGGGGAGCAACCATCCACTAGTTCTCTAGATTGCCTTCTACTATCAAAAATTTTGAGGAGTTGATCAAATTGTTCTATCAGCAATACTCCTACAATATTCAACATCCAGTCACCATGATCGATATCTGCAATCTCAAACAATATCGAGGAGAAACATTCCTCACCTTTCTTAAGAGATGGAGGAAGAAATTCTCTCTGTATGCTAGGCCTATTCCAAAAACTAAAAAAATTGGAAATCTTCATCAATAATCTTGTCTCGGAGATCAACTATCCTTTAAAAATGCAAGATCATACATCTTTTGATAAGATGGTTGACAATGTGATCAAAATTGAAAAAGTACATGTGAAAAAGGGAGAAATCACACTTCAAAAAGATAAGTACGAATCAGGATCCAGTTCTAAAGATAAGAATAAAAACTGGAACAAGAATAAAGGCATTGTCACTGATGGTGTTGTTGATACTATCTGTGCCCCATCAAAGGCACCAGCTTTCAATCTAACTATTGGTACCCAAGCCATAAAAGCTTCAAAACAAAAGGTGCTTGAATCATCTCAAAAGAAGCCAGAGTATAAAAAATGGTCCGTTGATAATAAATGAACGTTCACTCCTCTTGGAGAATCTTTAGAATCAGCTATGAGAACTCTGCTGGCCAATAACATCATCTCTTTGCCTGAGATCCGACCACCTGATTCTGAGCCTAAACCAAAATGGTGGAGAGAGAATGAATTATGTGATTTCCATTGAGGTAAAGGTCACAAAACTAATAACTACTTATGCTTGAAACATACTATTCAAGATCTAATTGATATCACCATTGACAATCATAAGAGCAATAATGATCATACAGCATTCATAGAACCATTTCTGAAACATGGTCAAGAAGTCTCATCTTCTCAACCTAATATGGGGGCAAAGGTCAATTATGCTTACCCTAGAAATAATGTTGTTATCAATATGGTTGAACCTTGTCTCTCTGAACATTGCAATGTCATCACAATTGTATAAAGAGATAGAGATCATTCTTCAACTAACGCAATTACTTGATCACAAGCTTAGGCACATCTGAACAGACAAATCCCAGATTCATCACATGTCCCTAAGATGCCCTTCAATCTTTCTTATGCTTCCAATGTTCCTGATGACTTTGATTTAGATAGGTTCCAAACTATGGTTGGACATCTTACATCTCCGCAGTATATATCCTTTTCAAAGGAAGATGACAACTCCTTAAGTCACCCACATAACCATCCCTTGCTTATAGAAGTCTTGGTCTAGAACTGTAGAGTCAAATGTGTGTTGATAGATGGAGGCGTTGGCCTAAACATTTGTTCTTACAACTTGATCACACAATTGGGATTTTCAGAATTGGCTATTGATCCTAGAAAGAAAATAACTATAAAAGCCTATGATGAACAAGAAAGATCTTCTAAAGGCACCATTATCTTACCTATCAGGGCAGGTCCAGTTATAAGAGATACTATATGTCAAGTTCTTGATCTACCTTTGGCTTACAACATTCTTCTAGGGAGACCATGGATACATGAGATGAAAGTTATTCCTTCTACATTTCACCAATGCTTGAAATTTCCTTATGAAGGAGTAGAGGTCACTATTCTAGCAGACATATCCACCACTTGAAATACATTGAAGGAAAGTGCAGATAAGCTTGTGCCTAATAACAGAGAATCTTCCATTGAACCAACTAAAGAAGCATCCACATATAAAATGGAAGATCTTGCAAAAGAGGTTAATATCAAAGAAAATAGTATGGGAGAATATACTATGGAGCCAGTCTTATCTTTGACATCTCTCCCTATCTCACCTAAGTCTTATGGACAATCTTTGAAACAATCCAAACCAGAATCTAAAGAACCTCTTGAGGCATATAAAAAGAATTTTGTAGCAGAACAAGTCTCCAAGCAAGAATTTGAAGAGGATGAAGCTGTGCTCACATGGCTTTACAAAGACGAACCTGAATCTCAAGTTGTCCAAACTAGTGATTCTATAGTATCTAAAGATTCCTCTAAGTCATATGGACTAGGAGATAAATTAATAGCTAAGATGGGATATTCAGGTAAAGGACCTCTAGGAGTCAGAGGAAAAGGTCTTGAGGCACCTCTCCCCCATACTGGTAGAGCAAATAAAGACAAAGTTGGCTTAGGTTTTAAAAAGAAACCCTTTCACCTCAAAGGTAATTGTTCTCATTTCATAGAGTAGATCACACCAGATGAACCTCTTCTTAAGAAGGAGGAAGCTGAACCATCAAATAGTGATTCAGACAGCTTAGAACTCATCTCCTATGAACAATTTCCTAAAGAGATCAAAGACCTTCTTGATGATAAAGATGATCCAATCAAAAGAATTAATGTAGTAGAAACACAAGAACCTACTATCAATCAAGAGATAGTTGCAATGCAAGAACCAGCTAATCGTGAAAACAATCAAGAAGAGGAAGGTGGTAGTCATTCTGAGATAGATTCTCATGACTATGAATTCAAATTAGAATCTGAGGGTAACCCTTCTTGGGGTATTCATCCTGACTTTACTCATGTTCTTAGATTTCCCAGAGGCATAGATGAAGCATCTAATGACTATGAATGGGGAGCCATTCCAGAAGAAGATGAGCTTATTACAGAGAAACATGTTGATGTTATTCATCAATATGCACCTAATCCCAACGTAAGTCTAGAGAGAAATGAGGAACCTATCGAGTCTGATCCACCTATGGTTGAATTGGACTCCCATAATGACATTAAGCCTATTCATGAATTGAATGTCTTAAGTTGTAATATCACCTTTGAACTCAAGCATCGAGTTAGGACCAATGATGACAGATCCATATCCATAAACACTATCTCCCAATCTTTCCCCACCTTGACTATCCACTATCCATAACTTATTGATCAAACCTCCACAAATCTGAGCCATGGTATTTATACCTTCCCAAATGACTATGCACTTTCTTGCTACCTCAATGCAGTTGAGCCTATGATTACTTCCATCAATGAACCAAGTGTGAGCATGACGGAGTCAGACGTCAAATATCTTAGTCAGAAAAATAAGAATAAAAAGAAAAAGAAAAAGAGTTTTGAGGGTGAAAACCACTTTGTGGCAGTCTCAGGACCTACAAAAGTAAAAATAAAAGATGTATTCAAAGGTGAAAACCTCTCTAAGGCACCTAAGGATGAGATATTTGATGTCCTTCTGAGTCATTTATAGGATAGATCTCCAATTCTAATTGAACCCACTCAATCTATCAATTTGGGAATAGTAGAGGAACCACAATTGATCCATGTAGCACAATCTTTATCAGAAGAAGAGAAGCAAAAATTTACAACATTCCTAACAAAGAAGAAGATCAAATTGGCATGGAAATATCCAGATATGCCAGGATTGGATCCTAATCTTATAATGCATCATTTATCTATAGCTCCAAATGTCAAACCTGTCAAGCAAAAATTGAGAAAGATGCATCCCCATGTTGCACTCTTGGTAAAAGCTGAATTAGAGAAGCTCCTGAAAGCTAGATTCATCTGAGTTATTGACTATGCTAAGTGGATCTCTAATAGTGTACCTATTTCAAAACCAGATAAATCAATCAGAGTGTGCACAGACTTTAGAGATGTGAATAGAGCATGCCCTAAGGATGATTTTCCATTACCTAACATTGATATGATAGTGGATATGACTGCGAGCTTTTAGATGTACTCTTTAATGGATGGTTTATCTGGATATAACCAAATAAAAATTGCTCCAGAGGATCAAGAGAAATTTTCTTTCACATGTGCATGGGGCACCTTTTGTTGGAATGTCATGCCATTTGGGCTTAAAAATGCTGGTGCTACATATCAAAGAGCCATGACATCTATTTTTCATGGCATGATGCATAGGACTATGGAGGATTATGTTGATGATACTCTAGAAAAATCTATGCTTAGGGTTGCACATCTAGATGACTTGAGAAAGATACTAGACAGAATGAAAAAATTTAGTCTCAGACTAAATCCTAAGAAGTGTGTTTTTGGTGTCACTTTTGGAAAGCTCTTAGGATACATAGTTTCAAAAAAGGGCATTGAAGTTGATCCAGCTAAAGTAAAGGCTATAATGGAAATGCAACCTCTAAAGAATATTAGTCAAATGAGGACATTGCAAGGAAGATTTCAATCTATCAGAAGATTCATATCACAGCTGGCAAATATATCACAACCTTTTACAAAAACATTACATAAAGGTGTTACCTTGGCATGGAATGAAGAATGTGAGAACAACTTTAACCATATCAAGAAGTATCTATCAAATCCTCCTATCTTGATGCCTCCTATTCATGGGAAGCCTTTGATCTTATATGTCTCCGCTATAGATACATCACTGGGGGCATTGCTTGCACAACATGGTGAGAAAAAAAAGGAAAGAGCTATATACTATATCAGTAGAACATTGGTTGCATATGAAAAGAACTATTCAATGATTGAGAAAGCTTGTCTAGCTATGATCTTTGCATCATAGAAACTAAGACACTACATGTTAGCTCATACCACACAATTGGTAGCTAAGATTGATCCCCTCAAGTACCTACTAAGCAAAGCTGCCCTCATAGGTAGATTAGCTAAATGGGTCATGCTCTTAAGTGAATTTGACATTGAATATGTTGAGAGAAAAGCTATCAAAGGATAGGTTATTGTTGATCAATTAGAAGATGCACCTCTAATTGATAATACACCAATGCAAATGGAATTTCCAGATTCATCTATCATGACTCTTTCTTCTAGAGAATGGCAGTTATTCTTTGATGGCTCCTATACACAGAATGGATCAGGAGCATGCATATTGTTCATAACTCCTCAAGGATACTCAATCCCAAAAGCATTCAGATTAAAGTTCCCTTGCACAAACAATATTGTTGAATATGATGCCCTTTTGAATGGTATGAAAATAGCGATTGAATGGAGGGTAACAGAACTACACATTCATGGAGACTCTCAACTTGTTATCCATCAAGTCAATGATGTGTAACAAACTAAAGATGAAAAACTCATTCCTTAAAAGAGAATGGTAGATGATCTAAAGAAGTATTTCCTATCTATCACATTTGAGAAAATTCCTAGAACAGAGAATAAGGCTACCAATGCAATGGCAACACTATCTACTTTATTACAGCAACCTGAACATGAGCTATGCTATGAGTTCCTGGTGGAAGCACTATCTTATCCTGCATATGATTCCCCCGAAACCCGCATGATTTGCAATGTTGTTGGTCATGATTCATCCAGATACAAAAACCTATTTTCCTATCTCCAAGACCACATCATTCCCGATACCTTCAACCGCCATGAAAAGAGATACCTTATCCATAATTCCTCATGATATGTCATCATTGGTCATGATCTATACAAATGAGGTCTAGATGGTACGCTACATAGATATTTAGAATGAGAAGAGTCTCAACATGCATTAGAAGAAGTCCATGATGGTATTTGTGGGTCACACTCGAATGGTTTAACACTAGCTTGAGAACTTATTAGGGTTGGGTACTATTGGCTTGAAATGGAGAAAGAGTCTATCAAGTTTTCTAAGAATTGTCAAAAGTGTCAAGTGCATGGCAACTTAATTCATGCTCCAGGGAGAGATCTAATTCCCTTTACTACACAATGGCCTTTTCACCAATGGCCATTTGATCTTATAGGAGCTATACATCCTCATTCTTCTAATGGACATACCCATATAATCACTGCTACAAATTATTTTACAAAATGGGTAGAAGCAGTCCCTTTGACACAAGCAACTAGAAAGAAAATATCTATGTTCATATTGAACTATATCATCTATAGATATGGGATACCTCATTCTATAATCACAGATAATGGGGGACAATTCAAGAATAAAGACCTAGATGATCTATGTGCCAAATTCAAGATCACACAACATTGGTCTTCTATCTACTATCCTCAAGGGAATGGACAAGCAGAGGCTTCAAATAAGAATCTATTGAAAATCTTGCATTGTACAGTTAATAAAATAGGAAGAGACTGGCATCTCATGATCAATCCAGCTCTCTAGGCCTACAAAACAAGTATCAGAATGCCTACTAGGGCTACACTGTTCTCTTTAGTCTATGGGTCTGAAGCGGTACTACCTATTGAGGTTGAAATCCCATCACTAAGAATCAGAATGCATGGTCTAGTAACTGATGATGACTACAGAGTGTCTAGGTTGCAAGAACTTGAACTACTAGATGAGCGCAGACAAGCAGTGTATAATCATCTCAGAGTATATCAAAAGAGAATTTCTAGAGGCTACAATAAGAAAGTCAGACACAGAGAATTTCAGGTTGGTGATCTAGTCTTGAGAGAGAATCCTAAAAATCAATCCCATCGAGAACGCAAGGGGAAGTTTGAACCCAACTGGCTGGGTCCCTTCATTATCACTGCTACTTTTGGCTCTAGTACCTATCAACTCTCAACGACTAAAGGATAACAGCTCTGAGAACCAATCAACATTCTCCATCTGAAGAAATTCTATGGCTAAGGCATTCAGTGTATGGTAAAATATCCTAAAGAAAATCATAAAAATTTGGAAAAAGTCTTGAAAAAATGAACATCTTGGTGAAAACCTAGCAATAGACACCTTGATGATTCACAAAAAAAAATATCAAAATATCAAAAGTACAAAAAAAGTAAAAAAATGAAAAATACAAAAAAATGAGAAAAAGAAAAAAGTGCCTTGGTGAAAACCTGGAAACAAGCGCTTTGGTAGTAAAAATAGAATCTCTGCCAAGATGGTGAAAACCTAGCAAACGGGTGCCACTTGTTTCAAAATGCTCCATCTATCAGCGCAATCTTGGTCTTTCCCAGCTTTCAGTCTTGCTTTAGTTTGTACATATCTCTTGGTTTGTTTCTGCATTTCTAGTTTTTAATAAGTCAATTTGTACACCAATTAGCTCAAGCGTCTGTATCCTATCAATGTTCAAAACTTGGGGACAATCAATGTCATATCCTATGGTCTCCAATGTATCTTAGGTGTATCATATCCAATCAGAGTCCTTTGAAGCCTCATCTGAGTCAGTTAGTCAGTCTCCTCTCCAGAAAGTATTTTGCATCTATAACAACGCAATCAAACATCAAACACAAACTGAAAACAATCTATGCTTTTTACATGCTTTTATCTCCTTATATGCTTACTAATTCACATTGAGATTTTTGCATATTGTGTCCCTTTGAGCTCTTCGATGATGTCCTTTACAGGATTTACAGAGTGATGACTGGGGGCATAATCTTTTCTTTGTCTTTTGTTTGTATGTGAAAATCTAACAACTTTGGAAATTTTGGATTGAAATGGTGTCCGACTGTAAGAGCCTCTATCTTGAATTGGATGGCCATGCTTACCTCGACCATTGATACCTAGAAAATTCAAGGAAGTTTGATCTAACTATTATCTTTTTGAGTGAGTTCTTTCTCCTATTGTGAAACGCAATCTTACCTAAGGATGTGAACGATAAAGAGTCACTATGGGTAATTCACATTGGATTTAGAATAATCTCTTGACTGCTTGATGTGTTTGTAATGCAAGGCATATTCTGGTCATTGCAACATTTATGTTTTGATGCTTATACAAATTGCTATATCAAAATGGACATGATATTCAAGTCATCCTGGCGTTTGTGCCTTGGTGCTTATATCTAATCCGACATTCTGAAAATAAAATCAATATTCATATATCTATGGTTGATTGACTACTGGATGTTGTATTGATTCCTAGGCATACAAATCGATATTCATATGTCTATGGTTTCATAACTAGTGGGCATTGTATTGATTTATCCGGTTACCTAAAAATTCAATGATGAGAATGACCAACACATGATCAGTGACTAGGTCCTAGGTATTAGGTTGCATTTCATTCTTCATGTCTCTACATTCTGCATGTTTGCATGATCTCACAATGGTTGGCTAAACTTCAATGCTTAAACAATTCTTCAAATCACATCTTCAAATCTAACAAGAGCTGAATCTCACACAAAGGTTCCTCCAATGAAACAGCAAGTAGAATCCTTTTTCAGGATCAAAATCCAAATCTGTGATCATTCATTTTATTAACTACTTGCATAATCAACCTTCAAACATCACAGAAATCCAGTATTCAGCTTAACTGATTATCTTACATCAAACTATCAAAATTTCAACTTGGTCATCCATGGTCAAACCTAGTCAAACTTGGTCTTCTGGACCTCCAAACGATGCAGAATGCATTCTCAAACATGTTTTACCACTTCTCAAATCAATTCACATGCTTTTGAACACTATCAACACTGACTTTTCTTGTCAAATTTCAATTTTAATCCCGAAGGGGGCATGGTATTACACATCATTCAAAGTCTGTCATCATATCTAAACTGGAAATCATATCTTTCCTCAGTAATCAAGACAACAACCACGTCTAGTTTCTGATTCATCAAAAGACCTCATCGCTTGGGGAAAATCAATCATCACTCGGGGCATATCAGATTCATCGAGATCCATATCAATCTGGTATTCTCTTAATCTTGTAAATTGTATCAATTTTTGCAACTATCGATTCAATTGTGTTATTTCCTTGGTTCTTTGGAAACTGAAGGGTTCGGATGTGATACAAATGTGATTCAATATAAGGACAATCGGGTCTAGAATCGGTCACTTACTTCTTCGCAATCATAAGGTTCAGAATCAAGTGTTTTGACACTTTTTCGCAATCATCAGTTCATTACTGTTATAGTTAACATTATCTTTGGTCATTCAGGACCTATTATCTTCATATCAAATCTTTCAATCAAGTTTCTGCTTCATATCAAACATCAGTTTCTTTATCAAACACAGACTGTCTTTGAACCACTGCGCTTCGCACAACAATTCAAAGAGGGGCAAAATGTAATACCCCAAAAATGGGCTATAAGTTCATTAACCTCCTACATCGACATATCGAATGAAATCGACATCGAAGTCCTAACCTAAGGCACATCTGAACATCATCGAATCCTAATTGATTATCTTAAATTTTGCATCAGGGAATATTCCTAGTAATATTCCTAATTATCCTAATTATCCTAATTATCTTTGATTTAATGATTATTTGGTGATAAATCCTATTTGTCCTAAAGTTTGATTAATTGAATATTCTCAATATTTAATTAATTAGATTTAATTCTACCACTTAATTGTTTAATTGAAGTTAATTCTATTTATTCCTAAATTGTATTATTTAATTTTGACAATAAATCCAAAATCCTATGAATAATTGATTAAATTCTTATTTAATTAATTAAAGCAAGTTGTCAATTTTTAATAATATTATTTTTGAATAATAGTTTGAAAAATAATTGATTAACCCATAAATCAATTGTTTTATTTTTCAAAATCAGTTAAGTTGGAAATAAATCACTTTATTATTAAATTAATTCATAAATAAAACATGCACAATCAGAAAAGTAGACAACTATCAATTATCAATTAATTCTAAACTCTATTTTGAGTTAAACTCTGCTTTTGCATGTTTTTGTGAGTTAAATATCCTTTATTTAAAAATAACTCAAAAATCAGCCTGAGTTATTTGAGTGATTTATGGCTTTTTTTCATGCACCTCCAAAGCCCTAGATTTCTATAAATTAAGGCTTCAGCTCTTCATTTGAGATCCATCCACGAATTGCACACTCACGTTGTCGAATTGAAGGCTAAAGAATCGATCTTGAGAATTTGAGTTGTTGTGAGATTTTCATTTGTCATTGCATAGTTTTCATATCATTTCTTAGCTTAGTTTGCATATTAGTTTTCCATATCATTGTTAGAATAGATTCATATCAAGTTTTCATCATATTATTGCACAGAAAAACCAAAAAAATAGATTAATTGCATTCATTCCATATCTAGATTTTGCATTCAAATCCTTCGTTTAGGTGTCGTCAAGGTCACTGATCTCGGTATAATCTGAGAATACATACTTGCATCTACTAGAAGGGAGTAAATTGCCTGGTTAGTTTAGTTTTTCAATTATTGCACGATTTTGATTTCAACTAACCTCTAATGTTTTACTAAAGTGTTGTGTCTACAGATTAGGTACAAAATTCACACACAATTTTTGATATTGGAATCTATGGTTCTTTTCCTGCCATTAGAAATTCACCATGAAATCTCCCTAGTTCTTGTGGTTCTTCCATTCGGTATTCCTTTACTGCTCTCCAACCCCATATTAGCTTCTAGGATCTTGTTTTCTTCCTCTCAGCAATCCATTCCTCCTCTGCAGAATAGATAGTAGAGGGCACAAGGGAGAAAGAAACAAAGCTAGGCTTATGGGATAGCACTAGTATTCATGGGCTATAAATTATCTCATTCACTAGGAGTGGCTTCAAAGGGATAATATCCACAATCACTGGCTAGGAAGGCTCTACAATGTTCTCTAAAACCTGACCCAAGGGATCATCAGAACTAGTCAAGGTTCCCATAAAAGATGTCACAATAGGTGAAGGGGAAGAAATGATTTCTCCCTCCTCCTAAAGCACTTCACCACCAATCAGAGGATAAGGGATGCCAACTAAGTCATCATCAATAGTTGAGTTAGGATGCAAAATAGGAACATGTAGGATTCTATTTGTGCACCTAGACTTCTAAGAGTCCTCCATAGGGAAGTTCAAAATCTAGAATAACACATCCATAAAGGGATAATCACCTAAACCAAAGGGGTCATCCTTAGTATCCTCCACCCATAGGGGAGGGGCACATTTTTCCTTCAACTTAGGGTATTTTTCTGCCATCTTATAGTCAGTAATAGGATGGCCTAGTTTAGCACACTTCTTACAGTAAACAACTACATTCTCATAGACAAGGGCTTGGGTGCATTTACCATGTTTGGAATGAAGAGTAATAAAATTGGGAAGGGTGATATTAATATCAACATTCACACAAAAACAAGCATATACCAACTTATATTTATCCTAGTTAATCACATCAGAAGAAGTGTACTAGCTGAAGGAGTTGCCAATCCACTTGAACACCAGCTCATCCCAAAACTCCAAGGAAAGCCTAGGTAGTTGAATCCAAATAGGGACAGTCTTTTGAAGGTTTGATATTGGGTCAAAGCCCAATTTCTAGTTGCAAAATGTCAGAGCATGTTTCCCATAGGTCTAGAAACTAGACAGAACCTTGATCAAGTCCTCCTCCCCCATGAATTTGAAGAGGAAAAGTCCCCCATATGTTACAATAGCCTACATGCTCCCTTTCAAACTCCAGCGAGATACAGTCCATCTATACACCATATCAACGGTTAGGAGGAAGGAGAAGAATCAACCAACCAGCATGAAACTCATTGAAGAAATAATGCAATCCATAACCACATCCAGAAGATAGATCTCAATTCCTTCATTATTATTTGTAAACTCTGGAACATGGATAGTAGCTTCCAGACCAAAAGAGCCAAAAACTAGTGCACCTTTCCAGGTAACATGTTGGGACACTTTCCCAAAAGTGTCCAAAAAATATTTTTGAGATGCACCAACACCCTGAACCTGGTTAGTAGGGACCATATTATCAAAAATAACAAGATTACCTTTATCATTTGCAGTAGGAGTAACAAAGATCACATGGGAGGTTGTCATCTCAGATTCAACTTGAAGGTTGGAAGTCGGGGCCTCCATATTTGTAGTCCCGATATAAATGACAAAGCCCTTGGAAAGAGGGTCTTGATGGGGATTACCAGGATCCCCTCCATGGCTAGCGAGCATGTGCTAAGAAGTTTTGAAATTCAAAAACCCGTTGAGCAAGAAAGTTGTAGACTAGGAGTGAGTCTTCTCTCTTTTAATATATTTCTTTGTTGTGACAATGTTGCAGAGATGTTGCAAGAATGTTCAATGAATTTCTTAGGTTGGTGAGGCTATTTTGTTGTAGATCTGATGATGCAAATTTACAAATGTGTTGAGGAATGTCTATACTTTCACTATGTCAAGTTATAGAGGTTCACAATATGATTTGAGTTAGTTATGGATGATTTGTCAGAGACTGGTATTTTGATGTTTCTTCCATCTATCCTTTTCCCTCTGCATATCAAAACTGTCCATATTTTCTGAGTTTGCAAGTAAATGAGACATCAATAATGGAGGTTGAAAGGTTAGTGGAATCCAAAAACTTTCTCTCTCTCTTCCCAAGGAATTGTACCAAGGAGTGCACTGCATTTCCATAGAAAAATTGAGAGGTGAATGTGGTTCTCTATTTCTCATCTCCCTAGATAAACTATTCCAGTGCCACTGAATGGCATTTCTAGCCTCAGGAAGTTCAAAATCTATCATCTGTTCATATGCATTAAATGCTTCATTTCTCATTGGATAAATGATCTTGCTACCTGAGTCAGAGGGGGAAATCCTTGACCAATTATAGTAGTAAGTTTGAGGATCTTTGGCTTCAGGCCTTAGAAACAGGGGAGTGTCTAACTCCAAATCCCTATACACCTTAGCTTAAGTGTCCCAACTAATTTCATTATGTACCTAGGACATGAGGGCTCTAAGTTGAATATCCCCAACATAAAGCAAGGGATTCCAAACTCGGTCATTAGGGATTGCTAGGTTATGGAGTTAAAGTTCACATAATAGATTTTGAATGGCTATAGGAGAGTTATGGAAAGCTTGAGAAAACTGGGTAGGCTCTTGTAATGAGGAAAACCTGTCCTGCATAATACAATTCATTTTATAGTTTAACAGTTGTTCCTTAAGAAACAGGGCATAGACAGGTGATGGGATCTACAACCCATCAGGTCAAGAATTAAAGATGTAATTTTGTCAAGTTTCATACTTAATTGTCCTATCTTTTCCTCCTCAACAAGTGTTTCCTGATAATGAAGGTCTACTACCCTATTTAGTTCTTTCTATTGCTATTTCCACTACTCTCTCTCAGAATTTAATTGCTTAGACAATTGGAAGATAACAGATAACAAAGATGTTGAACTAGATTGATCTGTTATTGGACTAGGGCAAGAATTGTCTACTGCTGGAGGAAGAGATGACTTACCATTATTAGCACTTATCCTCTTCAAAGGATCTGTCCAGATGATCATATCCCTCTCAGTATTAAAGCATTGTTGAGCCACTGAAGCTAATGTATCTAACCCTTCATTAAAAAATTTCTCTACCACCTTACTAACAAGGTCTATATCAATATCTAGATTTTCTTCATAGGGATCCCTTTCTGCTACAGGAGATTCTATTGTAGGAGAGAACGTTGTTTCATCTACTTCCTTGATGTAACTATCAGAGTCATCACTTTTTGAATCATTTTCTTGAAGATTCCCAGAGGTTGATCCTCTCCTTCGAAACACATAAGCTTGATCTTCCAAGCTGGAGTCATCTCCAATTATAATCACTTCTGCATTTACTGGCTTATCAAGAACCTGCTCTATTTTAACATAAGGACATTCCTCAAATGTTTCATGTTCCATAATCTCAGTCCATTGTTCTTCCTGCTAAGAAGTTTCAGGAGGTAATTCAGCCTCTTGTTGAATGTTTTCATCCTCTTCTTTCCTCTACCCAGAATCTTGTGTTACATTTGGCTCATTAACTGGAATCTCCTCGGTTGTTTTTTACCTTCTCCTAGCACTTCTCCTTAATGGAGTTTCCTCCTTTTCTGGAGCTTTTCTTTTTCTGGACGTGCTCGTGGCTGCAGGAGATGCCTTAGCCTATTGACTAGTACTAGGGTTAATTTTCTTTTTCTTATCCTTTGGGGAAACCATTTCTACTATAGGAGCAACTTCAACCTTTTCTATAGGAGTCTCTGATTCCTCTTCATGAGTTAATCTTGAAGTAGAAGAATTAGTGGAATTAGGGGAATTAGGGGTCCTAACCCTAGATTTCTTCTTGGATGAAGAACACTATCCAATTTCAATAAAAATTTTCCTAACCCCTTTAGCAGTTTTAACCCTCTATCCCACTCTACACCCAATTGGTTCAGGGGTAGGCTCCTTAAACCCGTGCAGCAAAAATTCCTCCCAGGAAATATCTGACTACTCCCTTAAGGCTTTTTCCACTATCAACTTGATTAGACAGTGGTGAGAGATAGAATTTCATTTACCCTCTTGGACTAGAACGGCTTGTTTTGACAAAATACCAAACACAAAACTAGGGACATTGATAGGCCTATTATCATGTCTTAAACAACTCAAGAATTTAAAGTGAACAACATGCAGGAATGAGTGCCACCCTTAGCAGGTGAAATACCTAATGATATAAACCACGCATTGTTTAAACGGCTCAGGAAGAGATAGTCGAAATATACCTTGTTTCATATCAACTTCAAGCGGTAGGTCTATGTGAAGAGTGAATTGAGCTCTAGAAGTAGCTGGGTCAAGATTCTCTACAAATTCCTCACCCTCTAGTGGTAATCCCATGACCTCTACCAAAACTAACTGAGAAAATGGCACCTTCAGTCCTTTAACTGTAGCCACTCCATCTTTTCAGGAATTAAGAAACTAAAGTGCAACCTCGTCATTCCAACTAGTTAGTTTCTGGACATAATCTATCCAACCCCTTACCTGGAAATACTACCTACAATTCTGGTCTTTGAGAAAAACACAATGCACAGTAGGCTCCCTTTGGATGAGGTCACCACCCATCGTCTTATTTCCGAGATACCCAAACAAAGTTGCAGGAGATAAAACAGACAACCAGAATTTTGAACAAGAAAGCTTGAAAAGGCAGGTTGCAAGATGATTCAAATTTGGAAATTTCTAGCAAAGCAGCTTGAGAAATGAGCTTATGAGTAACATAAATGCAAATTACCATATTATCATTTCATAATTACTCCTAAGTACTCTCCGCAGAACTCGTACTCAACATAACTTGCCACCTTAGTTTTATACGTGCGAAAGATAACACGCAGCATAATGATTTTCAAAAGTGTCTAATCAAGGTAGAAAAATACAAGTACGATAGGAGAAAGGAATAAATATAAAGATTGCATAAACATAATGACAAAAAAAACTAATAAACTTCCCCCCCAGCTAAAATATTGCAAGTGGGCCCTCACTTGCAGTAATGACAAGGCATACGATAAAATAAGAGGAAAACAAATTAAAAATTGCATACCTTGAAATGTGTGCTAATCTGAAGTGCTGGTGAGGTGATAGTTGTTACGATCCATGAATGAAAGAAAATATGAGGTCCATGGATGATAGACTAGAAATGAAGCAGAAATTTATTATGGAGAAGTGACTTTCATTAAGAAAGTATTTATTATGAAGGTGAAAAGATCTTTTTAGAGTGAGGAAGGAAAATGAGCATAAAGCTCATTACGAGTTGCTGCAGGAAGTGTGTCACCAATGGAAAAAGAGAATTGCTATAGGAACTCATCCTTGCTCTAGGGTTTGTGATACAACTTCAATCTATGACCATTGACCTACAGTTTGAAACGTACTGGATCAACTATGGAGAGTTGAACCACGCCATTTGGAAAGACTGCAATTATCTCATATGGTCCAAGCCATCTTGTTTGGAATTTCCCTAGGTTATGCTGGTACTGAGAGTCATATAGGAGTGCCCAGTCTCCAATCGAAAACACTTTGTCCTTGACAAACTTGTCATGCCATTGCTTGCATTGATTTTGGATCAATTCGGTGTTATCCAGGGTAGATTTTCTCCACTCATCAAGGCCATTCAAACTTAGAATCCTATCTTGTTGTGCTACAGTGAGATCCATCCCAAGATCAAGAGCTATCCTAAGTGTCTTATGTTCAAATTCAATAGGCATGACTGCAGAGCGACCATAGATCAGCTCAAATGGTGTGAAACCAGTTGTAGACTTCCATGTAGTTCGGTATGCCCAAAGTGCTTCAGGAAGTTGGATAGCCCAATCCTTCTTATAAATGGCTACTATTTTAGTGAGAATAGATTCCATCTCCCTATTGGTAACTTCCACCTACCCATTAGCTTGGGGGTGATAGGGTGAAGACTTACCATGCCTGATGTTATATTCCTCCATCAGAGCAATAATCAAATTGGAAGTAAACTGAGGACCTTGATTAGATTGAATCTCCCTTGGTACTCCAAATCTGGTGAAGATGAATTCATAAAGGAAATTTGCAACATTTTTATCCCGAGGGTGCTTCATAGGTTTAGCCTCAGCCCATTTTATAACATAGTCAGTACAAACAAAGATATAAGATTTACCTTGGGAAGAGGGCTCAATCGGCCTAACAAAGTCAATCCCCCATTTGTCAAAGGGTGCGACAACTACCTGTGGCTGAAGGGGCATTTCATCTATCTTTGTAGGTCATCCCATGCATTGGCATTTATCACACTTTTTGGTGTACTGAGCAGCATCCTTGTGTAGACTGGGCCAATAATAACCCGTAGTCAAAATTTTCAATGTTGTTCTTTTGGCAGCAAAATGTCCACCGCAAGGTTCATCATGACATGCCTTGAGGATATCATAGGTTTCATCCTCTCAAATGCATCTTCTAGTTACTTGGTCAGGACCAGTATAAAACATGAATCTAGAAATCCATGAATAATTAAAGCTCTTTTCAGCTAATAGTCTTCTTTCTTTGGCAGAGAAATGAGCTGGTGTCTTACCAATTGTGAGATAATTGGCAATATCGGCATACCAAGGATTGTGTGCAGTCAGCAAGAAAAGATGTTCATCAGGAAAATTGTCATCAATGGCTACAGGATCATCAAGTACATGCAACCTAGAAAGAAAATCAGCTACCACATTGATTTTACCAGGTTTATCTATGATGGTAATGGCAAACTCCTACATAAGCAGCAACTAGCGAGCCAATCTGCTAGAGATTGCAATCTTGTTCATGAGATACTTAATAGAAAAATGGTCGGTATGTACATAGATCTCATATCCAATAATGTAGTGTCTGAATTTATTCAGGGCATAAATGACTGCAAGAAGTTCTTTTTCAGTGACAGTGGAGTTAAACTCAACGCCTTGCAAATTCTTACTGATAAAGTAAATTGCATGCTCAATAGAGTCCACCTTCTAGCCAAGCATAGCTCCAATAGCATAGTCTAAGGCATCAGTATGGATGTGAAAAGGCAAGCCCTAATTAGGTCCTCTCAAAACTGGTGTAGTAGTGAGAACTTCTTTAAGCTGTAGGAAAGATTTTGCACACGCAGAATCCCAAGAAAATTCAGCATCCTTCTTGAGCAAGTTATACAGTGGTGCTGCAAGCTGACTAAAATCCTTTATAAACCTTCTATAATACCCGGCATGTCCAAGAAAACTTCGCACATCTTTTTGTTTTGCTAGAGTAGGTAATGTGCTAATTACTTCAATCTTGGCAGGGTCTACTTGAATACCTTTTGAAGATATGAAATGTCCTAAGACAACCCCTTCTTCCATCATCATGAAGCACTTTTCACTATTAAGAGAGAGGTTATAATCATGACATCTCTAAAGAACTTTCTCCAAATTTTCCTTGGCCTCATCAAAACTATGCCCATAGGTGGTAAAGTCATCCATGTAAATCTCCATGCAATCAGTAAAGATATCTGAGAATATACTGATCACAGCTCTCTAGAAGGTAGCAGGGGCATTACACAACCCAAAAAGCAGCATTGAATAGGAAAATGTACCCCATGGGAAGGTGAATTTTTTCTTCTCCTAGTCCTCAGGGGCTATTTGTATCTGATTAGACCACTGAATCCATCCAGAAAAGAGAAGTATTTCTTTCCAGCTAAGTTATCAAGGACTTGATCTATGAATGGAAATGGAAAGTGGTCCTTCTTAGTGGCTATGTTAAGCTCTCTATAGTCAACACAAACTCTCCACTTCCCTCCTTTTTTAGGCACTATTACAAGAGGGGAGACCCATTGACTATCAAAAATGGGATAGATGAAGCCAGCATTTAATAACTTTTGTAGCTCATTCTTTACTATATCCCTTAGAGCTGGGTTAACCCTTCGCTGAGGTTGGTGAACAAGTTTGAATTCAGGGCTGATATAAATTTTGTGAGTGTAGAGCTTAGGGTCTAAACCTTTCATGTCAGTATAATCCAGAGAAAAGGTTGATTGATGTTTTTTTAGAAGTTGCAGGACATCTGTCTGTTGAGAGAGAGTTAAGGCATTGTTTACATTTAACTCGCGCCCTGAGCTAACTCTAGCTTAGTGACATTTTCTACCATGGATAGCTGAGCAATTAGGGAAGACTTCACTTCATGAGGCAGTAATGTATGAATAAATTTTGAAGTTTCTGAATATTGCAAGGCATCAATAGGTGGTAACAAAGTGTCAAGAACACAGTCCTCTTGGGAACACACTTGGGATTGCACTCCATACTCATTCAAAATAATGGAGAAAATTATTTCATCTTCTTCCCTAGAAGCTACAAAAAGGTTCCCTGGATATCATCATTAACTAATGAATGGAACTAACCTCAAGTTCAGTATTATCCAAATCTGGCCAGATTATCTGGTCATCTTGCAACAGAGGTTGAGCTAGGCAATATAGAGTCAGATTTTTAGTGTGGACTCCACTGGATATAGTCATTTTTCATGACTAACAAGCTATATAGGCATCTACAGTAGCTATCCAAGGCCTGCCTAGAATTATTAGATATCCTCCCATGTTAGCCTTTGGAGAAAGGACAATAAATTCAACCGAATATTCCCAAGAATTCAAGGTGACTATTACATCCTCTACCATCTCATCAGGTGTAATGGTGGAACTATCAGCAAGCTGAAGGATGGTTGGGGTTTTCCTAAGACCCGATGATATGCAACTAAGACATTACTTCCTTGGTCATGATATTTATGGATGCACCTAAGTCAACTAGAGCATTTTGGACTTGCATTGCTTGAATAGTGATCGTAACCACAGGGCTACCAGGATCAAAATTCTTGGGAACTGTCAATTTCTCCAACATTAGATTAGATAACTAGCCTAGGACATGTATGGTTTTGGGATCTTTTTTCTTCCTCCCAAGCTGCTTGATATAAGCTTCCTTGATGGCTTTAGTATATGTAAGTACTTCCTTTATGGCATCTAACAAGGGAATCTTTACTATCATTTGCTTTAGTTGCACAAGCAAATCCAACACTGCTTGATTTTCCACTGGCTTAACTTGTTCCTCCAACCTATGAGGAAATGAAGGTTCTTGTGCTATAGGAGCAACAAGGTTGACTTGTACCTCAGTTGGTTCAGCCAAGGCATCCTCAACTTCAGTAATGATAGGTTGCTATGGAGGAGGAGGAGTCGTTCCAAATCTTAAATGGATATTACTCAAGGAAATTGCATAGCTCTGCTACTGCATTGTTGGTTTAGCATTTTTGGGATTAGGCATAGGCTATGTAGGCAATTGAGTCTGTTTAGGGGAAGTTGTATTGGCTGCAGGAGGAGGCATCAAAGCTTGCTACTGAGGTGGTGGCATCAAGGCTAGTTGGTTTGATTGGTTCATCCAATTGTGTGGTTGTTGCCACCCCTGTTGGGGTTGCTACTAGAGTTGTTGAGGTTGTGACCAACCCTGTTGAGATTGTTGGCATCCTGGCTGATGTTGCTACCAACCTTGTTGAGGTTGTTACCGACCTTGCTGAGGTTGCTACCAACTCTGTTGATGCTGCTGCCAACCTTGCTGAGGTTGCTGCCAACTATTATACCAACTAAATCCACTATGTTGTTGATTTTTCCATGCATTAGTATTATTAAAATCTTGAAGAGGATCTTGGGGAATACCTGGTCTTTGAGCCCATGGCCTTCGTCGGGCAACATAGAGCACCTCTTCATTCTCATTAATGGCTTTGAACTCGGTAGGCATTGGTTGGGACTCCAAGCTTGCAACAGACTTACACCGACGATTCTTTTTCTTTTCCCTACAGTGTGGACAGTACTCTGCTAACATTGCAACAGCTTCATCTTTCTTTCTCCTTGCCTGCATTGTGTCCAACTGAGTGGTGACATCATTAATGATGTCTTGCTTAAAATCTAATAGTAGATTGGATAGCTCTATTTTGGACACCCCTGCACCGTTGGACTTGTGAGGCAAGGCTCTCAAGCCTCTTCCTTTCTTGACAGTGGCTCTTGAATAGTTCAAACATATTCTCTTTATGTCATCCCATGTCTTCTGAGTAATGTCTCCCCCTGCCATAAGGTCAAGGGCCTCTATGCTCCCATCATTCACACCTCTCAAAAACAAATGCTTTTGAGATTCTTCATTCAGCTCATGTTGTGTGTTACGCTGCAGGCTGAACATAAACTTAGAGACATAGTCTTCCAGAGGTTCATCTTCCTTCTATGACATTTTAAATATGTCATCTCCCTTTAAGTCTCCTCCTCTGCAATAATTTTTATACTTCTCAAGAAACATGGTGCACATTAAATTCCAATCCACTACAGCATCAGCACCCAAACTCATAAACCACCATAGAGAAGCCTCCTTTAAAGTGGAAGGAAATAATTTGAGCTTATGGTTGTCAGTGGTGTAGTCATGGCTTTTGCAAAGGACATCAAATTCAAAGAGGAAGGTCTCTGGATCCTCCGTGATGAGTCCATAGAATTTAGGAAGCGCGGCTGCAGGAATGTTCTTTAGATTTTGGTTACCTTGCTGAGTAAGAATAGGAAAAGGGAAAGTAGGATGAGCCATTATGTTATCTAGATATTCTGGGCAAGCAAAGAGGGCATTTAAATGGTAAGACTCCTCAGATGATGGTGGTGAAGGCAAGTGATCAAAGGCATCAGCAAACACATTCTCAAACAGTTCTTCTTCTTGTGGGTTTTCTAATTGGGGTTCCTCAAACATTAGATCGAAAACCTCAAATGGTTCTCCCTAATTAAGGTTAGGTAGGAATTTCCCAAGATGATCCCTACATCTATGCATGCAAAATTATGCAGAATAAAAACTAACTTAATGACTTCTGGGTCAAACTAAATTTACACCATCCCCAACAACGGCGCCAAAAATGACTAGTTAGAATAATATCCTAGTAACTCAAGGATTGGACATCCTTTAACAGTGATTCATTGTTGAAAATCATCATGTATCTACTTAGAACATCATACTAGACTTCATTAAATGTATCAATCCGGGAATGTGAACTTGAGATGATGGCTGCAAAGTTTATGCTTTAGTTCTTCTCAATAGTCATTACTACTAAAGTAAAAGCTATTGCTACATGAGATTTATACTAGAAACTGAAACTACAGATTAACTCTTGTCTTGAAGGAAAACTTAACAGTAAATAGATAATGCTTTAGAAGTAAACCTATGCTGCAGGAAACAGTCAATGGTTCTGCTACCAATGGCTGCAAGAGCAATAGTACTTAACAACTTCAAAGAAACTTAACTATATCCTACTTAAACATGAACAAGGAATTCACCTCCCGTGTGCGCCACCACGGAAGTATGAATGAATTATAACTCAGAGATTAAAATGAAGAACTGTCATATATTCATTCAACAAAACATAGATACAATATAGGATATCAAATTATTTTACTCTATTGCTAGATTACAATATGAATTCCTCAAAACATCTAACTAGCCTGGAATCATAAGTTCCAGCTTATTTAAAAGAAACTAAGAAAAATAGAACTCCTAGAAACTAGGTCCTTCATTACATAGCATAACAACTTCTGTTACAAGAACGAAAGCATCATTTATGCAAGAAGATAAGCCATATTTAGTGCTTCGAGAATATAGGAATGCTTGGTAACTAGATTGACTTGAACTGAATCAGCAACCACAAAGTTATGGAAGGAATGGAGCTATGATGAACTCTAAAACAATTATCCGCCTTAAAAATCCCACTCATCCTTGAGTCCGTGCTCCTTGCTGACTTATTCTTCCTACAAAAGGTTAACATAACAAAATCCACAACACAAATCCAAGGCAGAGATTATAATAAGTTTTCCTATTTTAACGTAGCCTTGTCATATGGCTACAGGAGATCTACCCATTAAAGCTAGAGAATAAAGATGCCAAATTTTATCATAACATTCATTAATCTATATATATATTCAGTCTTGTCCTTAAGTTTCATAAGTATCAAATATACATATAGCTAAAGCTTAGAAACATAAAAGATTGTATAATGTTTATGAAAAACCATAAGATATTCAAGTCTGAACTTAGAAAATCATAAACAAAACATTCCATAAACTTGACTCATCAATTATTAGTTTTTTTATTTGAGGATCAAAATCTATATTTATGGAGTGACAGAGTTTAATGATTATTGTTCTTGATAACAGTGCAAACATGGTTATGAATTCTGAGATAGAGGTATTGTTTATGTTGATGAGGTATTTAATGTTTCTTTCTAATGTCTTATGATAATTTTATACTCGTGTTGCTAGATCATGGTGACTTTTGTGAGTGCATTGAAGGATTTTTTAAAGGCATGTTAATGTTCTTAACACTCTTGACCGACATGGTTGGTATAACATGTTGTGATGGATTATGGCATGATTTATGGAGCAATTATGTGTTCGAGGATGTTGTTATGGATTATTTTTATGCCTTAGCCAACATTCAATGGATCAAATTGTATATTGAGTTGTAATGAATTAATATTTTTTAATTAGGTGTTTGGCCAACCTTGTAGAAATAAGTTGATGAAATTTATAAAATAATGTAATCATTTGTAAGTGTGAAGGAATGTATATGTGTGAACATGATGTATTGATGACTAGGTGAAGAGGTATGAGTGGAATCTATAATTGAGGAATAAATTTATTGTACATCATTGGATTTGTATTGGCATTTTGAACATGCTACCAGTCATTTCATAATCATTGGATTGTTGTTCAAGTTAATATGTAAGGCAATGAGCCTTCCCTTATTGTAATTGACTGGTAAACTTTAGGTAGTGTGTCTGAATACATGTGCATTCCCCTTGTATTACCTTTAATACAGTATTGTGCTTCTAACAGAGTACATCATCTTGTGGGTTTGATCCCCATTGTGGTTTTTCCCCTAACAGGAATTCCATGTCAAAAATCTTGGTGTTAATGTGTTCATGTGGTGTTATGATTTTGTGATTTCATGTTTACTATTAACGTCTATGATTTAAAGGTTTCATTCTAAAGTTGGCTAAAGATTGTGTGGTTTCATATTATTCTTTAATAGTAATGTGAGTTTCATACAATTTGGTTCACTCTTTTGAACCCCAAGTTGGCTCATTTCTTAGTGTCTCTTATATCATAATATACTACTTGAATCTTGTCTTTTTAATTTGGGTCTTTCTAAGGCCTCATGTATTTTTGTGGACATATATGGAAACTCTCAATAATCTACTCTAGTGTCATCCATGGGCCAAGATACATGGATCGAGATTAAATATTTTTCTATCCCTTTTTCCTAAAACATGATTATTTTAGGTGGTTGACCTAAAATCATAATGAAATATACTTCTTGGAATATTTTAAAAAAGTAATGACTTTATTTACTATATGGAAAAATTAAAATTCTATAATTTTTTCTGAGATCTATTTTGGATATTCAAGAAACATACTTATTCTTGGCATGTTTACAAAGTGGAGATCTTATTTACCATTTACAAAGATTTAAATTCTATATTTTTCCTATATCTATTGTGGATACTCGATTTGTAAGGAAAATATATGATATAATGTTTTGCTAAAAATTACGTCCAAACATAAAATAGAAGTGCAATTTTCCCTCTAGTAGGAAATTAGAACTGTAAGTTAATAGTTTTTGTATAGTTGGTCATGTGTCAACTTCTCTTTCTATTCAGGATGCTTCCTTATCATGTAAGAATTGACATGGCCATATCCATAGCTCCAAACATGCCCCTCATAGTTGACAAGGCTCTCTACATCACCAAATTTGTACCTAGTCTCCCTTAATCATTCCTCTTACCTCTCAATAAGGTCATTGTCATAGGCATGATATTAGGAAGTTTCACCACCTAGTATATGTTATTGTCCTCTAACTTAAAATCCTACTCAAGAAGAAGAAAAAAAGGAGAAAGATGTTGTTGTTATCTGTTGAGAGCCTATTTTAGACTGTTAGAGTAAAGTATTAATTATGTTAATTAAATTTACTCCCTTCTTAAGATGTCACCTTTTTTGCTTTAGTTGTTTATATTTAAACCTCTCTTGCATTGGTAGTGTTATATTTAAAACACTCATGCACTAGTTGTTTTAAATATAAACTTGCATGCATTAGTCATGTGATAATTAAACTAATTATTACATGCACTTCTGCTTTTTAGGGTTTTCCTTTCAAGGATTTTGATCTCCTTTATAAGGATGATCCTTTGTATATTTTATTCATTCATTATTTGAGGATATTTTCTTCTTCATATTTTTGAGTCAAACCCTTGCCCTCTTCTTGTCTCTACTTCCTTGTAACAATTTTTTGTATGCAGGTGATCTTCGGATTTTGTGGATTTGTATTGCTCAAATCCTACATGGTATCAGAGCCTAATCTGCTACAGCTTGTTCGCGTTTGAAGGATTCAAAGATTAGAAATTCATTTGTTTTAGATTAGGGCTTTTTTTTGTTTTTTATTGAAATTAGGGGGTCACTAAATTTTGGTGCAATTTGAGCTCAAACGGACCTCATCATTGAGCTTGTAGTGCCCAAAAATTTCTCTTTCGATATAAAACACATCAAATTTGGACAACTTTGCATTTTGGGGCATTTTTTTAGTACCAGACAGCTAGCACGCTTCCTGATGCAAAATTTATATAGACTAGCACGTTTCTTGATGTAAAAAAATTTTGTTTTGACATGCAAATTGTGGTAAAAAAATTTACTACCTAGCATGCAAATTAAACCAAAAAATTGGCATGCAAAGGCAAAAATCCAAAAGGTCTGGCACAGATCCCGAGGTGCGCATGCAATTTTGTAAAAACAAAGAAAAAAAAATTCGGCCGGTGATGGGCATTTGGCAGTCAAATTTAAGCCAAGCAAAAACAATTTTAGCCCTTGGTCATATGGCGACCAGGGGCCCATAATTTTAGCCCCAGGGGGTTTGTATGTTGCAATAGTCGTTTGGCCGTGAATTTTAAGCACATGAAGTGCTGACATCAGCACATCTAGACACCATTTTGGGCCCTCTATAGCACTCGATGGTTTTTTGCTCATAACTTGAGCATACAGTGTCAAAATTGGGCAAACAAGATATCGTCGAAAAGCTATTTCCGAGCTCTATCCAGATTTAGAGGTTTGAATTTTTTATTTTTCTTTTTTGATATTTTTTTTCCTATCAAAGCCAGATGTTCTATTTTGCGCATTCGGACTCCATTTTGGGAAAATGATATATCGTTGGAAAGCTTGTTAAGAGAGATTTCAAGTGATGTGAGTCATTTTTCTAGATTTTTCTCCAGGTATATTTTATTTAGTTGTTTTCATTTCTGCACTGGTGGATATCTTGGATGTTACAGGTCTTAGGATCTCTTCCCTTTGAGGGATGGCTCATCTTAGGCTGTTCTTTTGTTTCAATAGCCTTCTCTCTTCTTTGAGCAGTGTATACCTCACTTTTGTAGCATTATTTTAAGCACATGCACTGAGATAAAGTTCCATTCTATTGCATGCTTGGAATCTTGAACATGTTTGTGCTATTTGTACTTGCACTCCATTATAAAGTGCCATGGGGAGTTTGATGTTTTCCCTCGTTTGTCATCTACCTTTGTCAAGTGAGTGTTCCTTCCACGACATTAGTCTCAGGGTATCTTTATTTGTGTTTGTACTTTCACTACACCTTCGATGTTCGTGGTTCTTCATGATCAAGTTCTTATTGGCACTATTTTTAGTGTACCTATCACCTCTCCCTTGTCAGCATTATGGGGGGTTTCTACTGATCGTTCTTCTTCTTCCTTGGTTTGATAGTGTGAGCAATGTATTCAGTATTTATTCCTATGTACTAGGCGGATGCAATGGCTGAGTACCTATGCATTTCAGTGAGATGGATCATTTACCATATAGACACTCTTTCTTTCCTATTTTTAGAGGCACTCTGCCATCTTTGATTGATCAGCTCTTCAAGCTTTGGTGTTTTATACCATCTGTATCTTCGATTTCAGTTGGTTGCCTTTGTTTGCCTCCTAATTCGAGTAGTGTCATTTGAGGGCACTCATACATATTACAGTCTTCTCTACTTGGTCATGCTCTATTTCAGTGGAGGATCTTTAGATCAGTATTTACTTCTTGATAGAGTTTGCATCTTCTTGCTTTAGTGATGTTCTACATGTTCATTCTTGTTCCTATTTTCTGGAACATTCCTAGTTTTGAAGGCTTCTTCAGTCCTTCAGATTAGTCTTTGTCTCTTTTTGGAGTAGATTTTTTCCCATGTGGTTTTCTCTATTTCTCCACTTTATAGAGACTCTCTTTTGTACTTGGGTACCTGAACAGACCTTTTATTGTCGGGACCCATTTATGCTTTCAGTACTGTAGTTTTATTTTCTTTATTATTGCATTGATTGTAGCTGCATTGTTGCTCATCTTAAGGGTTGTTAGAGTAAAGTATTAATTATGTTAATTAACTTTACTCCCTTCTTAAGATGTCACCTTTTTTTCTTTAGTTGTTTATATTTAAACCTCTCTTGCATTAATAGTGTTATATTAAAAACACTCATGCACTAGTTGTTTTAAATATAAACTTGCATGCATTAGTCATGTGATAATTAAACTAATTATTACATGCACTTCTTCTTTTTAGGGTTTTCCTTTCAAGGCTCTTAATCTCCTTTATAAGGATGATCCTTTGTATATTTTATTCATCCATTATTTGAGGATATTTTCTTCTTCATATTTTTGAGTCAAACCCTTGCCCTCTTCTTGTCTCTACTTCCTTGTAACAATTTTTTGTATGCAGGTGATCTTTGGGTTTTGTGGATTTGTATTGCTCAAATCTTACATAGACAACAAGATCTCCTGGATGGTTTGTCCAAATATTCCCTTCCTTCTATGGATATTTTCTTGGAAAAATATCAATATAACTATCATTTTATCATGTTTTGGTACCATCATAGACTTTTGGATGTGATGAAATTCCTCCTGCTTATATCCAAAAGGTGTATTATATTTATAATTTATTAATTATAAAACTATAACAATAATCATCAGTAAACAATGACCCGTTCAGGGGCAAAGAAGGATTGATCCTTAAAAGGGTGTTGGGAATTGTTGTTGGTTTCCTCCGGAGGACAGATGGGTAAAAGCCAACTTTGATGAGGCCTCAAAAGAGAATCTAGGGCCAAGTGGATTTGGTTTCATAATCAAAGATAGTAATGGTAATGCCTTGGCAATAGGAGCCAAGATTTTGTGTAAAGGCACTAATAATGAGGCATAGATGCAAGTTGTGTTGTTAGGTACTCAAAAAGAGAAGGCTTTAGGAGTCAAAAAACTACATCTGGAAGAGGATTCGTTGCTAACCATTATGACAATTTTCAAGGGTGAATCATAGGTAAGGTATTTGAATAAATATGTCAAATTAGTCAGATCACTATTAGGCGAGATTGAAGACTTTTGAATTTCTCATGAAAGGCGGGAAGGTAATTGTGAAGTCAATAAATTATTGAATGTTGGGGTTAAATCATTGGAATTTGTCCAAGGAGAGATTTTGGAAGATTTTATATTCTTAGGGGAAGGAGACTTGGGTGGGCTATAGGATATTTACTATGATTAGATTCATTAATACTTAAGTGGAGGGAAGGCCAAGTTGATGGCCAATAATGATTATTTGGCATATATGGGCTAGACATTATAAATAGGGAAAATTTTGCCAAATCTTGCAATTACGGTGGCTGACAAATGGATGGTACTTGGCGAAGCTGGTAGCTTGTACTCTTGTGTGAGAGTACTGAGGTCATAATGAAGGGAGATAAAGTGTAAAGATCATTTCTTACTCAAAAGAGACACGTAATATCTATAACGAAAAACTCAGAAAGTCAAAGTCAAAAGTCAAGGTCTACAAGATATAAAGACTTTTCCACAAAAAAAAATTATTTCTATTTAAAAGAATTTCTAATAACCTGAGAAAATATTGAAAATCCTCAAAACAATAGATAAAATTTGACCATACTGTCGAATAGTACATCATGAGAAATAATACATAAGGGATGTCGACCATACTATCACACATAAAACATCAAAGTACATAGATACATATACAATAGATACATGTCCAAAAGGTTGAAATGATACAATATATCCATAAATATATGCCATCTAACTATCAATCATCCATCTGCATACTCCTATCTCCTATGTCATCTGACAGTCAGTCGTCCATCTACAATATAGAGACAGAAATGTGATCCAAGCATTTATTCCGCCCAATTACGGAGTGGATAGCTCCTCTAGGGCTCATCCTAAAATGAAGAGCACACCAACCCTACTTGAGTGATCTATCAACTCAGCACTGATGGATCGGAAAGAAATCTGGTGCAAGCTGTGAACTAACTACTTTTCATACATAAAGTAGAACTGACACAAATATGGCAGAGAGAAAATAAATAACCAACACAAATTCCATTATGTGTTTACATAGCTTAGGACTAAGCATTTTACACTAGATTTCTATTGGCAGGTAAAAGAAAGTAATATTACCCTTCTCTATTTCCCCATATTCGACACCTTTTTCCCAAGATATCTTTTCTCAAAATAAATAGTAAGATTGAAATATTGTAAAATTCAAACAATTTCATTTCTAATTTACCTTTTTCTTTCTTTTAACGAAAAAGATCATGTAGTCAAATTTTTATGATTAGAATATGGTTTTTCAATGAATATAAATTTCTCTTTTATCAAAAATTAATTTAAAAAAATTTCATTCTTGAAAAATAGGTAATTTAAGGTTTCTAAATTTCATCTTTTAGTAATCATATTGAAGTTACAGGATAAGAAAATAAGTTTCGAGTCTCAGTTTAAAATCACGTTAACATACATATTGTTCCAGAATTTAAATGAAGAAAGTTTTATTTTTCTAAGAAAAATCAAATCTCTTGACCTATTTCTTACTGGAAAATACATATAAATTTTGAGCAGATTTTAAGAACTAATTCGTAACTTTGTTCTCTAGATTTTATAAGAAAAAAAACATAATCCAACATGTTTTTAAATCAAAAATAATTTAACCAGAGAAATAAGTTTTCAATCAAAAAATTATAAAGAATTTTAGAAACTCAATATTCCATCACTAGTAAAATTGCACATCCAAACAGTATATAATTTGCAAAAGAAAACTCATTTCATCTCCTATAATTCATATCTTAATTTCTTTAAAAAAAAGTGAGGAACCTGGTATGATTAATGAAGTCTGGACAGGCAACTCTCCTACAAGGCTACATGAGCCAACTCCTTGCATTCTCCCTGTCTTTGTGCCTTAAAAAAATGTCTTTCTTTTGTGCACTACTCTCTATTTCCTTTCTCCCATCCTCTACGTGCAGTCTTTTCTCCAAAAATATCACCCCCTTAAATTTCGTGTGGCTCACAGATTTATAGCCCAAGGGTTATTGACTAAGAGAAGCACGTTTCATTAACTGTGAGAAGCATGTTTTTTGGAATGGCAAAGAGTCAAGTAAATGCATTTATTACTCCCCCACTTTATGCACACACTCCCCAAAAGATGGTGTCAAAGTCTCCATTCTTGCCGCAGAATACGGAGGATAGGTTTTTTATTATGACATAAAGGCGATAGAAACTTCTCAATCAAGTAAATATTCCTTTTAAATTATTTCTCACCATTTTTTTTGTGGTTGGCAAGTGTGTGTGAAGGTAGAGTCAATAATGGAAGTCAATTTTTTCTTGAAAACTCTACATTCTCAGAGGCCTTTCTGTGGAAAAATATCCAAGAGGAGGTTGAAGGGGATATTTAAATATTAAGATAATCATTTGATGCAGATTGTGAAGGAGATGTTGGGAGAGGAATTTATGGTGCCAGACCACCGATATAGGGTAAATGTAGACATCTCCTTGGTTGTTATGGGTGGGCTATGTAGTTGGAGTCGAAGGAGGAAACATTGTGGTTGATGAATGGCGTGGTAAAGTTAGAATTGATGGGCAGAAGGGCCCAAATCCTAGCTTATGTCATGTCAAGTGTGGGGTTTGGTGTTCAAAAGGCTAGTCGGAGGCAAGTATTTGGTGTGGATGACTTGACACAACCATTTCTGGAGTGGAGCATGTCAACTTGCATGGAAGACCAAATTCGCAGAGCAAGGAAAGGTCGGGTGCAGATGAAAGAATTTTTGCAGGAAATGGAAGCTGCAAACGCCAAGCGTGGAACAAAATGATCTATGGGTAAGAGAATGGTCAAGAAGACCACGAGGGTTATGTCGACAGAAGAGAAAGGTGGGTGGCATCATGGTACCAGAGGGTTCGTCACTGGCTACAAAAGAGAAAATGCATTTTAGTGTGGACGATATGGAGGTTTGTCTGCATTGAATGTCTAGGTCTTCATTTTAATGTTTGAATGTTTTACATATGGTGGTTTTGTTGTTATAGAATGAAGTCTGGTATGACCACAAATTTTGTTTTTCCCAGTTTTGTTCTGTAAATGGGTATGTGGGGGTCTTTCGATGGTGAGTAGTTTGTATTTGGTGGGTGTTTTTGCTTTCTCTAGACACTTGAAAGTCAGTTTTTTGTAGATGTCTAGACAAATGGTAGATAGGGTATGGATTATTTTGTGGAGTGGATGAGTGTTTCTTCCAGATGCATTTGTCTTACAAAGGCTCTTTACTTATGGTTTTAGATGTTATAATTTCCGTTATTAATTAAATTCAATATATTTACCAAACGAAAAAAAAAAAACATCAATAAACAATTGTATAATAAAATTTAGAACAAATATATTACTAAACCAATCAATTAATAATAATCTTTTAACTAGTTAGTACTGATTAGATTATTTCACTATCTAAAAAACTAATCACTAACAATTATTAAAAAAAATCTATTACAAAAACAAATTAAAATATTATTTTAAAAAATATAATAAACAATTGAAAATATTCACATTACTTATATAATCAAAAATTAAATAGAAACTAAAACATTAAATATCTTGATCAATATCAATTATTTCTAACTTAATGAATTTCCTACAAGTCGATTCCATATGTTGCCTCAAAGTAGTATTTTATTTTACACCCAATTACTTTTATAGTTCAAAAAGTTTATTCTTTCTCATGTAAATTAGAAAAAGTGTCCCCGATAAAGTCTACGAAAGTAGCCCATGTGAAAAGTAAGAAAAGTGTTTATGTAGAAAAAGTGGATGCATTCGAAGGAAATTCTCTTATGATTGGACATAAATATAATTCATCATTGATTTTTTCCAAGATACTTTTCGAATGAATCTTAAATGATTAAGAAGCCTTGATCATGCCCACTAAGGATCCTTTCATTTTGACATAGACCCTTCAAGCTTTGTCAAACAACCTATTGAGTAAACTATAATTTTACTTTAATCTATGAGGAAAAAGAGTTGGACCCCAAAAAAAATTGAATAATTTTTATTGTAATTTAGTAAATAAATTAAATTTCATTTTTTTATCAATATATTTCATTTAGTTTTATGTATATTTCTTTTTAAGAATTTTTTGAATTTATTTTATTTTAATTATTTTTTATATAATGAAAAGTGTGTAAGTATATTTATTTTATTATGATTTGATAGATGAAGTTATTTTTATATAATGTTTTGTGTATTCATTTTCAAGAATTAATCTTAATTTCAATTTATCTATTTTTCATTTAAGATTAGATCTAAATTCATATAAATAATCCAAGTCATTTGCACCATTATTATTCCTAAATTTACTATTTCATATTCATAAATAGATCAAACTTGACACTTATATTTAGTACTTACTTGCCAATTTGAAGTCTCATATGTTCCATTTATATCCTCTAAAATTGTATTTAAAGACTAACTTTCATTCATTTCTACACACCTACAATTCATAAGAGAATCTCATAAATATAATCATTCTAGTGTTAAATCAAATCATTTATTACTACTTTATCTTTTGCATCAATAGCTAGAACATCATTGGGAAGTGTACGTTGAATTTCACCATTTTCAAAATTCATTGACTTGATATTTTAGAGTTTTAACCAAGGCATAAAACACATTCTTAATCCTTGGGTAAATTATTTACCACGCAACCAAGTTTTTATTTTAGAAACAAATACAAGCAATTACAAGTGGTAAACACAAAGATTTGCATGTTAGAGCACAATCAAATTTTATTTTCTTACTTTTTATTGATCAAAATTGTTTTACATGATCACAATTTAATTTTAAGCATCTAAATAAGATATTCATTTTAGGTTTTCTATTCTAATTTTTTCGCATGTTATTCCAATTAATTCCGTCTTTAGCTATTATATTTTTTATTTATGTGTGATCAAAATATTTTTACCCTAGGATTGTAAATGAAAGGAATTTTATTTCTCATTTTAATCGTTTTATTTGCTAACAAGAAAAAATGAATAACAATTTCATTCAGATACAGAGTTAGGAATAATTACAATTTTGAAATAAAGGAACAAATTTTTAAAAATAAATGAAAGTGTTTAGTTTGATTTGATGGAAATCTTGTTATAGCAATTGATTTTAAATTGTTCACTTATATGATATATAGAGAATTGCCACAAGATTGGGAAAATTGCTATTTTTGTTGTAGTTCACTTTTGTGAGTGTCAAATTAACTCTTATGTGCAAATATATACTAGTTTTGAGACATTAGATTTACTACTTCTAACATGAAAAATTTATTTAGCTTGATCTTTGTGACTTGTGTCTAAAATTAATGGTTTCGATAAACATTATTGAGGATTTTTATAGGCAGGGGCATTCTAATTGATTAAACCCTTGTTGCCAATGTAATAATATTGAAACAAGGATCGAAGACAACATGTAATCATGTAATATGGGTGGACTGTTGATGCAAATCCACTATCATGCATTATGGGGTGAACCCACGATAAAACAAATTTATAAAAAATAATTTGTGTACAAAGAGCATACCTTCAAAGTAAGGCCTTAAAGAAACCTTTTCACCTTATGCCTCAAGTTTTCCTCAAAAAAATTTGTTTCCAATCTTGGGTTGGCCATGCAAATGGAATGAATATGAAAATATAGTTTGCAAGATCATAACACCTGAAGTAAAACTTCCAGCGTGTATAATATTGAGTATATTTAATTTTATTATTATATTTATTTTATATTTTCTAGTGAAGTTAGCTTTTTCAACAACTATGAAGGTCTTTGCTCCACACAAATGGAAAAATAGAAAAATAGATTAAAAAAATATTAATTGAAAAATAATTGTCATTTAGATTTTGATGTTCTTATTTCAACGAAAAAGTTAATTCAAATGAAGACAAAAAATGTATGTGATACTAAAGTAACTTATGTCTACCTTATAGTTAATCTCTCTTCAAAATGCTAGAGAAAATAAATCATGCAACAAAAAAAATATATAGGAAAAATTTGTGTACTAGATATCGATGAACATTACGAATCTATGTTTAAAGTTTATAATTTTATCCCTCTTACAAATAAAGTTATGCTATACTCATAGTATAGTAATATCACTCCTAAAATAAGTTATCAAAATTTACATAAAAAATAAAATTATTTTTAAAAAAAAATAAAATATATATATTTATATTCCATATACAAAATCTCATTAATCACTAGTTCACATCATCTTCAAATTCTTAATAGATTACTTGCTAAATGCATTATAAAGTGAAAATTTGGTGAAAATAAATGATTTCAATGTATTACTTTAGCCAAAAGGTGGGACAAACTATTATGGTTCACCCTATGATAACACAATGACTAATGGATCTCTCTATGTTTATAAGTATGTAATAATGAGTTAGGGTTTCTCCCAAAAGGGTTTCTCCATATAAATCTAGTGCCTAATTTGAACATATTTGATAGTTACAGGAAGATGGCCCATCAAGTTACGATCACATGATTAAGTATGCAAATAATGAACTACAAAATTGCATGCCCCAAAAAAGAACTTAGAGAGGCATTGTCAATGATGATCGTCGGTGCCAAATCAGAGACAATCATTTTTATTCAAAAAAATACAATCGATGAAATTGAGAGAAAGCATGCCCTTATCTTTATCTTCTAATGTCAATATCCTCTATCTTTCAGTTGATAATGAAGGGCTATTTTTGGAGACAACCCATGCATATATTAGTGAAGGAAAATATTTTTTTTGACAAGTAGAGATCAAATAAGGGATTTCCTTCACATGAAATCTTTAAGGTTTATAGGAAGTTCAACTTGCACATAGGGAATAGACCTACTCCCCCCAAATCAAAGTATTTTTAGATTCAATTAGTTTTGATTGAATGGCAAAAAAGGGGATGCTCCTAAATATAGATAACAAGTAATGTAAACTATGTCAATGAAAGATCCCCCTCTTAAGATGATGAAGACGCATAGAAATGGGTGGAGTCAGGAATCACCAAAATTTTCAAATCATGATGAAGTTGGTTATTTATCTTGGAAGTGAAAATCACTTGTAGGACATAAAAAAAGAAGAAGAAATGTCTTCCATAAAAATTGGATACACGTGATGATCTAGAGAACGAGCCTCGAATTTGAATCTATCAATCTAGCTCCTAAGTCTCATCAATAATACAAGTAATGTGGACTAACTACTTCCCTCAATTGGTGGAATTTAGGCCTCATTTTATCCCACTAGTCTTGTAGCTAATGGAAATATGCATGTAGGGTTTCAATTTGTATCCTAGATTGGTCATATGTATTTGATCGAGCATCATATCATGTAGTCACTTAAATTATTTACCCCTCTAGTTGATCCATCTTATTCTTAGTAATTGCAATGGTGGACCATTGTAAGGAAATTCTGTAGAGAGCACTGCATTGATATCTACCTCAATGTACTTCAATGTACTAATATGTGATTCAAGGGACATGTTTGTAGTGGTATATTTTTCATCTCCTCAAATTCTTTTCTTTTGTAGTTGTGTCATTCCTTATTTCTACATAGTTTCTTTTCAACTAAGTATCTTGTAGGACCTTGTCACCAATGTCTTGATTTTCACTAAAATGGGTGGAGAAGAATCCCTTTGTAACTAAGGGAGTTTTTCTTTGATATCTTTCACCAAAATATCTATATTCTTTGAGCTATCTATAGGCTACTTCAAAATTTCCTCTCTTTTTGTTTGGTATACATTGTAAGGGATCTCTCGTTTAGAATTTTTAGAAGGGAGAGATACTTATTATGTCAACTTTTTATCCTACTAGTGGGATTTAAAGTAGCTACGATTTTGTGACTAGTTGTAACTACTTTTGTCAAGCCCAAAATTCCTTGACATGCGGCCTTGGTGAGGTAGCAAAGGCCGATGAGGTATTTTATGTCTATGGAGGATAAAAGCCCTATAATTTGTAGGCTTTGACTCAAAAATAGTATCATTTGCATATTTTTCTTTCCCTCACATATCTCTTGCTAGGAAGAGGCGGTGATCCATAGGGAAGATGACAATTTTCCCCCGGTGAAGCACAACCAAACATGCAAATCTAAAACCTATAGATTTTCAAGACTAAAATTTTACAAAATTGATTAGAAAAATAGAGCTAGGGTCCCACCAGGTGTGCTAAAATATGAATGTCAAATTTAAAAACCTATTTGTAAACCCTAACAGCCCAACCATGGGCCTAGATCTACAAATTAATTCAACAAACAACTAGTAGAGCTCTTCTTCATGAAATGAAAATTATAAAACAAGCAAAGCTATACCATCACATTCATGAATTCCTTGACTCCATTATTTTCCTATCTTTCAAGAACTTGTAAAAATGGTATTTATTCTCAAACATTTTACACATGCACAAGATGGCATGGAAGGAATAGAGTGTGGTTGATTGATGTTGGTGTAAGATTATGAAAACAATCGCAAGAGCTCTCTAAAGTTTCAAAAGTTGCATTAGTCTCAAAAATCACATTAGGATCAAATGAGGAAGAAAATGTTCTCTCATATAAGTCCTGAAAAGAATCAAGGGCGGATCTATAAAAAGGTCAAAAGATGAATGGCCAAGAGATGAGGGTAGGTGAGAATGAATAATATTAAGAGTTTAATTTGAATGAAGGGGTGAGATTGAGTGGTAGGTAAGGATAAGGTACAATTTTTTACTTTTGGTAACACATTTTTTAATTCAATGACCCAAGACATATTTGAAAATAGAATGAAAAAAAGGTGAATTAAGGACACCCATGACATTTTTTACATGCTTATAAATTTAGATTGTGATCCATGTGAATAAAATGGAAGGATACGATTAGAAAGAAAAGGATAATGAATTAATTAAATAAATAAATAATTATTTGTTTAATTAATAAAAGAAACGAAGGTGGAAATTAGATAATTAAATAGAATTATGTTAAAATGATTATATAAATATTTATTTATTTAATTAATTGAGGATAATTTTAGGCGCCTACAAGTCCAAGTAGAAATAATCATCATGGATCAGGTGCTCATAATTATTTGAACCCATATTTCTTCATTTGTGAAGTCATGGAACTCCCTCTAGACATTGACCTTTCTACTATGCATCTATATAGTAGTAAGTATATTTGGGTTCCATTCTATGGGAGAGCTAGCCTTAGGGTTTTGAATTTTTTTGTTCTAACTTAATGAGTGGTGTTTGTATGTATATTTGGATGTCACCAATGTAGATGACAATGAAAAGGACCTTAGAGAATGCTCCAGGTAGGTCTATCTCGATGTCTTTGTAAGGAAACATTTTTTGTATTTAGGCCTTGCCTTTTAAGAAATATTAACAAAAGAAATAGTTTCTATTGCTATTAAAGAGATAGTATATAAAGAGGTTTCAAATTGAAGTATAGAAAAGTGTGAGGATAGAGAACTAGTGCGAGAGAAAAGTGGACTATTTTGATCCCCTACATCCCAATAGTGCAGGCATAGGAATAGTTTCCTATATGGATTTTCTAAAGTCTTATGGTATGTTGTTGGTGCTAACTTATATCAAGTCTTCCAAGAAGCCTCTTCCTTAGTTTCCTTAACGTCTCACATACATAAAGGAAATATTAAATTCATACTTAAGGTTACCAACCTTGAACAAATATACAATTATAAATTAATAAAAAAATTAATACCTTTAATACAATAATAGCCAATGTCGTTCTATTACACCTTTGTCATTTTATTTTTCTTATTATATTTCCAAAGCATAGTAGTTTTATTGATTAAAATCTAATATATCATTGAAAATGTCATTATTGTATTGGAAGGAAAGGAATAGGTTATGCATTCAAAACAATCAATCATTTTCATCAAAATTGATTTTCCTAAAGCTTATAATTAGATTGGATGATTTCTTATTCTATTCATGCCCTAGGTTGATTGTTTATTCTAGTCATGCTCTAGGCTCTGGCCATAATTTTCTCTAATGTATCCAAATGCTATTTTGCAGATGCCTCAAATCTGCCCCACCATTACTAGCTACCAATCTTCATTTTTTTCACTTTATTCTTTAAGGTTTCCCTCTATCTCTATCTCTTTATGTTACTGTAGTTGAAGGATGTGGCTATTTTTTGGCCAATGCAATATCACATAAAAAAGTCAAAAGAGTTTCTCTTCCCAATTTTCCATTTAAATTGTTAATGGTCATGTTTCTAATTATTCCTTTCCCCTCTCTTTGTGGAGGTAGATAATGTTAGCCAAGTATTGTAGTGTTTGAATACTTTTTTCATTTCTTCTATCACAAGATTTCAGTGGTAAAAGGCAGAGTGTCATCACCAATCCTTCTTACCTAAACCCTCTTGGCTTGATTCATATGGATGGAAATATATTACTTATGTGTAAGATTTTATATTTCTTGGCATTCCATTTTCCTTCTAGTCTTCTTATGCAACCATTTGGCAAGTTGTGCTCACTTATAATGAGACAAAAATTATACTTTTGGATTTCCAAACCACTTTCTCTATGTAAAGAAATTTTAAATTTTCTTCAAAGTGGTCAATACTACTCATACGCATTACTCGTATTGATGGGGTCTCTTAAAAATTCTCTTACTAGAAGGAGGAAAGGAACGTTTCTCAAGGATTTCCTTTAGGATTCTTTGGATCTTATTTTAGATGTTGATATTTGAAATGTTTGGGACCCTCCCACAATAATCCCCCTCATGATTATATGGCCATAAAAACTTAATAGTGTGATTATCTCTATTTTCATTGCCTTGTACTATTAACTTCTCTTTTATTGTCTTATGATATTAGCATAACATTTTGGGGTGTGATGTCATTTCATCCACTTTGTATGTTGATTCTATATTATGATTTTTATTAATATAAAAATATATTACTATTCATTAATAATAAAGAGTTGCAAGTGGTTGGAGTCCCTGCCATTTGTAAAAAAAATGATATTTGTAAGGAAAAGGTCATATAGGAAAGCCTTACAACTACTGAGGGAATTTGTTTATAATTTTCACATACCTTTGGATTTCCCTACAATATCTGAGAAAATGCACTTCAATTATACATTTTTATTTCAATTTATAACTTCCTTGATAAAGATTAATGTCTATGTTCAAATCAGTAGCATTGTATGTTCTATTTTTTGTAATAAATTTACTGAGACACAATATTAAAAAGAGTTAGGGATCTGTACAGAAGGCTTAGAAAAAAATTTAACATACAAACTACATCACCTAAGGCACTAAATTTCAGCTTTCCATAAAACACATTAAGAAATCAAGGTCACAAAATGTGATTTCTGCCAATAGCTCTATAATAGGGACCACCAAGTGAAGCATTCATTCCAGCCTACAGATGAGATGACTGGACCCAAAGTTTCTTCTTATTTGATAGGCCATTTTACCTATAATTAATCTAAAGCTTCAGCTAAAAATAACATAAGATTGACAAAATATACTATGCATTGCAAATTAAAATCTTATTAAGATTTCTCTTTTTCTCACTCAAAAGCAACTTGGTTAAGTAAGCCACGTTAATGCAAGACCTTATGCAAATCAAAGTTGAATTTTGATGGAATGTAAATCCCAAGGGTCATTACTCATATCTGCCTAGGGATTTAACATTCATAGACTAGTGTAGATTTAGTCCAGTCGCATTGAGCTAATGGACTTAATATAAACAATTCCATACAAAATAGTTAGATACAAAATATTGTTGGTCCACTCCAATCACATTGAAGAGATACCAAAAAGCTTTGAACCATATACAAATGTGCAAGGCAATACAAATTCACTCCCATCAAATTGCAGAACACATAAACCCTTTAGTATCATATAAAAAGGTGTATCTAGAATGAGTATACAGTTTCTTGATTGTTTAATTTTTTTTCCTTCTCATTTTTCTATTCACCTGAAATATGTATATATACCAAAATAAATTATTTTTGGGTCATGGGAAAGTGAGACACCAATTTGATGTATGAGACTAGTTGTTGGAACTCATAATAGTATTTTTTTCCATTTACCCTTCTGAGCTCTCATCCAAAACACAACCAAACATAATATATTTACACCACATATATAACCATAACCAATGAAAAATGCAAAATAAATCAATACAATTGAATAGAACACTTTCCTTTCCACTGTAGATTTTGGTTTGTATAGCCTTTTAACTCTATTTATTTGGAAACCTAATTTAATAGAACATTACCCGGAATAATAAAGGGTATTATTTGCACACAATGTTTAGGTAAAATTTAATGAAGTAGGCCCTTTCACTTCTTGATTTTATCCTCGATGGCCAAATTTAACACTACTTTTTTGCATGGGTATGCAATGATTGGATACCTTTATGAGGTTTGGAAGTTGTTTTTCCAAATGTTTGAAGTGGACATTATTTCATGGTATGTGATGATTGCAAGGTATGCACATAATAGAAATGGGGAAGAAGCCTTGAAACATTTTTTATCGAATGCAAAGTCTTCGTATAAGGAAAGACAAATTGTGAAGCTAGGTGATTTGAGTCCTAGAAAGGAAGTACATGGTCACATTGTTAGGATTATCTTTGATTTTGATACTACAATTACTGATATGTGTGGGGAATGTACTTGCATAAGAGATGCATGAGAATTGTTTGATAAAATGACCATACAAAATGTGTTTTAGTGGAATGTTGTAGCTTGCTATGCTCGAAAAAGGAAATTTTCAAAGAATCCCTACAAATATTTGAACAAATGCTACAAGTAGCTATATCATTATAAATTATAAGTACTTGACATGTGTGTACAATGTCATAATTGTTTAGCACCCACCTTAGTGTATTTTCATAGTAGGACTTCATATGACACTTAATGGGTACCTAAATGAAAATTTAAGTCCTCTATTATTTCAATCTTGTTTAAAATTGAGGTAAGCCCTTATTTTTAAGTGTTCTCCTCTCTTTTTCCTCCAATCCAATAATGTATTTCATCACCTAGGCCTTATGTTACCATTTTTTGCCTTCATTTTTTGTCCCAATCTCAAACTCGGCTATATCTTATAATTTGACATCCCCTAGTTGTCTAAGACTTGTGGCCTTGATTTTAGCTCTGATTGGGTAGAACATAACCCCCAACGCTTTATGTTCCTCAAAGATCAAGCTAAAATTAGAACCAGGGTCTTGTCTTGTAATTTAGTAGGATTTACAATTGGCTTCCTTAAGTTTTAACCCATGAGATGTTGCAAGTGGTATAAAAACACCCTATCTCTCCTCATTTTGGCATCCACATCCAATATGAATCTCTAAATTTTTCAAGGAAAGCCTACACAATCAAGGTTCAAACATTCAAGCATTCAAGATCTAGACTTCTTCTCAAGCATTCAAGGTGTTCTTCTTCATGGATCAAGTTTTTTTCCCTCATTAAAGGCCTAGCAAAGGAGTTGTCCATAAAGGAAAGAGATACACACAAATCTATATTCATCCAAGTCTTCTTTCATCTTTCTAATAAAGTATTGTGATGAACTATAACATATATCACATGATGTTTTGTCTTTCATTATTTCCTTTTGGGTTTTTGTGTTAAGTAGAAGCTATTGCATGAACATATTTGATCACATTCAAAGAAGAATTTTCATTGCCAAGGTATGACATATTCTATTTTTTAGATATAGCCTCTTCTATATGACATCACACTTTCATTTCCTTGATTTTGGCTCAAGGTTAATTCTGAATAGGAGTTTGACTGAGGAAAACCCCTCTATCAAACTTTCTTCATTCATTTCCTATGTATAGGTGCAGGTGGCGCAACTCTCTAAACTATTTTTAAAATTACAGTATCTATCAGGAAGACCACGACTGGATTCAGGAAAAAACACTTAGATATAGAACGTCGTAGGCTTTCTATTCTTAGGAACAAAAATCCCAGGGCTTTTTGCACTCAGAAAATATCTCTTAGATTTAGATCATAGGTTAGTACAGTCTTTGAGATCTTATTTCAAGTCATTTCAGTTGTCTGGCTATTTCCTATCGATATGTATTTCTCGAATCTTGTCAATTTTTATTATTTGGCCCTATATCTTGTATCACTCCTATAAATCATCTTAGTTAATTCATTATTGTAAGGGACAATTGACCTATTTAATGCTTAGGTCTTACTTGATCCTATTGGGTTATCTTCCTTCCAATTGTGCATTAGGGAAAGGAGGAGCAATCCACCGTGCTTACCTTTTCTTATTAGACATTTTGGTGACTTGACTCATAACATTTCTACTCCTAATTTGGTTCTAAGATTTCATTTTATGCATTTGGTTTTAGTCTTATTTTTGCATTCATTGATAAAAAAATAAATAAAAATTTCATACATCTAGTTCATTATTGCATTTCATTTGCATGTTAAAAATAGTAAAAATCCAGAAAAAATTATTTTCATACATTATGTGTTTCATTAGATTAGAAAAATGTATGATTTCCTTGTACAAATATTTACTACCTTTGATGATCCATTTAGATGTGAAGAATTTGATATGATGGATGAAACCCTTGATGACTTCATCTCTACTAAGCCTTGTTCTACACAACCTAAACTATTATTTTTTTCAAAAAGTTGATTAATGTGATAGAAGGATTTAGGATATACAATAATTTCCTTTATGAACCTCTCAATGTTTCCTCTCGCAAACCTTCGCTCCCTCATGAGGATATATTAATGCAGGAACATAATTTTAACACTTATCTCAATGACCTCCCTCTTTGATGCAAGAGCATCTTGGGTTCTTAGCAATCTTGTATCACAAAAAATATGTTAGAGTTGTTATTTGTGCTCAGGAGCTTCTTTTGGGCTCTTGGTGATGTTTTCCTATTTCCACCGATGGGGCTCGGTTGCTACTCAGTTCCTTCAATTCACCGAGTTGGCTCAGTTGGTTCACCAAGTTAATTTCCTGGCGCTCGGTAATCTTGCTCACTGAATGGTTTATTTTGGATTTCTTTTGAGGTCAACTTGTGCATTGAATTTTGGTCACAAAGTTAATATTGGTATCAATCATTGGGAAGCATGTGGACCTAGATCTGGTCATTTCTTTCTCCAATGATGGATCTGAAGGCTGACTTGTTTTGGTAGCCTCTTGTATAAATAAAGTAGTTGGTTGTAGTTTAGGGATGATTTTTTGGAGATCAATTTTAGAAGATAGAAGATAGGATTGAATTTGAATCCTTGCATGTTGGAGGACTGTTGTAATTGAATCTGAATGTATTTGGGCATAATTGGGAAGGCCTTACAGCCTGGGATGTATGAATCAATTGAAGATAATCACTAAATTTTATCCTTTCTCTCTCTCACTTGTTGTACTATTTGCTTCCATGTGGTGTTTCTCCAAGGAGGTTGGTGATTAGGGTGTACCTTTGGCCCCTCATCCTTCCCTCTCTTGCATCAGGTGGTATCAGAGTGAAGGTTGAGATCTGGATCTGAACTTGCGAGTTTAGGTTGAGGGTTCCTTCTTGCAAACCCTAGTTGATATTGGTTGTGGGGTGACAGATTAAGATCTAACCTACAATTGCAAAGGGTTTCAAGATGGTTCATGGGAGGTGAGATGTAGATCCAAGATTGGCAGACATGTTAAGACAAATTGCTGCTAGGTTAGAATTTTTTTAGATAGCCCAGCGCCGAGGAAGACATCTTGAGGATGTTAGTGATGAAGAAGTTGAAGATGAACAAGGTGAAGCAAAACCTACACATGTGATGGATCAAGGTGAAGAAAGAATTTTGAAGGCATTGAAAAATTTGAAGTCTACACCACATTTTAATCCTCCTGAATACAGTGGAAGAATGGATTTGGATGAGATGATGGATTGGATAACTGAGATGGAAAATTATTTTGAGTATGAAAATGTCCCTAAGGAGAAAAAGGTGAAAATTGAAAGTACAAAGTTGAAGAGTCATGCATCCTTGTGGTGAGAGCATCTCACCACATCAAAGACAAGATCAAGGTATGGAATAAGATGGTGACTAAATTGAAGGGTAAGTTCTTACCCTGTGATTATCAGATTAACCTAGTTAGGTGAATGTAAAGTTTGAGACAGAAAGATAGCTTGGTAAAAGACTATACTGAAGAATTCTATAGATTAGACATCAGATATGGACATGAAGAGGATGAAGTGGAAAGAATTGCTAGGTTAAGTTGGAAAGCATTGAAGAAGCTTATTAGTTTACCTTGAAAGCTGAGGAGAAATTGAACAAAAGACATGAGAAAAGATAGGGAGGAAGAGGAGGTAGATTCCCTAGAGGAAGAGGTAGATCATATGTTGAAAACAATAGATTTGATCAAGACAAAACAAATCAGGATAAAGGTAAGACCGAGTGGAAAGATGAAAGTTCTTCTAGAGGAAGAGGCAGTAACTACCGAGGTGGTTATAACAGAGGTGGATTCTGAGGAACTTGTTACAATTGTGGAGAAGGACATAAGTCATTTGAGTGTACACATGCAAGTAAGATCGATAGCAGTAGAAATGCTTTGGTGCAAGAAGACTCATCAAATGAACCAAAGAAGGAAAAGAACTTAATGGTCAGGAGAGCACTATGGAGTGAAAGTAATAAGTAAGATCTGGTAAGGGAAAGTTTGTTCGAAACCAGATGTAGAGTTGTTGATGAATTGTGGAAGGTAATCATTGATAGTGGAAGCTCGTATAATTTGGCATCTAAGGAAATGGTTATGAAATTTCCATTAGAAAGGTTGAAACACACAAGACCCTATCATATTTCATGGATCAAGGATGAGCATATCCTGTTGGTAAGTGAACAATGTTATGTGAATTTGAAAATTGGCAAGTACTATGATAAAGTATTGTGTGATATCATGCCTATGGATTATTGTCATATTTTGTTGGGTAGACCTTGGCAATATGATAGACATGCTATATATGATAGGAGATTGCATAAATATACCATTTTGGATAATGGGAGAAGATAAATCTTGTTGCCTTTGATTGAAGAACCTGTTAGTAATGTTGGTACATCTATGAAAGTTTTTTTGATGGAAGGAAGAAAATTTGTTAAGGATTTGAAGAAGAATGATGTGTGTTTTGTTGTGATTCCTAACAAATTGAGTGAGAAAACATTGGATAGTATTCCTAAAGAGGTTGATAAGATACTCACCGAGTATAGAGAGATAATTTCTGATAATGTACCTAATGGTTTACCACCAAAGAGAAGCATTGATCATTGTATGGATATAATCCCTGGAGCTAGTTTACCAAACAAGGCACCACATTGGTTGACACCTACCGAGAATTAGGAACTTAACTAACAAATCAAAGAATTATTGCAGAAAGATTTGATCTGAGAAATTTTGAGTCCTTGTGCAGTACCAGTTGTATTGGCACCTAAGAAAAATGGTGAATGGCGAATGTGTACTGATTCCAGAGCAATCAACAACATAACAGTGAAATATAGGTTTCCTATACTGAGAATGGATGACATAATGGATAGTTTGACTGGAGCAAAGTATTTTACCAAAATTGATTTGAAAAATGGATATCATCATATCAGAATTAGAGAAGGTGATGAATGGAAGACTTATTTTAAGACAAGAGTAGGTTTGTATGAGTGGTTGGTTATGCCTTTTGGTTTAACTAATGCACCGAGTACTTTTATGAGATTGATGAATGAGGTTTTGAAGAAATTATTAGGCAAATTTGTGATTGTATACCTAGATGAAATTCTAATATTTAGTAAGTCCAGAGAAGAACATTTGTTGCACATGAAACAGGTATTGCAGAGATTGAAATAAGAAAAGTTGCTGATTAATTTGAAAAAGTGTTCCTTCATGAAAAAAGAGATTGTATATTTAGGATTTTTTATTTCAGCTGATGGTTTGAAAATGGATCATGAAAAGGTTGAAGCTATTCTAAATTGGCCTACACCTAAAAATGCTAGTGAGGTAAGATCATTTCATGGTTTAGCAAGTTTTTACCGAAATTTCATCAGAAATTTCAGTTCATTTTGTAATGTTATGACTTAAACTATGAGAGGAGATAAAAGAGAATTCAAGTGGACACATGGAGGTGATAGAAGTTTTGAGACTTTGAAGAAGAAGATGAATTGCATGTGTTAGCTTTACCTGATTTCAATAAGGTATTTCAAGTTGAATGTGATTCAAGTGGAAATGCAATAGGAGTTGTGTTGAGTCAAGAAGGTAAACCTATTGCTTTCTTTAGTGAGAAATTGAATGATGTAAAAAGGAAATATTTTGTGTATGATCAAGAGTTCTATGCTATTGTTCAAGCACTAAAGAAATGGAAACATTATTTGATACCGAGTGAATTTGTGTTGTATACTGATCATAAGGCTTTATAGTATTTGGGTAGTCAGAATAAGTTGAATCAAAGGCATATGAAATGGGTTAAATATTTACAGAGTTATACATTTGTGATAAAATATAAGAGTGGAGTCACTAAACAAGTTGTTGATGTATTGAGTAGAAGATCTTTGATAACTAAAATGAGAATTGAAGTTATTGGCCGTTTTGATGACATGAAATATTTGTATGAAACTGACCTTGATTTTTCTAAGCCATGGAGAAAATGCAGAGCACCTATTCAAGATCAACCGAGTACTAAATGGGAAGACTATTTCATTCAAGAAGGTATGTTGTTTAAAGGTATTCAATTATGTATACCGAGAGGATCTATGAGAACTAATTTGATAAAGGAGACATATAGTAGTGGTTTGGCTGGACATTTTGGTATTGACAAAACATTGAATTTTCTTAAGGAGAATTACTTTTGGCCACAGTTGTATAAGGATATTCAGAAATTTGTGAAAAGTTGTGGAATTTGTCAAGTTGCAAAGGGAGTAAGTCAGAATATTGGATTGTATACACCAATTTATGTTCCTAAGAAACCTTGGATTGATATCAATATCAATTTTGTTCTTGGCTTACCAAAGACAGTGAGAGGTAATGATTCTATATTTGTTGTTGTGGATAGATTTTCTAAGATGGCTTATTTTATACCCTGTAGAAAAATATCAGATGCAGTTCATATAGAAGATCTTTTGTTTAAGGAAATTTTCAGATTACATGGATTACCGAGGAGTATTATCTCTGACCGAGATAGTAAGTTTGTTGGATACTTTTGGAAGACTCTTTGGAAAAAGTTGGGTACCGACTTGAGGTATAGTTCTACATTTCACCCATAGACTGATGGACAAACAGAGGTTGTAAATAGAAGTTTGGGTAATCTTTTGAGATGCTTAGTTGGAGACAAACCAAGTAATTGGGATTCTATGTTGGCACAAGCAGAGTTTCCATACAATAATTCAGTGAATAAGAGTACTGGGAAAACACCTTTTGAGATTGTTAGTGGAATACAACCGAGAGGTATATCAGATTTGAAGGAAATTGTTGGTGAAGAAAAGAGAAGTGTTGAAGGAGAAGAGTTTGTTGAGTTCGTGAAGACATTGCATGAGGAAGTGAAACATAAGTTGGAAAATAGTAATCAGAAATACAAGGACAAAGCAGATAGATCAAGAAGACATAATATTTTTATAGTTGGGGATGAAGTAATGATACACTTGAATAAAGGAAGATTTCCTATTGGAACCTATAGAAAGTTGAAAATGAAGAAATTCAGTCCTTGAAAGATATTGAGAAAATTTGACAGTGGAAATTCTTATGAGATTGAATTACCTAATGACATGGATATATCACCTATATTTAATATTTCAGACTTGTATGAGTATCATGAACTTGATGAAGATATGACAATACTGAATGATTATCCTAAGAAGTAGATAGAAGAAGTTGAGTAGATTTTGGAACAAAGAATTGGAAGAAGCACAAGAGGAAAGGAATACATGGAGTATCTAGTCAAGTGGAAGAACAGATATATTGAAGACAGTTCATGGATTTCACAATCTGAGTTGGATTCAGCTCGGTTTGTACCTATTGCATGATTTGGAGAATCATCTCAAAACAACCCCAGGTGTTTGATGCAGGAGAATCTCAAGTTCTTTGCAATCCTGTATCACCAAAAATATGTTAGAGTTGTTATTTGTGCTCGGTAGCTTCTTTTGGGCTCTCAGTGATGTTTTCATGTTTCCACTAACGGGGCTTGGTTGCTACTCGGTTCCTTTGATTTGCCGAGTTGGCTTGGTTGGTTCATTGAATTAATTTCTTGACGCTCGGTAACCTTGCTTACCAAGTGGTTTATTTTGGATTTCTTTTGAGGCTTACTTGTGCATTCAATTTTGGTCATGGATTTAATGTTGGTATTGATCATTGGGAAGCATGTAGACCTAGATCTAGTCATTTCTTTCTCCAATGATGGATCTGAAGGTCGACTTGTTTCAATAGCCTCTTGTATAAATAAAGTAGTTGGTTGTAGTTTAGGGATCAATTTTTGGAGATCAAATTTAGAAGATAGAAGATAGGATTGAAGTTGAATCCTCGCATGTTGGAGGACTATTGTAATTGAATCTAAATGTATTTAGCTATAACCGGGAAGGCCTTACAGCCTAGCATGTATGAATCAATTGAAGATAATCACTGAAGTTTCTTCTTTCTCTCTCTCACTTGTGTTATTTTCTTCCATGTGTTGTTTCTGCAAGGAGGTTGGTGATTAGGGTGTGCCTTTTACCCCTCATCCTACCCTCTCTTGCGTCACTCTTTTAGATGAACCATTGGAGAATGATGTTGATTATTCTCTTGATATACATCTCCCTTATGAAAGTCCCTTGGTGAAATAGGATGTATTGTGGAGGAAGAGAGTGATATATTTCCTAATTCCCTAAATGGCACTCCCCTCTTATACATTCAAATAATATTTCCTCTAGATATGATGCATTAATGAGTTGTGTTTAAAATTATTTCATGAAAATACCTTAAAAGTAGAGGATGATATACTTGATGATCTCTCTTTTCCAAATGAATTTTTTGAGGATAAATAATCTAATCAAGACAATACCATTCAAGATACCCCTCAAAACAAACCAATGATTTTTCTAAAAGGTGCTACACAGCCAGATTATCATGCAATACCATACACATATAACAACAATCCTCAAGAGGATAATATCCTTGATGTCCTCCCTTCTAAAGATGCTTATCAAGTCAACATAATTCATATGCAATCTCCACCTCCTTCTCCAATTATTTCTCCAATACAAACAATCACACATCCACTCTTCAAGATGATGATTGGGGAATTTTAAACTTCACATCGACCTTTCATAGTTAAAAAAAAATCCTTGAATTTGAGAACCAAGCACCTTATTCTGACACATGTTTATGTATTGATTGGGCCTCTTTAAATTTTAACCCTATTCCACCTAAAATATACCCTTATCTTTTTTATATTCTAAACCTTGATGATGTACATGGTATAGGATGTGTAAAACAAAGTGTTGAAACCCATGAGAAATCTACATCAAATTTTCCCAAAGAAACTCTAGGTTTTCAACATTTGCATTTGTCCAATCAATCTATACATTATTATCCTAATCCTTAATCACAAAAAGAAAAAAAATTGTTTGATATTCTTAAATCCAACTTAATTACTCTTCCTTTGAAAACAAAAAACAAAATAGCAAACATAAACAAGACAATTCTTTTATTTGTATGTATCATCAAAATTGTGGCCATAAGACTAATGAATGTTACGATTTGAAATGTAAAATTCAAGAATTAATTGATTTTCATGTGATTCAAATGATATGTAACAATGAATCTCACCTTTGTCATGATCATTCTAAATGACATCTAACTTCCTATTATGTTTCTCCTCACTATGTGAAATTGCTAGTCTATCCTTTTGGGGTTCATTCTCATTTATGGTGGTGCAATTTTAGGTGCAAACATACTTTGTGAGCAATATAATAGTATTTTATATTCCTTGTCTCTACACTTGGGGGGAAGGGGTACTATTTTACTCTCTTATCCCAAGCACCCATTCACACCCTTAGTTGAGTTGTTTCTTTTATAACATAACATCCTTTCTTGATTAGAATTATTTACATAATGATCTTCTTTTTTTTAGGAAATTTATATCTTGAGTTTACAACATTTTCTTTTCTTGAAAGTTCATGTCTATTATAAATGAATATTCACTTGGGGTGTATAAGGTGTTTTCCTTTTCCAAGTAATCCCTTACCTAGAAATAGGGAAGGTGTGTATACTTGATCATCCTTCCTGATTTTTTCTTCCTTTCCAAAAGATCCAATATCCCTTTGTTGACTTGTTTCTTTTATAATGTGATGCCCTTTCTTTCATGGGTTTATTTTTTTTACATAAGGATCTTGTCTTTTTCAGGAGATTTACATTTGAAGTTACAACCTTATGCTTCCTTTAAATTGTATGTCTATTATAAAAGATCTATCACTTAGGGTATATAATGGGGTATTCCTTGCCTTCACCCTTGGGGGGAAAGGTTTCATTTCTCAATCTCTTATTCCTTCCTAAGGATTCACTTTCTCTTAGTCATGTGGTATCTGTTTTTCACATGATATCCTTTCTGGAATGGAGATTGTTTATTTACGTAAGGATCTTCTCATTTTCAGAAGATTTGCATCCTGAGATACAACCTTTTCCTTTCTTGAAAATTTTATGTCTATCCTAAATAAATACCCTTACTTGGGGGCTTAGAGTGTTTTATCATTCATCAAGAATCTCTTTTTCACCTAGAAATGTGGGGCTAAAAGGGTGCATTTTTGTTCTCCTCTCACTCTTTGTCTTGAAGATATTATCTTTTTTCAAGAAATACTCTTGAAGCTAGATTTATTGTAGTCAAGATCTCTTCCTTTCAAAGGAATCTTCCCACTTGTGGATACCCTTTCACGATTATCTATTCCTTGGCTTACAAGATTTTTCACTCTTTGTTAAGGTTTTTTCTATACATTGTTGATTTAAGGATATCTCCTTGTTGTTGGAAGTAGGTATCCTTGTTCTCTTTCCTTATGATGCACCCATAGTCCTTAGCCTTTTTTATTGATCCACATAGAGAATATTCTTTCGGTAAGCATGATCCCCTAAGTTACCCCATGTGCAAATTTCATAATCTGCCCCATGCGAAAAATTTCAAAGCTTCCATGTACACAAATTTTTCAAGGTAGGATTGACTAGCATAACATAGCTTTCTATACCATCAATTTTCCTCCTTCTCCCTCTTTGGGATGAGTGGAGCTAGTATAACATGACTTTCTAGCCTTTCCTTCTCCTCCTCCTCTCCCATAAATCACATAGCAAACTACAACTTCTTGATTGTTGTATTCATGATTTCTCTCTCTTCTTTCCATGATCTCATATCTATACTTGTGGGTTACATCATGGAGTGTTGTTCATCTGTGGTGTATGCTCTTTCCATTTCTTTGTGACCATATGTGCTCTTGCAACAGCTTTACGATCATGATACTAGCAGTTGAGACATTAAGTTCATTGAGGTCTCTTCAAATAGTTGACTTGGAATTTTAGTAAGCTTTAGGATTTTATTTTCCTTTTGTATATCCTTTCTCATGGATGTATGAACTAAGATCCTTTTTTGGGGGGTTAGCATCCTTAAAATTAGCGATGTCTTATCTCTTTGTAGTTTATCCAATGATTATTTTTTCTCTTCTTTCTCTTCTCTCTCGTTTCCTTTACTATGAACATTAGGTTTTTTCATACTCCCACTAAAGTGGGCGCTAAATGTACCATCATAAATTGTAAGCACCTAACATGTGTGTAGAATTTTAAGATTATTTAGTACCCACATTAGTGTGTTTTCATAATAGGACTTCATATGGTACTTAATGGACTCCTAAATTGAAATATAGGTCCTTTATCATTTCAATATTGTTTAAAATCAAGGTAATCCCTAATTTCTATGTGTGTTCCTCTCTTTTTCCTCCAATTCAATAATTTATTTTATAACCTAGGCCATACATTACCATTTTTGGCCTTTGTGTTCTATCTTGATCTTGGAATCAACTATATCTTGTAATTTGATATCCCCTGATTGTCTAGGACTCATGGTCCTTATTTTGTCTCTAATTAGATGGAACATAACACATAGGGCTTTATGTTCCCTTAAGATCGGGCTGAAATTGGAATCGAGGTCACATCTTGGTAATTTAGTGGGATATTAGGATTTAAAGTCAACCTCCTTGAGTTTTAACCCCTAAGATGTTGCAAGAGGTTTAAAAACACCCTATCTTTCCTCATTTTGGCAATCACATCCAATATCAAGCTATCAAGTTTACAAGGAAAGAATACACAATGAATATTCAAGCACTCAAGATCTATACTTCTTCTCAAGCATTCAATATGTTCTTCTCCATGGATCAAGCTTATTTCCCTCATTGAATTCATAGAAAAGGAGTTGTCTATAGAGGAAGAAGATACACACACATCTAAATTCATCCAAGTTTTCCTTCTTCTTCTCAATCAAGCATTATGGAAAACTATAACATCCATCACATGATGTTTTGGCTTTCATGATTTATTTTTGGGTTTTTGTGTTAATTCTATTCAGCTTTAGAATTGTTATCTTATATCAGGCACTAAGGCAGAACAACAATTCTAGCTGACAATGGAAACCTCTCCTAGTTGTGGGTAGACTATGATTAGAGAGGAATCTCTGGATTCTAGGCCGGTTCCTATCAAATGTTGGTTATCACTTTCCTGACCTGAAAACCTTTTGGGAAAAGGGAAAAGAAAAACTTAAAACTTAGAGACTAGGGTGATGCACCAATGAATAATTCAGACTTTGTAAAGGAATGAATTCTAGATTTGATTCACAAAATGAAAACTTTGACAATTTGATTCACTGCTCAACGTATAGGCTAATATATTCAAGCTATTAGGGATGGTCCACAAACAACTCAAATATTTAACAAACATACATCTCTCATGCAAGGCCTGGTATAACTAATTAACTAGGAAGGAACGAAATTTTATTCACTTCCTGAATATAATCAAAATTCTGACACTTGCTAGAAAAGATGAACAGGAATCTAAAATTTGAACACAAGTAAACAAAATATGAGCTACAAAACCTGGTTTATTTCCTCCAAAAAAATTGAGCAAAATGGCTACAAAAAGGACTTGAAAGCTTTTAGGAACTAAACAGTTCACTATAGGCTCTCTCTCCAACATTTGCAACCCTTAATTGATTCTCAAAATCAATTTTATAAGCCACTCTAGCCTCTAATTCGAAAATCAAACTCCTCTATCCTAGCCTAAAAAAGTGCCTAAGATTATGATATTACAATAAGTTCCTAGGACATGTCTTTCTTCCTTAATTTTGGCCTCCAAATATAAGGAATAAATCCTTTTACAATAATACTTACCAAAATTTAAACAAGAGATTTAATATTAAATAAAAACTTAATATTAAATATTAACCCCTACCCTTTTATTTGATAACCTAGATAAAAAATCTAAAGGAAAACTAATGCAAAGTAAAGAGGTCGGCATGACCCTCAATCCACTTGCATCGGATGGGATAAGCACAAAGGTGGCATGTTTCAGTTTTCGAGGCCATAGCTGGCACTGCCATGCATTGAATGCATCTGCTGCTTGGTGAACTCCAAAATTTAATTCACTCTTTCCTTGGCATTGTGTTTGTCTTCTTGGAGAAAACTCAGAATGAAACCCTAAGCTCTCTGAAACTATGAAGGAGTTTGGCTTTGCAATGATGGTCTTCGACTGTTGCTGGAGTTGGGACTTCATCTGATACTTATCTCGGCATTTCCATCTTTTCAGCAGTGAATGGTAAGTTATTAGAACTTCTTGTTGATTTCTATAAAGAAATACGCATGCATCTCCTTCTGCTTGTTTACTATCTATTCTTAAATACTGCTTTTCATAGTTTATAGTTAACAAGTTATAGTTCTTCTTCTCTTTTAATAGTTAACTCACTGTTATTCTTTGCTTTGCATCTCTTTCTGCTTATTTAACCGCCTATTGAGCACGAGCCCATCTCATGCTTCATTGTTTTTTACCATTCCTTTGGTATTTATCTGTTATTGCTTGTGTTGACACCATGGCTTGATTGTTACTCTTGCATAGTATATGGGTCATTCTCTGTGTGTTGGTACCATGGCTCCATGCAATACTGCTGCTCATACTTTAGTTATTTTGTGCTCTCTGAAGATACTATGATTCACATGCCATATGTGGCACTTGACTGTTGTTATATTACCATACTCATGTCTAGCTCATACTATTCTTTGTGACTATGAACAAGAGTTCACTATGCTGGGTTTATCATGTCGCGAGCTCTCCACTGGGTTTATCATGCCGCAAGCTCTCCACTAGGTTTGTGAACTCACTGTTGTTATTTTGTTATCTTGTTTGCACTATATGTAGACCGCAGCTTTGATGCACCACCATGGGTTTGAAGTGTTGTTTCCCATTTGATATTCACTAATGAGCATTAGACAAATGCTTTGATTCCTCACCAGTCACTGTCAGGAATAATGAATGGTGTCTACCCGCAAGCTTGCTTATCATACTTTATGACTCTATTTGATATTTTATGTTTCTATTCTTTGAATCTGCTGTTAGTGTACACTGTGGCTAATTTCTTGATATCAATGATGTTCAACTCGATTGTTTGACTGTTACTAATAATATTAATTACATTATTAGTAACAGTCAATCAATCGATCATTTTTTTCCATGTGAGTTCGAAAAATATGAACCCAAACTTTTACCACAGTAGTAACTATAACATACTTGATGCATCTGACGAACTTTGCTCATAAAAATGGTAATAGGCTCAACAGTTTTATTTTAAAAGAATAATCTCTTTACACCTTAATCACTGAAATACCAGTAAGCAGCTTGTGGTTAATTTTCTGAGATTGTTATCATATTAATGAAACCTTGAATCATTATCAACTACATCTTTATCAATCCTCAGCATATTCTGTTAATAACATAAAGCACTCAGATTATTTGACTCTCCTTTGCTGATATGAATAAAACTTTGTGTAATCAACAACTATAAGCATGATGTTGCTTCAGGAAACCATAAAAACTCCTCCTAATGACTCACTAAAGTTGTGAGGTTGTGAGTGGAAGATGTTTTAAAAGATGCAATCTGTTATAACACAAAATCATTACATCTCCCACTCATAACCTTCACAAGCCTTAGAAGATGATTATGGCTAAGATATGCTCAACATACTTCATTATTTCAACAGTAGATATGTAATGACCCTTACTAATAGGATCACTAAAACCCCCAAATCTGATCTGTGGCTATTCGTCAAACACTTGGCATGTATTGAACGGTTTGCTTGCAAAGATGTGTTTCAAAGTGTTTATTGTTTTGAGCATCAAATGTTATTGAGATAACAATACCAATATAGAAAGTAGCACAAAGAACAACAATGCAAATCTAATATCAATGCAAAGATCCCTATGGTAATGTATCATATTTTTTCTCAAATTCTGATTTGTGATGTATGACTGTCCCAACAATTGAATATAAGCACTGTCTATGGACTGATTACAACACAATAGCTAAGACATGAGATATATGAACCATCTTTCATGAACAAGTCTTATCAATGCACTTTTCCTAAACCAATAGCAAGTCAGAATACATTGACTGTTACATGGGACTGTTACATGTCAAAGTATATGGTAGTGCTGTTACCCACAAACCCTCTTACTTCTATGACAATTTAGTTATAACAGAGACTGCTATAATAGTAATAGTAACCATGCAATTATGACCAAAGAACAGGGTCTAACAACTCTCAAATCTGGACAGTTACTATAAGTCTGAATACATGCGACTTTTACATAATTTATTGACTTGCACAAAGTACTCAAAAGCACATAGAAAGAACCTAATTATCACTCCTTATAATCTGCTATGAAATGGTGATGAAGACTGATGCAATGAAGACACCAAACTGCCAACCGAACTTTGCAAACTATCCTTGCTGGGGTTGTCATACCAGGCCCGTACATGTACGACTTTCCTAGGAAATTCAGTGAGGGTTTTTAACACCCCAAATTGCTATGAAAGGGACCGCCAAGGTTGTGCTAAGATCCTCCAAAAAGCATAAAAAGATTCTCCAAGTAGATTAGGAGATATGAGCAATTTATTGGTTCCAAACCCTGATATTGCAATTCTGAAAAAGTGCCCGTTTGTCTTCAATCCTTTGCCAAATTGATTCACCAATGCCAATGATGAATTTCAAACCTTATTCCAACCAGTTACAAAACCTTCAGACAATTTCTCAATGAAGTACAATTGAGATGGCTCAATACCAACTCCAAACTTGCAACCCTTCAGTAGATATTTCACTACCTCAGTTATGCCAATCTAGGGGAGTTATCGTTCCCAAAGATTGAATAGTATTTTCAAACCCAAAAGACTACAAATTGCTCCACAATGGAAGAAGTAGAAGAAATCTCAAATCCAAGCATGTAGAAATGATAGCCCAAGCCCCCTATTTATTCTTTTTCTTGAGAAGTTACTAGAACTTCTAGAAACATCTAATTATAATGTACTTTATAATAAAATAACATTATAATAATAAAGTACATTTCTCAACTCAAAAATATAACAATGTAGGCCAAGATGTCTCATAACCGAATGTAGGCCCAACTAGACTGAATGTAGGCTCAAACTGGATGTAGGCTCTGCTGAATGTAGGCTCTGTCAGCAATAAGCAATCAAATGATCCACACAATGACTCTCTCTCCAAACTATTTTCCTACGAGAGTCGATGATAGGAAAACCCATCATAAACGAACATGTCTCTAGAAAGGGGACATGACAGTCTGCCCCTCCTAAAATTACTTGCCCTCAAGCAATCTCAAAGCTGGATGCTACAAAATATCCTCATGCTCCCAAGTAGCATCCTCAATAGGAAGATCTCTCCACTTCACCAAATACTCCCTGATAACTCTCCTGCGAAGCTGTTTCTCCCTGCTATCCAAGATAGACTCTGGCACCAAAACCAACTTCCCCTCATCATCCAAGGGTGGAAACACTGTAGAAGATACAACATGCTGCCCTAATGCCTTCTTGAGGCACGACACATGAAACACATTATGCACTCTACTATCAGCTGGAAGCTCAAGCTCATAAGCCAACTCACCAACATGCCTAATGATCCTGAAAGGCCCATAGTATCTCGGCTTAAGCTTCTCCACCCCACTCTTCTTGAGAGTAGACTGTCTGTATGGCTGAAGCATGAGGTAAACCATATCATCCACCTGAAAGCTCCTCTCAATCCGCTTCTGATCTGCATACTGCTTGTACTGATTCTAGGCCCTGGCCATATTATCCTTGAGAGCATCAACAATGTCCTTGCTCTCCTAAATCAAATCACCAGCATGCAGAACTCTAATATCAGACATCAGCAAATCAATGAAGCTAGGCGCATCATATCCATATAGAGCCCTGAAAGGTGACATCTGAATCGACATATGGAAAGTGGTATTGTAACAATAATCACACAAATGTATCCATTTCACCCATGCCCTCTGCTGACTAGCCACATAGTTCCTCAAATAGCCCTCCACCCACTTATTGACTATCTCTGTATGTCCATTCGTCTGTGGGTGATAGCTGGTGCTAGGTGTAAGCTCAGTGCCACAAAGTCTGAATACCTCCTGCCAAAAATGACTCAAAAATTGGCTGTCCCTGTCACTCACTATGCTGTGAGGTATCCCATGCAATCTGAAGACCTCTCTGAAGAAGACCTCAGCTACTTGTACTGTTGTGAAAGTAGTAGTGATGGGAAAGAAGTGTGCATACTTTGTCAGTCTATCCACTACTACATAGATGCAATCCCGACCTTGGGCCTTGGGCAAGCCTGTAATGAAGTCCATGGATATGCATTCCCACTTCTGATCTGGAATGGGAAGTGGCTATAGGAGCCTGGCTGGAAAGGTGTGCTCTTGTTTGTTCTACTAACAAACAGGGCACTCACGAACATACTGCAATACATCTGACTTCAGTCCTTTCCAAGTGAACCGCTCCTGCACCTGTCTATATGTCTTAAAGTACCTGGGGTGACCACCTGTAGGTGAATCATGAAGAGCTCTCAAAATAGATCACTTCACCTTTGATCCTGGGACTAAAAATATCCTGCTCTTGTAGATGATCAAGTCATCCACAAGTGTATACCGGGTATCAACAACCGACCCATCAAGTATCCCTGATGCCCATGGGTCTCTAGCATATTCTGCCACTATCAAATGCCTCCAATCCTCTAATATCTCAATCAATGCACTAAGATGTGGTCTACGTGACAATGCATCTGCTACCACATTCTGAGTCCCTCTCACATATGATATGTCAAAATCATAAGCTTGTAGCTTACTCACCCACTTCTGCTGCCTGTCATTGAGATCTCTCTGACTAAGGAAATGCCTCAAGCTGTTGTGATCAGTTTTGATACAAAACTTATCACCCACTAGATACTGTCTAAACTTAGCCAATGCGTGCATGATGGCTAACATCTCCTTATCATAGATGCTGAAAGATCTCTCAGGTCCACGAAGTTTCCTGCTCTCATAGGCAATAGGGTGCTTATCCTACATCAAAATAGCACCAATACCCTCTCCAGATGCGTCACACTAAAGCTCAAATGGCTTCGAGAAATCAGGCAATGCTAACACCGGGCATGAAGTCATAATCTCCTTGAACCTGTCAAAGCAAGCCTGCGCCTCCGATGTCCAAACAAAGGCCCCCTTCTTTAGCAAATCTATCATAGGGGCTGCATGTCATGAATAACCACTAACAAATCTACGATAGAAGCCACACAAGCCTAAGAACCCTCTCAACTGTGTCAGGTTCTCAGGAATAGGCCACTCTACTATAGCACGGATCTTATTAGGATCCATCCGCACTCCAACTGCACTAATAATATGACCCAAGTACAAGAGCTCAGTCATACCCAAATCACACTTGGACTCCTTGGCATACAAGGACTCCCTCTGCAATATACTCAATACAGTCTCCAGATGTGCTACATGCTCCTGCCATGTCTGACTGTATACCAAGATATCATCGAAGAAAACTAATACAAATCTCCTTAACTGACGATGGAAGACCTTATTCATTGTAGATTGAAAAGTAGCTAGTGCATTGGTCAACCCAAATGGCATGACCACAAACTCAAAGTGTCCACAATGGCATCTAAATGTTGTCTTCTCCACATCCTACTCTCTAACTCTGATCTGATGATATCCTGATCTCAAGTCTATCTTGCTGAAGTAGCAAGCCCCGTGAAGCTCATCTATCAGCTCATCAATCCGTGGAATAGGGTATCTATTCTTAATAGTCCTCTTGTTCAGTGCCCTATAATCAATGCACATACGTAGAGAACCATCCTTCTTCTTCACCAAAACTACCGAAGAAGCAAAAGGAGACTTGCTCGGTCTAATGTGCCCCATCTCAAGTAGCTCCTTGATGGTTTTCTCTATCTCATCCTTGAGCCTCTTAGGATGCCTATATGGTGTGATCATTACTGGTTTAGCACCCTCCTCTAACTCAATGGTGTGCTCAATCCCTCTATTAGGTGGTGCGCCAGGTGGAATGTCACTAAACACCCTATCATACTACTCTCTCAATCTCTGAATATTAGGGTGATACTCTATCATCTGATGCCCCTCCTATGTAGGCATGAGAGTACACATGGCTACGCATCTGATCCCATCGTGTCTAACCATCCTCTCCATGCGCCTGAAAGAAATAGTCCTAATATCACTATTTCTGATAGCCCTCAAGACATGCTGTCTACCATCTTCCTCAAATTGATCTCCATGTCCCTGAGTCTGAAAGTGACCTCACCCAATGAATGTAACCATGTCATCCCCAACACAATATCTAGGTCACCCATGTTAACTACATGGTAATCCGCTTTGAACTCATAATTGCTCAAGCGTAAGGGCATATCTCTGATCATCCTGTTACACTTAAGAGTGTAACCATCAGCAACCTGCACTCGGAGACCCTCAAACTCCTCTGTCTCAATACCATGGCACTCAACCAAATGTGTATCAATGAAATTATGTGTAGCACCTATGTCAACTAGGGTAATCACCTTCTGTCCTGCTAAAACTCCACGCAATCTAAAGGACCCCTCCTGCTGAATATTGGACAAGCGTGCCTGCTGCAAATGTAACTCTGGCTCAATCTTAGGCTCTGAAGCCTCTGCCTCTACCTCAGGCTCTGTGTCACTATGCTCATCCTCATGTGTTGTGCTATCTGAATCTGAGTCCTCATAGTATGCCCACATAACTCTATTGGCCTTCCCCTTAGGCCTCAAAGGATAGTCATGATCCCTATCATATGGACCTTTGCAATAGAAGCATAGCTTCTTCCTGCGTAGGTCATTAAGTGCCTCAGTATCCAAGGGTGGAGTGGATTTCCCCTTGGTATCAACCTTCTTCCCCTTCCCCTTATCAAACTTCTTATTATCTCTAAAAGAAGTAGAACTCCTAGGGGTGAACCTGCTAGAAGGTGTTGTAAGCTCCATACTACGAGCTTTCCTCATGGCCTCCTATAGTGATGATGGATCAAATGCCTTGATCCAACCCTTGAGGGGTTCAGACAATCCCTCAGTAAATAGGATAACCAATCGCCTCTCTGATACATCCTGCACCATAATTGACAACCGCTGAAACTCACTGATATATATCTCCAAGCTGCCTGTCTGTCTCAACTGTGCAAGATCACAGAAGAATATCTCAGGATCCTTCCTATCAAAATGCTCCACCAATCTATCTACAAAATCCTGGTATGAAGTCACATGGTTGTGCTGCAAAGTAACCATACCATGTGACCACCAGTCGTGAGCTGCGCCCTCCAAATGCAAGGTGGTGTATCTGATGGCATCTATCTCTGACATGGGCCTTAATGCAAAGAATGTATCCAACTTATGTATCCATGCATGTGCTGTCATCTATCCACTACCATCAAAAGAAGGTAAAGTGAGCTTACTAGCAGCTCGCTGCAACTCACTGTCATGGCCTCTAGGTCTCATGTTCTGTCGAGTACTCCTCATGTGTTCTCTCCTTTGATTCAGATAACGATCAAAGTTGAGTAACTCACACACATGTGGTGGTAATTCTTGCCATTCTACAGTAGTAGCTCTAAGATCATCCTGAAAATCCTCCTGCACATCACCCTCTCCTTCCTCCTGAGCCTCCTCTCTAAGGAAAGTAGGACGAGTAGGTCTATCTGCTGTCCAAGACCTATGCCTGGGAGCACCCTGTGAACCTGCTACACTCCTATTATCATGATCAGGTGTGCCTCTACCATGCTCCTAAGCTCTGGGCTGAACAACTCTCTCCATCATAGTGGTCAAAGTACACAATGACTGGACTATCTCCTGCTATCTAGTATCCATGGTTCTGAAATAATCCCTATCATCATCATCTGCATTCCTAGGAACTCTAGGTGGACTCTGTGATTGTCTCTCACCCATGGTAAGAGTATCTTCAAATTTCTGTTCACCCTCTAGTGCTGCCCTTCTTCGTGTATAGTACCTGTGATGCCCAAATGCTGAAGGATGCATATAGGTTTCTTACCCAACAGGATGGCAAGAACACCACTCTGATACCACTGTAATGACCCTTACTAATAGGATCACTAAAACCCCCAAATCTGATCTGTGGCTATTCGTCAAACACTTGGCATGTATTGAACGGTTTGCTTGCAAAGATGTGTTTCAAAGTGTTTATTGTTTTGAGCATCAAATGTTATTGAGATAACAATACCAATATAGAAAGTAGCACAAAGAACAACAATGCAACTCTAATATCAATGCAAAGATCCCTATGGTAATGTATCATATTTTTTCTCAAATTCTGATTTGCGAAGTATGACTGTCCCAACAATTGAATATAAGCACTATCTATGGACTGATTACAACACAATAGCTAAGACATGAGATATATGAACCATCTTTCATGAACAAGTCTTATCAATGCACTTTTCCGAAACCAATAGCAAGTCAGAATACATTGACTGTTACATGGGACTGTTACATGTCAAAGTATATGGTAGTGCTATTACCCACAAACCCTCTTACTTCTATGACAATTTAGTTATAACAGATACTTCTATAACAGTAATAGTAACCATGCAATTATGACCAAAGAACAGGGTCTAACAACTCTCAAATCTGGACAGTTACTATAAGTCTGAATACATGCGACTTTTACATAATTTATTGACTTGCACAAAGTACTCAAAAGCACATAAAAAGAACTTGATTATCACTCCTTATAATCTGCTATGAAATGGTGATGAAGACTGATGCAATGAAGACACCAAACTGCCAACCGAACTTTGTAAACTGTCCTTGCTGGGGCTGTCGTACCAGGCCCGTACATGTATGGCTTTCCTAGGAAATTTAGTGAGGGTTTTTAACACCCCAAATTGCTATGAAAGGGACCACCAGGGTTGTGCTAAGATCCTCCAAAAAGCATAAAAAGATTCTCCAAGTAGATTAGGAGATATGAGCAATTTATTGGTTCCAAACCATGATATTGCAATTCTGAAAATGTGCCAGTTTGTCTTCAATCCTTTGCCAAATTGATTCACTAATGCCAATGATGAATTTCAAACCTTATTCCAACCAGTTACAAACCCTTCAGACAATTTCTCAATGAAGTACAATTGAGATGGCTCAATACCAACTCCAAACTTGCAACCCTTCAGTAGATATTTCACTACCTCAGTTATGCCAATCTAGGGGAGTTATTGTTCCCAAAGATCGAATAGTATTTGCAAACCCAAAAGACTACAAATTGCTCCACAATGGAAGAAGTAGAAGAAATCTCAAATCCAAGCATGTAGAAATGATAGCCCAAGCCCCCTATTTATTCTTTTTCTTGAGAAGTTACTAGAACTTCTAGAAACATCTAATTATAATGTACTTTATAATAAAATAACATTATAATAATAAAGTACATTTCTCAACTCAAAAATATAACAATGTAGGCCAAGATGTCTCATAACCGAATGTAGGCCCAACTAGACTGAATGTAGGCTCGAACTGGATGTAGGCTATGCCGAATGTAGGCTCTGTCAGTAATAAGCAATCAAATGATCCACACAATGACTCTCTCTCCAAACTATTTGCCTACAAGAGTCGATGATAGGCAAACCCGTCATAAACGAACATGTCTCTAGAAAGGGGACATGACAAGATAAGTACTCTGATTTTTTTATATGATATTCCTCTGCTGGTTACATACTCTGTTCCATTTTATACATGCTTTTCATTTATGTTCAACTTTGCATTCTGCAGATTTGTCCACTGTAAATAATTCACATTGATGTTGAATCTATACCTTGATATGATAAGTACAACAAGATGAAAAAAGTTTATTTATTGTTAATGAAGTTCGAGCATGGGCTCGTGACATCCAAGAACATCAAAATGTTTAAATAATGAGGTTCAAACACGGGTTTGTGACACTCAATTAAAACAAACTGTAAACACTTTACGATTTTTATAACTTGAAGCACTCTTCTGTATTCAGCAACAAATATGTTTATGATTTAAAAATTGACAGTAAGGACATAATTGTACCAGTATTTATGCAGCATCTTTTGTATCTTAAACTGGAAAGTTGGCATTTCTTTGAAGCATTCTTTTGTATCCAAATTAGCTTGATTTGTATCCTTGGTAATAACTGAATATGAGCACTAGCTAGCTGATATCTGCAAGATAATCTGTTAAGTTTTTCAAATAACATCATGGCATGAAATATATTAACTAAAAAAGGTTTCTCAGTTTGGAAACATACTAAATCCCTTTAATTCAGATACCTGGTTAATAAAAAGGACAACATACACCACAATGATCATTAGTAGTAAAAGGTTTCATGTATGAAACAAGTCCCTTTAACACTACCTTGTAGTGAGTGTCAGTGTACATTTCCTTATTTCATTTAATTTTCCAAATTGATGCAAAATTGAAAACTTGATTGGTACAGTATGTTATTTGATTCACATGTATTGCTTAGATCCAACAGGATCTAACCATTCTTCTCTCTTTCAAATGTAGATGAAAACCTAGAAGACTTAGATGCAGATGGAGACCTAGATGCAGACTTAGCAAACAACCAGCAGACTTAAAGACAAGACAAGGCAATACATGGGACCCCTATTCCATACTTCAAACTTTCTTCTTTTCAATTATGCAATGTATTCTAAATATTGAATTGAAATATGAAATAAGAAAGGACATTTGTATACTACATTCAGTATGAATGCACAATGTAATGATCATTGATAAATTTTTTGAGTTTTGCAATGCTTGATCAATACTTAGAGTACAATAATGACATATAGAATGAATGCAATAACAACATGTAACCTAACAAAACCTGCAAGGTAGTGTTAAATAGACAAACAAATGCAACATTTTCCTACTAATGCCTATTGTATTGTATGCTGGATTTTTTGAGTAACAAATTCAAAGCTATGCATGAACATATTTGATCTGATCCAAAGAAGGATTTGCATTGCCAAGGTATGACATATACTATTTTTCAAATCTAGCCTCTATTATATGACATCACAATTTCATTTCCCTTATTTTATTTTAAGATTGATTCCAAATCAGGGTTTGACTGAGGAAAACCCCTCTATCAAACCTTCTTCCCTTTTTTTCTATGTTTAGGTGCAGGTACCATAGCTATCAGAACTATTCTAGAATGTACATGATCTATCAAGAAGACCACAATTGGATTCGAGAAAAATACCTAGGTATAGAGCATCCTAGGTTTTATGTTCCTAGGAAAAAAATGCCCAAGGCTTTTTGTACTTGGGAAATCCTCTCAAATTCAGATCACAAGTTAGTATAGTCTTCAAGATCCTATTTGAAATCATTTTGGCTATCTATCTATTTTTTGTCAATCAGTATTTCTTGACTCTTATCAATTTTTCTTATATAGCCCTCTATCTTGTATCACTCATCTAAATTATCTCAATCAATTCATTATTATGAAGGATCGTTGACTCATGCAATACTTAAGTCCTACTTGAGCCTATTGGGTCATCTTCCTTCCAATTGTGCATTAGGGAAAGGAGGAGCAATCTACCTTTATTTCCTTTTCTTATTGTACAACAGGTATCAAACCAAATGAGATCTACATTATTATATCCAAGTACAAAAAATACTAATAAAATATTAATAGAATCTATAAAAATTATCTCTTACTAAAAAATATTAAACAAAATTATATCCAAATAATGACAAAAATAGATTCATTGACCTCAAAAGAACAAGAAGTTATGTGATACAGTCATATTGCAAAAGAGAAAGATAAAAGTGAATGTAGACAAACAACACTAAAGGAATAGGATAAACCCTAGAGAAAGTAGTATATAGAGACTCGTTCATTCAACATAGGAGGACAAGGACCAACAATGGCTGAATTTTATAAATGGAAAATCCAATTATATAGACTAGAGCAATCATACTCCATACCTTATGTTTTCCATTATTGAAATTGCTTCCAATAACAACCTAGATTAATGACCATGTTGTATGATTTGACATAGGCAACATTCTCCAACACATCTACTCCATTGAGTCTAAATCTATTTGAATAATTTTGTTTAAAATTTACATTAGACTTAGTTATTGGATTTTCACAAACTGCAAAAAAAATTATACAAGTGAAACCAAAAGATACTCAACCTTTCTATAATTAGTAAAAGTCTCTATGGTCTGAAATTTCTTTCAGCATCAATATAAAGTGATTCTTCTTTGTCTCCTCCTTGACCTAAAGGAAACTATAGACCTGGGCCATAGTAGAAAATCATGATTTGGGAAAACAACCAATAAAGCCAATTGGCTCTTGTCCTATTTACCATTGGATTGAAACCCTATAGAATGGTAAGGAAACACATCCATGGTCATAGTTCCTTTAGAAACCCCGAGATGAATATAATACTCACAACATTAGAAACCCCAAGATGAAAACCCTACTTACAACATTAGGATTTTCAAAATTTGTAATGTTCAATAGAGGCAAGAATCAACAAAATAGTGAGGGGGAAATGGAAAGGAAACCGAGCATGAAGAGTCTGAGAGGAAAATGTAATATCAAGAGAATCCACGTTCAATGCCATCTACCTTGACAGTTGTTGTCTGGTTACACCCAACTACTCTAAACAATGGCATTGAAAACCCTCTTGTAGCATATAGAAGACACGTCCACACCTAGAGACACACCCAGGAAAAGATTGGGAAATGTTCGCATTCATTTTTCATTAAGCATCATGATGTTTTTTCAATGGAAAATAAATAACTACGAAAAAAAATATGAACAAACAATTAGAAAATAGGCACATGCAGTAGACATGTCAAAGCATAAAATGCCTCGAAAAGGATGCCATAAATTATGTCATTTTTTCAAATGGAAATAGAAAATACCACGAGCTAAAATCCAAACAACAATTAGTTGTGGAAATTTTCACTTTAATACGAACATTGCCCAAGAGCTTAGGTTTGGCGAGGTTACACGTTTAAAAAAAATAGATTAATGCATAAAAGCTTGGTGAAAACATAAGTCTCCTGCTAAAAGATATGGACTAAAAATTATATTATGACATTTATCAACAAAACTAATTCTAGACTAATAAATAATTATTTATTTTAAGTGATTATTTAATTAAATTACAATAACAAAGACTAATCATTGTACAACACTTTTTAAACAAATACAACAAAACACTCATAAATAAATAAAAATATTATGCATAACAATTAGACAAAATATTTAAAATAATAAAATATAACCTAAAAATTGAATTGCCACTTATAAAAAAAATTGAATTATCAATAAAAATATTAAAAAAATTGAATTATCAATAAAAATATTTAAAAAATTGAATTATCAATAAAAATAAAAATCATTTATTTATTTATTTATTCAAATTCATATAAGTCGATTGTGCCAATTATTTACAACGAAGTACTTATATAATTTTGAAAGACTAAATGAATCTTAAATGATTAAGAAGCCTTAATCATGCCCACCAAGGGCCCTTTAATTTTGACAAAGACAATTGAAGCTTTCTCAAACGCCTATGCCTAGGTTTGTAGGAGACCATGGTAAAGGAATCTTGGTCAACTAAAAATCATGTCCATTTTGAGACTAGGTAAAGGAATCTTTGAGTAAAAAGAGCATGCAAATAACTAATTGGACTCAATAATGATAAAAGGGACAAGATTTTCATTGTTAGATTTTGAAAAAAATTACATCAAAATTTATAAAATTATATTATATTTAAGTAGCACTAAATAATACTATTCAAAATGATAGATATTTGCATCTAGTCTCCATCATGACATTTCTAGTAGAATCCTAAATAGTTAAGGAACTCAAAATCATGTAGGAGAAATCAATAAATCACCACTATATCATTAAATAAAATTGAATATTTATATTTCATATTTTTTGAAATGATTAAGTTATTTTTAAACAATGAAATGATTATAAATTACATGAATTTCGTTGAAAGTTGATGTATAAAATAAATCTTGTTTAATTTTATTTTTATTCATTTTTACAAATTTATTTTGATTCTTAATTTTGTCTACTTTCATTTAAAATTAAATTTGTAATTCACATAAGTAATCATTATGTATAATTTGTAACTATTACTTTTGAAATTTAGTTTTAAAATCTAAGTTTAGATCTAACTTAACCCTTTCAAATAATCATTGTGTCACGTTGAGGTAAGAATTATTTCATTTGTATCTTTTAGAGTTGTATTGAAAGACTAACTCTAGCTTATTTTTAGACACATTTATAATTTATTGGAGAATTTTATAACTATAATCATTCTATGATTAAATCAAAATATTTATTAGTGTATATTATTTTCATGCATCAACATTTAGGATATTTTTAGGAAGTGTATGTTGTCTTAGATTATTTTCAGAAGTTTTTGACTCAATATCTTAGTGGGTTGGTCAAGGGGCTCAAAAACATCTCTATATTTGGAAAACTCTTGACACCACAATCAAATTTTTTATTTACAAATAAATACAAGCATTCAATGTAAGTTAAAGATGAATATTCAAATATTTACAAGAGATTAGATTTGCACTTGTGTAAGTTATATTAATGAGTGTATGATCAATCTTGCACTTGTAGAAATAACCAACAATAAGACATAATGAGATTACAAATTATAAAACATTTGTTTAGATCTCTTCTATCATTTTTGCATAATGACAAATTACATTTTAGTCATTTAAATAACATATCCACTTCAATATGTTAGTTTTAGTCATTCTTAGGCCACTTTTTAATTGCTCCTTGGGCTTGTTTTATATAGGGCTTCAGACCCTTGTTTCCTCCTTACCTTAATAAAAAAAGCATGTCTACTTTAAGATTCCTACTAAATAAAATAATTTGTTTAGTATTTTTTGCATTCATTTCAACATATGACTCCAATTAGTTCCTTCCCTAACTATAAAATCTTATAATAATAATTAATTATTTATATGTTATTTTTTTCTTACCATGTGATTTTGCATAAATGGAATTTTATTCTCCTCTTGAACAATTATTATTTTTTTGCTAGCAATTAAATTATAATTTGCAAAAAGACAAAATACTTCTTACATGCAAATGTCCTTGGCCAATTATTTAATCTACAATTTGTAACAATTTTACTTAGGATAGAAAGATAGGAATAATCACGACTCTTAGATAACTGGGTAAAATTTTAAAACTCGCTTAGCTTTAAGTTTGATGTCAATTTTTTTATATCAATTTTAGAATATTCACTAATGTGTTAGCTACATCTTGGGACCCATAAGATTATTTCCTTAGGGTTGAAAAAATTATTGCTTCTTCTTCTAATTCACTTATGTGAATGCATGATTAAACTATATGTACAAATATATACCTAGTTTTGAGGTCTAAAATTTATCAATCCTATCATCTAAAATTAAAAATTATCTTGATAATTGTGACTTATTTGTAAAAATTATTGGCTTTTAGAATTTTAGGGTTTTCCATACTTGTATTCCCTCCCTATCAATCTCAACACCATGCTTAAGTCCTTGCTAAAAAAAACTTTAAGTTTTGTTTTGTCAAAATGTCATAGTTCAACATCTCTCAATGTGGACAAACAGGAGGAGAATAGGGACTCGAAGAAGGAAATGCAGGAAATGGAAATCCATATCCAGGATATGGAAAAAACTATGAATAACATGAATACTAAAATGGGTATTATGGAGAATAAGTTTTTGGATAAGGTCAAAAATAAAGATACTAAGGATGATGGTACTGCTGAGATGAATAAGAAGGTTAAAGATAAGATGAAAGATTTAGAGACTAAAATCAATAACAATGACAGCATGATAAGAGGTGTCCTAAATCATAGCAATGAGGGTCTGAAGGTGACCATTAAGAATCTGAAGGTGTTGCAAAATTACCTGGAAAGGAATATGCTGGAAAAAAACTACTATCACTATTGAGGAGGATGCTGGAAATATAGGGTCGGGGACGAGAACTAGAGGTCACATCCAGAGAAAGGTCCCAAAAAAATCTATTGAGCTGAAGGAAATGCAGGATACTCTCCAGAAGATGGAAGATCTCCAAAAGATGGTTGAGGAAATGATAAAAGATAAATAGTTTGCTCGGGCTGGTAGATGCTTTGTTGTTAGTCTGTTTGACTATTGTAGTTTTTTTTCCAGCTGTTAGACTGTTGTTCGCTGTTGTGGGTTTCCAGCAGCTGTTTCATTTTGTTATCTTTTTTGCTCTATACTTTGTTGTTTTAAACTCTGGTTTTGAGTCCATGTAAAACCTGTTTTTACCTTATTCACAAACATCTCTCAATACCATTCCATTGGTAGTTTTGAGCCTTGAATCCAAAAATTTCATTAAAAATTTTAATTCATTTACATCTAGAAAACTTTTGGACTTCCTTATCCATCATTCCCTTGGTACTATCTCCCCTACATATCTACTCCTCGATCTTTGTTCCCTTGTGCATAAAATGTTTTATGTCTTGCGAGGTCAAACTTTCAGCCTTCTCTTATTTGAGTGGCATTTTTCATCAAGCCATAAAATTTATAAACTCTATTAATTTACTCTGTGTGACCTATACTCAAGTCAAAATTTATGCTTGTTCTTGCGTAGTTCCAATTTAAGCCCCCAATTGTCATATCCCAGCATCTAAAGAAACTTGTGTTTGTTAAGATTTTCTTGTTTGCCTCCCCCCATCTAACTAAACCCTTATAGCACAACTTCTTTGTCACCCATGACTCCTCGATTCCTTTATAAATTTTGATATATTACACATTGTTATCCCATGTTATTGTTGACTTGATGGTCAGCACTTCCTTGGAGATTCATGACATGGCTTAACCGCCTCTTGTGGGTCGAGTTAAATCTGCATTTGTATCAGGCATTGATAGCTCAAGTTTTTGGTACAATGAAAAATGATTCCAACAATCGATATCAGAGCCTTGGGTCACAAGTTCGAGTCTCCCTTCAGTGGGTGTTGAAGGTTCATTCGGTGTTGAGGGGGAGATTGTCAACTTGGTGGTCAGAACCTCCTTGGAGATTCGTGACATGGCTTAACTGCCTCTTGTGGTCGGGTTAAATCTACATTTGTATTAGGCATTGATAGTTCAAGATTTTGGTGCAACAACAAATGATTCCAACAGTTATTTATTAGTATGGAGACTCAATGTACAACGGAGTATATAATGTACACAATTGAAGTTTAAAAACATGTTTGCAAATAATAAAACCCAACCACAAGTATAAACCTACAAACTAACTCAATAGTATGCCAATGGAACACTTGTTCATGAATGCAAATCATTAAAAAAAAATACAATTCACATTCAAGAAACGGTTGATTTCATTGTCCTCCTATCCTTTAAGATCTCGTACTGGAATAGGTTGCTCTCATATTTTGAAGCACATATTCAAGAAGGCATAAAAGTGAATGGAGTGTGGTTGATTGATGCAAGACAATAAAGATATGAAGATGGCGATGGTGATAGTAAAGGCTCTCAAAGATCACAAGTATGCAAAATCACAATTTTACAATGGCAATAGATCACAAAGGCATTATGATCCAAATGATAGGATAAAATGTTCTTTTATATAAGTCCTCATGAAAATCAATGGCTAAGATTAAACAATAGGTAGGGGGTAAGTAGAAGATATTGAAAATAAAGAAGGTTGAGATGTTAATACAAATGGATGGATGAGATTAACTGGTAGGTAGAAGCTATTGACTTTTCATAATACATCACAAGGTGCATTCAATCTAGACATATTGAGAGATGTGAAGAGTGGAAGAGTCAAATGAAGAGACAAACAATATTTGTCACATGGCTATGAATTTAGGAGTTGATCCATGTTAGTGGAGATGATTGATGGAAATTATAAAGAAGATAATGATGAATTAATTAATTAAATTAAATATTTATTTAATTAGTAGAAAATAGGAAGCGAGAATAGATTAAATAAATAAATATTTATTTATTTAATCATATAATAGAAAAAGCTAATGAATTAAATAAATAAATGATTAATATTACTTAAATAATAGAAAAAAAAGCTAATGAATTAATTAAATTATTAATAAATATCTATTTAATTAATTGATAAATTTTGATTGAATAATTAAATAAATAAAATATTATTTAATTATATGAAGACAATTTTAAGTATCTACACATAATGTATTCAACATATCTATGATGGAAATTATGGTACCTATTATAAGTACTAGACTATTAATGAATGACTCATCCTAACACCCAATAAAATAAAGGGGAAACATTTCAAAGATCATAGAAACTAGAGGGAGCTTAATATAAAAAAATTCTAGATAAAAGAGCTCAATAATTTTAAATGGATAATATTTAAAAATATTTATTTGAATGATGCAAGTTCCAAATGAGAATGATGCATCTCTCCTCCACCCACTACCAATAGTTGTCATTATTATAGGCACTTCTCCCAACTACCTATATTCACTCCAACATATCTCATCAACATCTTAGGAACCTATTTTGGAGGGAGTTAATTTTGGTTTTTACTTTTAACTACTACATTGTTATTTTCTAGGGCACACTCTAGATAGGTAGGAATTCTTTATTCATTTTTTTTTGCTGTGATTAAGCCATTTTTTTACTTTGGTATAGTCTACAATTTATTTTAGGGCTTCAAAAATTGAATGTCTAATTACAAAATAAAAGGAAATATATGGTAAATATGTGGAAGGATTATATTGCGCATTTCAATGTGGTGGTATGTATCCATGGTTCTTTACAAAATTATATAAGGAAATATGTAATCTTTGTTATATGTTTTCTTCCTCTATATTTGTTAGCTTGAATATAATGATTATTTTATGGTGTGTGACAAAAGTTAATTTATTATAAATATATTTTAATAATAATTTAATTTTTTCCATGTTGTTTTTTGTAGATTTAAGTATGGATTAAGTATGTTTATTGCATAGACTTAATCTTTAATATTTATTATAACATAACCACTTATTGTTTTAATGTTTTATATTGTTGCATCTTGTTCCTCTCTTTTTTCTAGATTTTGGAGCCAAATAGAGTAGTCACCAATCCATATTATTCATAGTTTTAATCCCCTACGTCCCAGTAGTGTAGGGATAGAAATAGTTCTATGCATTCATGATATCATACTATAAAAAGAGACACATGTTAAGAAAAAATTAAATGAAATCATCTCATGTGGGTTTTAAACATGTTAACTATATAGAGAGAGGGGTTATTTTATCAAATATTATTAGACCTAGTGACAATTTTTGTAACTTTTGGAATCAAGTATGCAATTAGGTTTGGCTATTGTCACTTTAGTTGATCATAATGTTTAATGCAAATACATGTTGGTGTGTGCCTCAAAGAACATATTCTTTAGTCTAAGTTAAGCATAAAGAGTAGGATAGAGAACCCACCCTTGTGGGTGCATGGTATGTGGATGAGAAATTTTAACAGTCTTGAAAACAACTCTAGCCCTAAACTTCAAATCATATTTTACAAAGCGGAGTTTGGAAGGTCAACAATTTGTGCCTAAGAACTTCTCCATTTCTATTTTATGTGATTTCCATCTCTTCAAGAAAATTCTTATGATAAGGTCAAAACCCCTATAGGAAAGCTCCAAATCAAATGAATATTGGTATTAAAAGCTCTTTACCAAACACTTATAATTTGAGGTGATCAATCTCTAATATTAAATGGAAAGAAGAAAGGCATGCATAAATGTGTCCTAAAAAAATCTAAGAGGGGAGTGGTTTAATTTTATACCTTTACAATTATGTAAATGAGGAAAACATATAAACAAGTATATCATAACATGGGTGTATGTGGGGAAATGTATTTTGAGAGAAAAAATAACACTCTAAAATAAAAAATGATTGTATTATTAACAAAAAGGTCACTATACAGTCTTAGGGACATGCCTTTCTAGGAATAGTGTCCGTATTAAAATCTAGAGAAATTCTAGTGGCATAGAAATACCTTCAAATCAACTATCCAATACGTCCATCTCAAGCATCCAATAAATAGGAGAGATAATATAAAAAAAAATTCAAAAAATAATTACAAAACCATGAGCTAAAACCATCCAAATCTCTCATTAAAAAACCAACTTTAAATCCCAAGATGATTCCATAGGCTAAAAATGACATATTCCTTCACTTGCAATAACCTCATTATAATCCACTCAACAACTTGGGTGTTCTATAATGGCTTGACTATATACATTTAAACATTTCTTATGACATTTCATAACATGCCTCATAAATCATTCAACAAGTGTGTTTCCTTCTTATAGATTGTTTATGTATCCTACATGAGTTTTTACATTCTCAATGTAGGAGGCCCAAGTTCTAGAGGTCATAAGTTTTATTCTGAGAGGAGATTAAGGCCATCTTTTTTTTAATCATAAATCTTAAAAATATCCACGCAACAAAAATCCCTAGAAGTATTGTTGAGTAACATAATTTTCTTATTTTATCTAATAACTAACTATATAGCCTAAAAATTGAATTTTATGTTTCATAATTCAAAATTGGATTATTTATATAATTAAAATTAGCAAAAAGGTTCAAACACCTTTCCTAATATCATTCCCATAACTTTTATATTTTTCACCCCTTAGGCCCTATTTCTCCTTTCAATAAACTACTTGGGTCCCATAAACCCATCTCATTTTTGAGGGGCCATTGTTTAACGCACTTTCTAATTCCAATTATCTATAATGTCTGGGGCATCTTTCCACTCATCTGAGTCCCAACATCATTTAAAAGAGGGAAGAAATGTAAACACTTAAATTGACTTCCACATTTTAATCTTATTTTCATTCCATCACATCATTAATCTTGCATCAACTCATCATTAATTAATTAACAAAAATATGTTTATTTAATTTACTATATTAATTTCATATTAACCAATTAATTAAAAAATTATTTCTTAAGTTGATTACTTCTTCATTGATTATTTAAATAAATTAAGAAAATTTTATTCAACTAATTATTAAATAAATAAATTAGGTTTATTTAAATAATAAACCTAACATCATAATGCACACTCCCATTCATCTCATTTAGAAAATAAAATTAAAAATGTTTTCTTATCCACCTAATCACAAAAGATTAGATTTGTCTTTACATCTAATCCCTTCATTCAAAGTAAGAAAAAACTAGACATTTGCCTCTTGGTATAACCGCATCTATAGATTTGCATTAATATTGACTATTCATCATTAGCTTTCTCTTCAAGAAAATGCATCTCACCCATCCAATTCGATTCAACATGATCTTAGTCATCCATTTCCTTGACAAAAAATATATTAAAACCCTATCTCTTCAGGGATATTTTTCATATGTAAATGTTCATCAATCATTATAAGTACATGCTACACAAATGTGTAAATCTCCAAAGAGCAACCAATGCACTGGAATAAATTCACTCGTCTCAATCACATCTTAAACATATCCAAATCAGCAAAGGGTTTATGTTAGGCTAGAGCTCACTATTTTTGTATTTTTTCCCCTTTTCTTTACTCAATTGGAGTTGCATGCCAAATTTATAATAGGTTTCTTTTAGGAATTCATCATGTTTTATTCTCATAAACTTTAGCATTTACAACAACCACAAAAATATTCAACCTTAAAATGTTGAGGGTCACCTCTAGATGTATAAATTGTATTAATATGATGTAAAGTAAATATGAGATGTTGAGGATCTATCAGTCTATTGTATTATCTAAATATTTTAATTGATGTTTTCTTTATGGTGATTTGCATGGTTAACTTTATTTCCAACTTCATTGGCCCTATTTTATAAACTTGACACTAGTTGTAACTTATGGGAATGTGAAGTGTTAATGATGTAAAAAAATAACTCTTTTTAACAAAGTAAGTTCAATTTTTCACACATTAACATATAACTTTAGATGAATGATAAGAATTCTAAAGCACTTTTTATTTGAGTAGTGCAGATTTTCTTCAACAAACAAATTAAATGAAGCTTATTGTACAATGATTTGAGATATGGTTTTGCAACCAAAATTTGAAATATTTACATAATCATTGATTTTTTCATGTTCTAGTGGTTGACCATGTGTTACTCTATCCATTGTTACCTTATGCTCAATGTTGAAGTGAAAAATACAATAAAAGCACTTACTAAATCTAAAGAATGAAACTAGGTAATTAGATAATCCCTCAAGCCTAGTGGAAACGATCTGACAAGTATTTTATCCTCATAAAAGTTGTCTAATCATGTATTTTAAGGATCTTGTGTTTAATTAGTGGACTGTCTCTACCATCATACAATATAAAACTAGGTGTCAAAGATTTAATTGATAAATAATAAGACATTTTGTCATGCCAATACATCATGCATTTTCTTCCATGTGAAATCCTTCTTTTGAGGTTTCTAGAAATCATTGATCTATAATTTTATAGAATTTATACTTTTATAATAAAGAGGGTCAATTGGTTTGAAATTGTATTTGGTGTATAAGTTAGAATAAGGTTAAATATATGATCATTAATTATTTTTCAATAACATTGTGTATCAAATTCATGTGTACTCTTGCATGCCATCTTCACATTAACCTTGTAAAATTTGCAGATGACCCTCGTGTTTTTCCTCATCCTTTTTGTCTCTAAACCATCTATTTGTTCATATGCATGAAAGACATTATGATAATCATGTACTAACGATTCTTAAAAGATACATTACAAAAAGGCATGAAATAATCTATAGGAGGGTCATTGCGGATATTATGAAATAGTATATCAAACATGATACACATATGAAACCATGAGATCTCTAATGAAATGATGAGAAGAAGATGAATGATGAGAATGCTAAGATATTTACCTATTCTAGAGCTAAGAGTGAAATAATATATGAAAACATGTCTAAGCACAATGAATGTCATATAATAAATACAATATATTTCAAACCATTACAGGAATTTACTTATTAAAGGTTATATAATACTTGAATTTAGAACATGGAATCATATATGTTCTCTTAATGGTAAAATTAATAATGATTTGACTTGTAAAAATATAAATTTATTACCATTATAGCCATCAAACATCAAATCTCTGCAAATTGTAGCTATAGCACATCTAACCCATCATGAAATAAGGAGACAAACATTAATATTGAATGAAAAGGAGAGGACAAATAATGTTCATCAGTTAAGTAAGTTTCGCTAAGATTCTCACAAAAAAAAATCATTAATAGACCATGAGCCAAGGCATAAGTAGGAAGGAACTATATGACAAGAGGGAACTGATCATCACTAAGAAAAGTAGGATCATATTTAATTGAAAAAGGTAGACTATCATTATCACTAAATGCATTATTATCATATGTCATACAAGGATATAACTATTACAAGTCTCGTGTATATATGAAGTACAAACTATTTGTAAATAGGAGAGGTGGAAACAAGTTTAGGGAATGGTGAAAAGTTATAAACATGTTGGATCAATGTATCCTTAGAACATAAAGTACTCTCTTTTCTGATGAAAATAGATGAGAGCCTTGTGAAAACATTTTAAGATCCTTGATATGTATTTAGGAATGAAAGTCGGATATAAGAGATAATTGCAATCTATGGTAAAAAATTTAACAAAGAAGCATGAACAATAAAAGGATTGAAAAGATGAAGGGATAAAATGTAAGTGAAACACAAACAATGGGGGGATTTAAAATGTGAAGGGTCAAATCCTAAGGGAAGCATTAAGAAGAATCGACTTTGAAAAATAAAGATAAAAATTGAACCTTGCAAATCTAAAACCTAAGAAATTATGAATGTTTAATTCTAAGGGGCATGCATATAAGTTATGGGTTCATCAAAATAAAGTGAATGACCCTTCAAATATATTTAAAGCACGTATGATTAAAGAAAAATATTTAAAAGTGGCACTCTAAAGATATTTATGAGTTGAATTTGATTAAACAACTAATGCAAGATAATTGAGATGAAAGTTAAATATATGCTAATGTTGAATTAATAAGGATTAGACTTGCTTAACATCCAATATAAACATTGAGTGATATGTTGTTATAAAAAAATTATAAATAAAATTATAGAGCTAGATATTGCCTTGAGAAGTATAGGCAAATGATGTCTATGAGGCTATTGATTTTGTCTAGTGATGCAATCCTATCTTGATTATAATATTAGGTAGTTGGTACTTAGAGAAACAATTTTTGTACCATATATTTGGTAAAGAAAATAAGGGCGGTGCTAAAAAGCAACGTGGGTTTCACTATCTCTTAATTCAAATTCAAGACTTCATTGCACCTTAGTCAAGCGTCAAGGTTGAATCCCTAGTAAAGATAAAAGTGAGAGAGGTAGGTGTCCACATATAAATCATAAGACCGATATATCAATTTATTGTCATAGCTATTGGATAATATTTTTTAATAACATTCAAATGACTCAAGGATAGTCCATTAAAATAGATGCGTCAAACATCAAATTAATTTTTTCGATATGTACAATGATGTGTGATGGTTGTGTCTAGAATATTCTACTATAAAATACATTTCTTTAAATTTGAAAAAGTTGAAGAAATAGCTATGACAATTAAACAATAGAAATATAATTGTAATCTTTACAAAATAAAAAATAAAAATAAGCAGTCCTTGCTAGTGTAATTTAATTTGGGTTTAAAAAAAAGTTTGAGGATTTATAAGAAATATAGGTAATAGTCTATAACTGGAATTTTTTTTCATCATTGTTGGTCTTCAGTCATAAGAATATTATCATGATCCTTGATAATGGAAAGTTCAAGAAGAAGATATTTGTGAGATTTATAACAAATATATATTTTGAATTAATGATTGAGGGATAATAAAGTACAAAATAAATGTTCACCGTCCCATTCACCAGATATATTCAATCATGGACCTCTTTACAGAATAGAATTGCTTTAGCCGTTCAATAATAACCCCATTGTAAAATCAGATTTGATGTTCGGTATTCTTAGATCCGGTTACCGGCGGCCTCCAGACTTGCTATAGCCGGTCGGAAGGTTCGTAAGTGAAGGTGGGAACAGCTGGAGATCAGAATTCAATGCAGTTTAGCAGGTAAATATTTTTGGATATTGGGAATCTGAGAGTGACGTTGGACGGCCTCATTGAATTCATCAAGGCTGAGGTGGATATCACAGATTGCCGCCACGTGGTCGGTCACTAATGTTCCTTGTTTCAACATAAACTGTATTTCACCTGAGATTTTCCATAAATACCCCCTTTTGGTATCCTTGAATTTCATCTAGAGCTCAATTGTGGTCTGTGAATTTGGGTATTCAGTTTTTTGTCTGGTTTTTGCTTTTTTTGTTGGTGTGGTGAAGATGTCTTGCTGTGGTGGAAATTGTGGGTGTGGTGCCAACTGCAGCTGTGGCAGTGGCTGTGGAGGGTAACAAATCTTCATTCCTGCTAATTACTTCTGTTAATGAGGTTTTTGCTCTTTGTATGGATTCAGGGGAAAAAATTAAATTGTGGGTTTTCTCTATTTTTTAAATGGGGGAGTGATTTATAGTTCTAAGTTTCTCTTGCCGTGAATTCATGGCAGAAGATTTGAGATGCACAGATGAATTTTGGGTTTTTTTTTTTGTAATGGGGAATGAATGGTTTGTTGTGATGCAGGTGCAAGGCCTTTCCAGAGAAGGTTGTGGAAGCCCCTGTTTTTGCTGCCACTGCTTCTGACATGGAGTAAGAAATTTTTCTGTTTTTTTTCCATATTGGCAATGATCTTTAGATTTGATGTTGGTTTTAACATGGTTCTGAATTGTGGATTTTGTGAATGAAATTGCAGGTGTTATGAAGAAATGAGTGTTGCAGGGGAGAATGGATGCAAATGTGGAGACAACTGCACTTGCGATCCTTGCAACTGCAAATGATGAATGGAAGTATATACACATTATAATATGTGTGACAGCCTTATTATATGATAGTTGTAATAAATAAATATGTTGTCACACTGATAACTGTATGAGGAAGGATGTTGAAGACGGAGATGTCCATTGTATGTGATTAATGATGGAAGTTTCCTTTGTTGTTTGTATTGCATGGGATTATCAAGACATGCAAATCTGTATGTGGGTTATAGATTAATGGAATTACTGCTGATCTGTCTTTGATCTTTTATTATTTTTGTCTGGATTAGTATTTGAGGCTTCTGCATGAGATGGATTTCTTAAGTCAACTTTGGCAAGTAGATTTTTACAATTATTTGTAAATACTTCTGCATCAATGTTTCATGATCAGTTTTCTATTTTATTCATTTATTTCTTATGTTATCTTAAATCACAGAATATACCTTATGCTCTCTTTCATGCTCATTGTGAATAGATCACAGAATGTAATTTGAAACTTTGATAAAAAATATTTATACGATCAAATCTAGAAAATGATTTACAAATTAGAGATATCTAAATCTTTCAAAATTTAGCACAGACCAAAAATGATCGGTGAATGGAACCAGTGACGTGATGGTTGTGAAAGTTTGTGACAATTGTCCCAATTAATTGTCAGATATTTTGTACAGAAGGAACTTTCTACAACGCACTCGAACTCTCACTAAAATGAAAATTATCCAAATTGTGGAAATTTTAAGTCTGCTGTTTTTATTCAATTGTAATTAATTGCACACTAAGAGGAAGCATAAACACAATTTTAGAAATTCAATTTGAAGGGGAAATGTAAAAGAGCAAGGAAATTCAATTTGAATCAATTGTACAACTTGAATTCCAATAATTACAGCATTCAATCTTTCCAAAAATTAGAATAATATATTAAGACAATTTTTTGGGGGGGGGAAAAGTCAATATAAGAAAATTTATTCAACCCATTTATTAAAGACCCCAAACAACATCGACAACAAATATAGAGAAAAACCTCTTCATATTTGATTCTTGTTTCCGATCATTTTATACACTACCAAGTTTGTTCTTCGGAGCTTTCTTTTAAATGGATTCACTTGAATATTTAAACTCATCCCAAAGTCCTCTTCCAGGGCTTTTTTGGTCTTTTTTCAGCTAGCAATCACTGCTTAATATTTTTAGCAGCAAGTGGAGTTGGTGACTTTACGATTATTGATTTTTGCTGCTTATTTCTTAGCAAACATTCAATAAAATATTTAAATGAAATTCTAATAATAAATTCTGTAGATAAATGTTTTGAAAAAAATAGAAGACAACAAAAAAGAAGAAAAATAATTTGTAGAATCATATGTCATTTTTGTCAATAAACAAACCGGCTGCTTATTCCAACCCCTCACAAATTACACTCAGCCTCATGAAAACATGAAATAAGAGTTGAAAGGCCATGGAAGCCTTCAAGACATTCTCTTATAAATTACATTCTTTACAATAACTAAACAACTCATTAGTTCTTGCCTACGGCAGATAACTATGGCAGCTTGATACATACTGACAATTAATTTAGCCAATAGCCTATGAGAATTTTTCGAACATTTAGGTTTGTCTATAGTTGATAAATTTGCAGATATTTTTAAGATAAAAAAAAATTAATTATCTATTTTGCTGTAGAGAAAAAAGGTAAGAAAAAAATAGAATTTATTAGAAAAAAATAGTAGAAATTATCTGTGTGCCACTTACCATAAATTTCAATTCAATGCTATAAGGCCCGTTTGGTTGGGGAATTGGAAAATGATGTAAATCAGGGTTATCCATAGCCCAGTTATGCAAACCCTGGTTATGCTTTTTTGGGACTGTTTGGTTGTCACGCAAATCGTGGATTCGGCGAGATATCCATGCAGTGATTAGCAATTTACTTAACCAACCCAACAAACTTTTGTTTCAAAATGACACTAATATAAAATAAATAATAGAACAACAATGTCTGACAAGCTGCCATAAAAGAATTGCATTTTCAAATCTTATGCAAATAGCAAACAACTCAAACAAATTTAATATATTTATCTTCTAAATTTTATATTCCTTGAAGTAGTCATCATAATATATTTATCTTCTAAATTTTATATTCCTTGAAGTAGTCATCATAATATATTTATCTTCTAAATTTTATATTCCTTGAAGTAGTCATCATAAAGGTTTATTTAATATAATTCATTGTATTTTGCTTCGATTTTTTTGAGATCTCGTGGTATTTTCAAAATTGTATTAAAGTAGAAACACACACATGAGAGAGTTATGGAATCATTGGTTTGTATGCAGGCCAAAACTGTGATTCGGGAGAGTTGGAAGCTGTTAATTGCAAGAAACTAAAACGGCTTTAGAGTAGGGCACATGCATTCCCACATACCTTATCGAAATGTTCGATTATTATTTTACTTTATAAAATAGAGTTCAAATTAAATTGGAATTAGAATTAAAATTAATATTATAGAATTTTTTTTAATAATTATTTAATTCAAGTGTTTAATATATATATAATAATAATATAAGATTATTTATTTAATATTTATAAATATTATAATAAATTCTAATCTTAAAATAAAATTTATTTTAAACTATATAATTATTTCAATTACTTTAATTTAATAATTTTTCATATTTCTTTCTCTATTTCTAAATCTTTTCTTATTTCTCTCTTTTTTTATCTCTCACTCTCCCTATCTCTACTTCCCATTTTTCTCTATCTTGATCTCTCGCCATACCTTCCATTTCTCCCTATCTTGATCTCTAACCATACCTCCAAGACTCTATTTCTCTCCTCCCTCTCACCTTATATCTTCACATCTTCCTCTTTGTCATATAAATCTTCTTTAAGTCTTCCCCTCTCTCTTTCTATCTTTATCTCTCTACCTCTTCCTATGTCTCTATCTAATTTTCTTCTTCTTTCCTACCCTTATCTTGTCTCTACTTTTATCTACCCTAAACTATCCACATCTTAGGCACTAACTTTGACACTTTAGGTCTCTTGTTTTAGTACAATTTTGAATTAAACTCATATAAATTGACATTGAGCACAAAAAAAAAATCGACACATCATTTTGAATGGTCTCACTTGTATGACTAAACCTTACATAGGTTATATCCCCCTTTTAAAAGTCCTAAAAACTGGAAACTGGAAACCTCCACAAGCCCTTTCATATGGACTACTTTGAGGTTATTCTTGTTGGATAATGGCAACAAAAGAAGACAATTGGAATTTGTCATTTAATCTTATATTTAGAGTAGCACGTTCTCTTCGTGAGAAAGTTCTTAATTTCTTTAGTAAAATTGAAAAAGGATTTGTGGGAAAACTTTTAATTTTCTTAATGGAATTAAGAAGGTTATTCTATATTTGTTGGTGGTTGTAATTTAAAGATATTCTATATATCTTTGTTGTCTTAAGGAAAAGTAATGTTAAGAATTATAGATTGTAAGAGTAATGATGTTGTAAATTATAAATTTAGATATGTAAGAATTAGTTGTTTTTCTCATAAGAATATGATGCCTTGTTCTATGGATGTTTTCTTGGCATTTGGTCAAGGTTTTACAACGTAAATTAATATCTTGTATTATTTTTTTGCAATTGACTTCTACTACAATATTTGATTTTATGGGTTTATGCTTCCATTTATACAACAATTCCCATGTAGTTATTTTATTGTATTACAAATGTCTACAATTGATAAACAATTATTTCTTTAAATACATAATCTATATTTCTTTTCATATCAATTCCAATTATATTTGAAAGGCTCTACTATTTTATTATCTTCCTTGATTGTTGCTAAACCAAATTTACTTATAACTCCTATCTCATTGTTAGGGATCTCTCCATTCATTATTCACTCTCAAGTAGCTTGGTTAGTCACCCCTTTCAAAAAAAATTATAGAGATTTATTTGCAATTGACAATCAAGAACAAGATACTGGTGATTTATTTCAAATGGCATCACTTGCATAATGAAGCTTGGTTGAAGTGAACTATCTTATCCATTTTTAAAACATCAAAAGTTGGGAACTTTCATTTGACCTGAACAGGCAATTGAAAATCAAGAACAATATACTGGTGATTTATTTCAAATGACATCACTTGCATAATGAAGCTTGGTTGAAGTGAACTATCTTATCCATTTTTAAAACATAAAAAATTGGGAACTTTCATGTGACCTTTCTTATGAACTAATTTGAGATTATTAACATGCATTGCTAGAATTTCGTAGTAGAAAACAAAATTTTACAAACACACAATTTGTGATTTTTTGTCTAGGTTCTTGCTATTCTTCTTAAAGACTATTCACCATTTGATTAGGTATGTGTCATAACACGAATATGTAGACTCCTATTTTCTAGTGTGTTTTTAGCGACAATGTTTGACTTCTTTTGACTTGGTCAGATGTTTGCTAGCCCAAGACATTATGGTTAGCTAATGTTAGACATGTTGATTAAATATTTGATTAGTAAACATATGGTTATTATTATGTCTGATGATTAACCATGTTTAAAAATGGATTTATATTGTTAATTATGCTATGACGTTATTGATGGAAAATTTAGAAATGCAAATGATGATCTTTATGATAGGAATATATATGCATTTCAATACGATGTTGGATTATGACACTAGTACATTTGACCTTATTTTTCCACCAAAATTATCGACCAACAAATAAAAAAGTTTTGGTTGGTCAGATTATAGAAGGAAATTTTTTATTTTTTTTAATCCATGCTTGTGTTGGTCGAAATTTCGACCAATACTTTGGTAGTCAAAATTTCGACCGCCTCGGGCATAACTTCAAAAAAAAGTTTCATTTATCACTTCATTATTCCCCATAGCAAAGAAGGGTATCACGGGAAGAGGATTTTCTGCAATATCATTTCGATCGCTTGTAAGGATTTTGATTTTGGTTTTCCTGCATTTGCATTTGCATTTACGTTTTCATTTTCATTTGGACCGCTTGAACTCGTGTGCCCTTTGGGATTTTGTTACTCTATTTGTTGCATACTTTGGTGTATATTCTTATTTCTACAGCTGGTTGTAGTATAGTGATATGCATTGTTATTAATCCAATGCATTTTTATCTATGATTCCTGTCATAGTAATTAAATAAATAGATGAATGGCAATAGTGATCGAAAACTCTCATTTCTTTGGCTCTCTCGATCTGTATGAGCCTGTACAGATTCATCCTACAAGTCTGAGGTTAAAAGGTTGAGTATTGATTGAGAGAAGCTATCACAATCCTTTGTGATCGGGTTTATACCTTAACCTAGGTTTTTTGGAGTTTTTTTATTCTTCCTCTCAATGCCATCGTGGAAAAATTCTCATTCTTGGTGGGATTGAACGTTTTTGAATGTGATCATAAAACTACACAATCCATCACCCTATAGTTCCTAAAGCTCTCAAATTTAGCATTTTTACTCACTTAGCGTTCAATCCCTTACAAATTGGTCTGCCACATAGAGATGTCACACCTTCGAAATGTATATTTGACCATTACCAACATATGGGATCACTATGAAACCTCCTAAATCTTATATCTAACCCTAAACTCTATCATTTCACCAAGAATTATAATTTTTCAATGGTGGAATGAAGAGCTAAGGGCATTTTTGTGACAAAACCCTATCCAGTTAGGGTTTCAAACTTGTTTGAACAATATTTCGTATAACTCCTTGAAGTATAAATGGGTCTATGTCAAACCAAATCCAAAAGAAAGGTAATTCACTTATCTACACATCCTTTTATGTTTTATACTTTTTCTAGTCCGTATAGGGTCATACAAATTGACTGATTACAAGGAAAACATAGAATACTAGGAAAATTCAAAACAAATATTTATTGATCTCATTCAAAGCTTTAACAACTGTGTATTCTTCGACCCCAAGAGGCAAAAATAGAATAAAACAAACCTCCATAACTAATTTTCAAATCAGTTGACTGTTGGAATACAAAATGTTCAATTTTGAAGACAAGTTGCTCAAGCAACTTTTACAATTTTTTCATTTTTTTCCATTTGACTATCTAATGACCTCCTATGACCCTATAATTCTTCCAATATGCTAGTTATGGCTTAAAAACATTAAAAAAAATGTCAATTCCACTCCATTCCCACACATTTGGAGGGTTTGACTATAGTTTGACCAAGGAGGTCCTGAATGAGTACATAGGATCAATTTGGCATGAATACCTTACAAAATGATTCAAAAAATTTCAAAACATCCCTAAATGGTCCATGTGACCTTATTACAATAAAAAAACACACACAAAAAATTCCTATACATCCTATATTTTTATGAAGAAATGGGTGCTCCTACACCATGGGACCATGGTTGAACTTATGAGGTATCTCCTTGTGGATGCCACCATTGACCTTGATGTCTATATACTTCCCTATCTAGTATGTCTATAGATACATGTCCATAGGCACATAGCCAAGCCTCCCAAAAGGACTTTCAAAAAGATCCTTTTTTTAGGTGCATACTCCATGTCAATCTAACATTTCCTCTCTCTTCTTCTATATAAAAAATGCTACAAAATATGGAAATATAGAGAATACACCATAATTATTTAAAAAGAGATGCCATCCCATGGACTGCAATTATTGAAGAATATAAATAAATAAATTTTTTCAACAATTAGAAAGGCTTCACTCCTCGAAACATTGAATCCCTCTGCAGTGTTGAACGTTCCACCAAAAAGGGTAAAAGACAGGGAGGTTACATTGGAGAGAAAGGTACCTACTTGTGCCTTCAGAATGCTTTGTTTACTGGGTATAAAATTTATCTTGGTACAATTATATCAAGTCCACTTTAAAGCTTTTTCCAAGTAATTATGGAGATCGTGCTTGAGAATGGCTTTTGTGAAGATTATGTAGACATGTAGTACTTTCTTTGTTATACTAGTTCATGTAATCATCAGATTATACACTTAGAAAAACTAGCTTTTATATGGTTCCAGATGATTACATCATTACAAGTTATGGACTGAAATCTAGTTTTCTTGTATTTTCTATAATGGATAACAAAGTCAGATTCGTATACTAAGTTTGTAGTTTCCCCTGCAACTAAGGATTACATGTTCAACAATGTAACCCTACCTAGTGTTCAGCAAAAATAGGGTCTTACACATGTTATTAGTGGTTCAACAATGTAGCCCTAACTCTTTAAGGAAAAGCTCATGCAATGAAGTTTTGTGTAATGAGGAACTTTTTGGTTATTACTCTACAATTTTGGTTAAATGGTAGTTAGGTCTCTCTTTGAACTGCAAGTTGAAACTTATATGGGTTAGTTTGTAATCCCACTGCATTTGTATTGATTTTACTTTTCCATTGCACATGCAATTGACTTACATATATGAGCATGAATTGTTAAGCTTTAGGTAGAAAACTTGAGAATAATTCTTGTTTTATCTCAATGACAGCTTTTGGTAGATTTATCTCAATGATAGCTTTTGGTAGAAAATTTAAGAATAATTGTTGTTTCAGATCATGGAGTGGGGTCTAAAATGTTGATTAAGAATTTTCTATCAAAATTCTCTAATTTGTTATTATGAACTGTGAAAATATCATATTATTTATATATTCCGTGAAAACATGAAAATGATTCAAATTGTTTGGCTATGAAGTCAAAATCAAATCATTGTTGAAGAAGAGGAATCACGTGGATTAAAAAAATTCAAATTTAAATGTAGTTGGTAAAGGTAAGGTTAATCTCTAGGATTAGGTGACGATAAGGAAAGCTGAGAAGTTGAGATCAAATCTGCATTCAACTACTTAGGAGAAGAATTAATTTTTGAGCAATCTCACAAGAAGTGACACTAAAATTTCATTGAAATTATCTCATACTACAATTTCATCAATTATGACTTGAATATTAAGTAGAAGAAGCTTTGGGATCACTCAAAATTGGTTCCTTTTCTTTGTTTGATCTAGGAATGAAAGGAACCACTAAAGGTTGAGAGATAGGGGTTGTCATTTGTTTTCCTCTTATTTCTTTATAGGTTTATGGAGGTGGAACCACAAAATATATAGGAGGCATATTAGGAGTATTAAAGAGTCTCAATATATGATGTAGATCAAGAAAAGCTACTTCCATATCCATGGATAAAAAAGGATGCTTGGGGGTAGAAATAAAAGTAGATCCCAAATTATTACCGAATGATAAGTCAAAGATTTATTGGTTTTAAATTTTTGATAAGAAAGTAATAGGATGAGTTGATTAGGTTTAAGATGTTGAGTTTTTTTAGGCCAAAATTAATAAAGGATAAATTTTCCACCATTAGCTAAAGGCTAGAAAAGACAATGATGTATAGTCATTACTTGTCCTTTGTGGAGAATTTTCAAATATGAATAGTACAAGGGTCTTCCTCCATTGATGTGAGAAAAGTATAACTTAACTTCATACGGAATTAGTTCAACATAGGGATAATAATACAAGTAACCTCTAAGCACTTAGATACACCTTCTATAGGAAGGGTGATGGAACATATAGTAGGATACGTGAACATTCAGATTTTCCTAAGCAGTACTGGGAGCTTACCCTAAAACACATGTAATATTGTGAAAATCATCACAAGTCCATTTGTTGTCAGGCCTAGCTCCCAGTAATGCTTGGTCAAATATGCATGTTTGTCACATGTGCATATACCTTCTCTGATTAACTCTTATATGCACAAGTGAAGGTTGATCAACTCCAATCTCCTATTTGTATCTATATGTTATCAAAGTAGTATCTATTTGTATCTCATTCATTTTTCATATACACAGAGACTACACATGCTAACAAAAAAATGAGCTATTTGATCTAGGTCTATTGTTCATGATTGTAAATGGTTAATATTTTTTATGGTACTCCTTGATGTATTCCATTTAAAAATAATCAGGTTTCTATGGCTATGATAAATGTCCCTTTGTGTTGAGAAAATTAGAGTTGAGAAAATGGTTGTTCAGTGTCTGTATTTGCAGGTTGCAAACAAATCATCCTTCTTCTACCAACGAGTCATTCCATTCAAGAAAGACCATATCTTACAATATCAACCCAAAACAAAATAAGGAGAGAATTGCTAGATTGTGGTCCAACTTTAAAAGAAAAGGTGATGGAAAATGTTATTGTCCCTACAAAATTTGTAAGGGCTTAAAGACTCAAAGATGTCTAATCAAAACAGCTGAGGAACATTGTAGGAAGCATGGTCACATTGAAGGGGGAAACAAATTTTGTCCATTGGTATGTATTTCAATATATTATTTTAATAATTTATATACATAAGACATGAATTGATGATGACATCATGGTCATGGTTAATTTAAGGTCATCATTTTGATATAGGTCAACCACCCTGGGTTTCATGTTATGGACCATGACAATCTGGAGAATGTGGATTTCCAAATGAGGGAACATGGAGGTATGAACATCGAAGTAGAAGGTAATGATCCCATGGAAGAAGATCACGGTGATCAAGATGATCACGATGATCAAGATGATGATGATGATGATGATGATGATGAAATTGATGTACTTATACTTGAGAAGGCATACAAGCCCCTCTACAAAGGCTCCCAAAAAACTCTTCTTGTTGTTGTATTATTGTTGGTGAACTTGAAGGTTATGAATGGTTTATCCAACGTAGCAATCACACGTATGTTAAGGTATGTCATATTCTTTTATTTTGTTAGTCGTAATTTCCTTACAGTTAACAAAGGGTGAATCATGTACCAATTAATATTCTTTATATTAACAAATTATATTTTTGGTTGTAGGTCGATAGGTGAGTGTTTGTTGCCACCATCAAACATTCTACCTTGCTTATACCGAGAATTATCTGCCATTATGAAAGATATTGGAATAGAGTATCAAACAATACATGCATATCTGAATGATCATATTATATATCATAAATAACATGAATTTGCAACAGAATGCCCTGATTTTCATATTAGTAGATATCGATCAGATAACAAAAAAGGTGCCTCATAAGGTTCTTTAGTATATTCCCGTTATTCCACGTCTGCAATGATTATTCAGGTGCACTATCTTGGCACAATTTATGGATTACCATGCACCCAATAAAATTTGAGATGACATTATGTGAATGCCTGCGGATGGTTCGATATTTAAGGAAATAGAGGAAACTTGACCACACTTCAAAGAAGAACCTCGTAATCTCAGGCTTTCATTGGCAGTGAACAATGTCAATCTATTTGGAGAGATGAGATTTGTTTACTCGATGTGGCCTGTTTTTGTTATCAACAATAACATTCCTTCTTGGATGTCCATAAAGAGGGAGCACATAATGTTGGCAATGATTTTTTCAAATATTTTTTCATTTAATAGTCATCTAAATTAATTTATTATAAACAATCCATCAAAATGGTCATAATAATTATGTAGTGTTTTTGTTCATTCAACTAGGTAAGTACCAAGTTAAAGGTATGAATGTATATATTGAGCCCCTTATCGATGAGTTGATGGTGTTATGGGATGGGGTCACTGATGAGTCTAATTATTGACTCAATTTTGTTATGATCTTTATGTTTTGTTGATACTCTGACAAACATTTCCAAGACATTTGATTACTTATACTTATGTGAACCTATGCCAAGTATAGCTAAGGCCACAAATCTAAGGGTAGCCTAAATGATATGTTTTGCTAACTATTATAAATATAATACAGTATTTCATATAATTATTTCAAGTTGTGTTGTAACATCTAAGTAGGAGTTGAAATGTTGACTTGCATATATGTACTGAATGTACTAACTTTTCAGGTAAACACGGAGTGGTATAAGAGTGGCGCATCTGCATTGAAGAAGGAAGTTAGAAGACCAACCATGGCGATAAAATTCAGCACAATTTCGATGGTGGTGCCAAGCTTTGAAGGAGTTGTTGTTCCAGAAAATATAGGGAATTAGTCTTGCTACATTTCCTCAGAACTATTATTCTGTTGACAGTAGTAATTGTATCATGTTATGGTTGTTTTATCTCCTCCGTTTTCAATAAGTGGCGATCCTTGATATAAAGGGATTTTAAATGATTTAGTAGGTAATGGAGAAAGATAGAATTATGTATTCAGTATAATAGAAGTTACTCTATTTTTTTTCTCTTCATGAGTTATTCAATTATGTAACCAGTTAAGAAGATTTTAATGGAAGAGTGATTTTGGATTATTTCTTGTGTTGAGTAGTTAGCAAAAGCCAACCAAGGGGGCCCACTTGGGAGGTGGATTAGATTAAGGTAGAATAGATTTTTTTTATGTACTTTTCCTATTTTCAAATAGAGCTACTGTTTACTCCTGCAGCATTATATCTGTAGTTGTTCCTGCAACATTTGCAGAGACGAGTATAGTGAATGTTTTGAGTGTTAAATAGACTTAGATTCATTTTGTATGTTTTATGCAGTAATTCCATTCAATAGTCAAGTGTGTTTACTTTCCTGTAGCAATAGTATAGATTCCTTTTATCTATTTTATCTTCCTGAAGCATAAGTATTTTGACTCCTAAAGGAACTTAGTGCACAAACTGTGCTATCCCATTTCAAGTCTACGTCCCTGGGTTGACAATCTAAATGCATTTCATGATAGGGATAGGTGATCTGTAGCATAGATATATTACCCTTGAGAGAGAGACAATGGCATGATTATCTCTACCTATTGTGAGACTATTCATTTTTGGCATCGTTGTCGGGGATGGTGTCAAACTAGGAACCTCAAAAGAGTCATTTATTGTTCATATTAGTTTCCTGTTTTTAGTTAATACCAAGAGGTTGTAAGCTTGCTTCACAAGTCATCAACTTACTTGCATGCATCGAAGAAGGCGAGATGCTCATGGTAGATTTCTTCCAAAGGAGCCTGTTAAACTGAAAGAAGAATTTGAAGAAGAAGAATTACCATATCTTGATGCTAGTCTTGAGTTTGTTGCATCATCTTCAACATAAGAAGAAGAAACCCAAGAAATATTTGACCTCTATCCTTTTGCAGAAATATTGGCCAGTTTTCATAATAATAATCCTACTCCAGGACCAACTGTTGCTCAAAACCCTCCAGTCAACAATACTTTCCCGCCATAGTTTCAATATCCAAAACCTCCAGTAATGGTAGCTCCTACATTTCCATTTCCAATTCCAAGCCTTATTAACAATCCAAACCTCAAAAACATACTTGCTTCAGCACTTCCAAAGTTCTATGGACTTGTTACGGAAGATCCTGACACCTTTTTGTTCGAGTTTGACATACTGTGTTAAATTTTTTACTACAATACTGATAGTCATAAGCTTAAGCTTTTCCCAACAACACTAAAGGAGTCGGCCCTCGGATGGTTCATGGGCTTGGGAGCGAATGCAATAGCTAATTGGGATGGAATGAGAGATTTGTTTCTAAGGAAGTATAAAGAATACTGCAAGGGAAGTGATTCAAAAGGAGATGACACCTTCTATATGTCACAAAGGGAATATGAGACATTAGAGGACTACACATCACGCTTCTTATTCAACCTACAAAAGAACCTGCAACATGCATTGCAGGAGGATTCAAAGAAGCTGATTTTCTAAGAGGAGTGAATGAAAATTGTCTTGAAGCTCTAGACCTCATGGCTAGAGGTGATATATCACAGCCCTCCTAGGATGACCTTCAAAAGATTTGTATGAACTATTCTAGAGCAATGGTTAAGAAAGAAAGAGGATTTCATTCAACACTGAATAAAGGAAGTGGCTCTGGTATTTCAAAGATGGAGATTTCAAACCTGTTATCAAACTTCAAGCAAGACATCATAAATGATGTTGCTATACACCCAAATACTATGACCGCCAAGAAGAAACATGCAGACACAGAGGCGCAGTTGGTTGAATACTGTCCTCATTGCCACAAATAAAAGAAGGATTTTTAGTGCAAATTAGTCGCAAACCTGGAGAACCAGCATCTTCCAACTAAGTACTTGAAGATAGAAGGAGAGGACGAGCAAGTATTCTTCGTTGCTCAACACTGGCCATGGGCCACGAGACAAGGTATGCCTCAAGACCCATTACAAACTTCAAGTCCATATAATAGTTAGTGGAAAAATTGGAATGTCCAAAGTCCTCCACAGTATAATCAACCCACTTGGAATAATGCTTGGCCAAATAATCAACAAAATCAATGGTATCCTCCACAAAAACCCCAATGGTCACAATTTCCAAACCAATGGCAACAACCACAAGGAAATTGGTAGCCCGCTAACCAGTGGAGAGGACCTCAATAATGGCCTAACCCAAATCCTAGATATCCACCTCTACCACTTCCAACAAATATGCCTGCAATACTGCCACCACCTCCAAATGCAGGACCCCAAAAGTAGACGCAATTACCTGCTCAACCTCAACCAAATCCAAACATTCAATAGCCACAACAATAAATGTATAGTACTGATGCTTAGCAATACCCTGCCTATGCACTTGATATAGCTGATATACACCTAAGATCAGGTAATACCTTGCCAGCACCTGAATCACCCCTTATCGTTGAAGTGCCAAACCTTCCTGCAATAGCAGAACTGATTCCAAAGAATGATTTGCTAAATACTGTTGCATCAGAAAATATTTCCAACTCAGCTAACATTCAAACATCAGTTAAACCACCTTTTCCTCAAAGGCTCAACATGGAGGAACCCATACCAAAAGAAGATCAACCATTTGATATCATAGACCAGCTCAAGAACATGCATGTCCAAATTCCCCTATTTCAAGCAATAACAGATGTTCCAGTTTATGGAAAAGCAATAAATGAAGCTTGTCTTAAAAAGCCTGGGAGAAAGAAAAATGATCCTACAACAGTTCATGTTATAGGACAATTAGTTGATATCATGCTAGGAAAATTGGTGATACCAAAATATTCAGATCCAGGGAGTCCAGTTGTGAATATAATCATTAATGGCCAGTTTGTCAAAAATGCATTAATAGACTTAGGTGTTGCCATTAATGTAATGACTAAGGATACTATGAATAAGCTGAGTATTGGAGGGTTGAGAGCTACTCCAACAGTATTACAATTAGCAAATAGCTCTATTGTTACTCATGATGGAATGATAGAAGATATAATAGTTGCCTTAGATTCTTGGGAGTACCTTGTTGATTTCATGATCCTTTCACCAAAAGTCAACCTTGTTGATTACCCTATTATTCTGGGATGTCCATGGTTAGCAACAGCTGATGCAAACATAAGTTGTAGATTAGGGAACATGACAATTTCAGATGGGCAAGCCACTAAGAAACTAGCATTGTATCCTCTAGCTTGACCACAACCAAATTTGAGTACACCTATATGGCCAAACTTAGGAGATGGGGAAGAAGAACTAAATTCTATGATTCAGCTCCTGATGTTACGTAGGCAATCCTTCCTAAATATGCAAGAAGAGGATGAATTCATTCAGAGCATTCTTAACAACAGACTGTATTGTAATCAAAGATGTGTCTGAGAGTTTTGTCCTAGAGTTAAGTACATATGAAGATAATCCTGAGGATTGTGTGTTACGTTCAAAACCTAATATTATCCACCAATTTCTACCTAGTGAAGTAACCACAAGTCCTATACCTAAAGTATCCATGCTTGACCTTAAAACTACTATTGAGCTTTCCAAAGGTCATAATCTCCATGTGAATAACAAGTTGCCTCCACAACAAATGGAACAACTCACTAAACTACTACAAACACATGAGAAAGCCTTTGCATGGGATTATGGGGACATGAAGAGATTAAGCCCAACACTATGTACTCATAGGATATATATCAATGAAGGTAGCCTACCCCTTCACCAACCTCAAAGAAGGATTAATCCAGCATTAAGGGAGATAGTTAAAACAGAATTGCAAAAGTTACTAGATGCTGGCTTTATATATCCTATATCTGACAGTAAGTGGGTATCACCATTGGTTATAGTACCCAAAAAGGGAGGCAAATGGAGGATTTGTGTGGATTACATGGAGTTAAACAAAGCTACCAAGAAAGATCACTTCCCACTACCATTCATTGACCAAGTACTTGATACTTTGGCCAATAAGAAGTACTTTTCCTTTCTTGATGGATATAGTGGCTATAGTCAAATAACTATTGCTCCAGAGGACCAGGAGAAGACTACATTCACATGTCCATGGGGGACATATGCATATTTAGTTCTACATTTTGGATTGTGTAATGCTCCAGCAACGTTTCAAAGAGTTGTAATTAGTATTTTTGCTAACATATCACATGACTGTATGGAGATATATATGGATGACTTTACAGCATTTGGAATAACATTTGATGAAGCTTTGAAGAATCTTGAAAAGGTACTAATCAAGTGTAAAGAACATAATCTATCCCTTAATAGTGAGAAATGCTTTATGATGATGCAGGAAGGAGTGGTACTTGGGAATTTCATTTTAGCAGCAGGAATTCAAGTGGACCCAGCTAAAGTAGAGGTAATACTTACACTACCTACCCCTACTAAACAAAAAGATGTAAGATCTTTTCTAGGACATGTTGGATAATATAGATGCTTTATTCAAAATTTCAGTCAAATTGCTAGCCCTCTGTATACACTGCTTACCAAAAAAGTTGAATTTAAGTGGATACAAGCATGTGATGAGTCCTTCCTGCAGCTAAAGAAACTCCTAACCACTGCACCAGTACTCAAAGGGCCAGATTGGTCTATTCCATTCCACATCCATATAGATGAATCTGATTATGCCATAGGTGTTGTGCTGGGACAAAAATTTACTAACCTTGAGAATGCAATTTACTATATCAGTAAAAGCCACCATGGCCCTGAATTGAACTACACAGTTACTGAAAAGGAACTCCTAGCTATAGTTTATGCATTGAACAAATTTTGACATTATGTCACGGGATATCCTATTTTTGTTCACACTGATCACTCTGCAATAGAATATTTGATGAACAAACCTGCTATAACAGGCAGGTTGGCAAGATGGCTCTTACTATTGTAGGAATTTGATATAACAATTGTTGATAAGGTAGGGAAGGCCAATGTAGTTGCTGACTACTTGTCTAGACTACAAAATGTTGATGCAGACACTACTCAGGTTGAGGATACATTTCCAGATGAACACCTATTCCATATAGCAATCAAGAGCCCATGGTATGCAGACATAGCCAATTATCTAGCAGCAAATAAGATACCCCCACATTTTTCTCAGAAAGACAAGAAAAAGCTTGCAGAGAAAAGTTTTCAGTTTTCATGGATAGATAATAATATATTTTACACTAGTCCAGATCAAATTATGAGAAAATGTGTAAGAGAAGATGAAGTGTATGATATACTCCATGCTTGTCATGATGAGCCTAGTGGAGGTCACTTTGCAGCAAAGCAGACAGCCATGAAAATCTTAACAACGAGATATTATTGGCCTCAATTACACAAAAATGTAGCCAGTTATACAAAAAAATGTGATAAATGTCAGAGGATGGGCCGACCAACGAAATCAGATGAGATGCCACTCAATCCATAGGCAATAATAACACCTTTTGACAAGTGGGCTATGGACTTCATTGGTCCAATTGATCCACCATCAAATGGAAAATCCTACATCTTGGTTTGTACAGAGTACCTAACAAAGTGGGTGGAAGTGAAAGTTATGTGGAATGCAAGAGATGAAAAAGTAGCTAAATTTCTGTATGAAGAAATATTTACCAGATATGGAGTCCCCGGAGAGCTTTTCATGGACTGAGGAGCATTGTTCACATCAAACTTGATCACAGAGCTAATGAAGGAATATAGCATAAGGCATCGAAAGTCTAGTCCTTATCATCCACAAGCCAACTGACAAGCAGAGGTGACAAATAGAGAAATAGAGGCCATACTAACAAAGACAGTACAGTTGCATCACCGAGATTGGAGCAGTCGATTACCAGAAGCAGACTAGTCTTACTGTACCACATGGAAGATAACAACAGGGTTCACACCATTTGAATTGATGTATGGAAAAGTAGCAATGTTGCCCATAGAATTTGAACACAAAATATTGCGCACAACACTTGAGCTAAACATCAATCTTCCTGCAGCACAAGCAGAATGTCTCCTCCATCTTAACTCCTTGGATGAAATGTGCAAGTCAGCGTTAGAGAGAATAGAACTAATATAGAACCAAAGGAAAAGATGTCCTATTTCACATATAAAGAATAAGCAATTTCAAGGAGATTGGGCTTTATTATACGATTCCAGATACAAGGAGAACCCAGGAAAACTACAAACCAGATGGCTCAGACCCTATGAATTCAACACGTCTTTGATAATGGAGTAGTACAACTCACCACGCTTGATCCAGTACAATTTAAGCTGCTAGTCAATGGACACCGCTTGCGTTTGTATCACAAGCCTCAAACCAAAGAATAATTCTTACAACAGTTCAACATGCACAATTTACCAGACTCTCAGGAAATAGTTCCTGCAGCAGAAGGTGAAAGCCTTCCTCCTGCAGCCTCACCATGACATGCTTTCTCTAAGCATTCATAATAAAACTTCATTTAATGAGGTATATTCATTCATTCATTTTTCTATATTCTTCTCACCAACTCATCTCATTTCTATATCTACCACCCACCCAACTTCCATGTCACCCACAATTTCTCTTTTCAAATGCTTTCAATAAAATGTCACGTCAACAATCTCATGCGGTCGTCGGATAAACACTCTCCTTAGCTAAACATTCATGTATGATAATTCATAGCTAGGTACAACTTTCTCACTCTTTACTTATTTTTAGCACATAGGTTTAATTAATTATATTTAGTACTGCATCAAATATATAATATAAGCACTAAACCAGTTTCCCAACCTTGTGCCAAATTTAACAAGTGAGGACACTTGTTCAACTTTCGTATGGGGCAGAGGAAGTGTACTAACTTCCAAGTATCATTCTTAGACTATCCTTGTCATACCCCTATCATAGCATTGTTGTACTTAGGCTATGTTCCATTATTTTTTAAATCCTTCGCACATTTCCTCGTACTTTCAAATTCTGATTTCCTGAACTTGACATGACTTCAAAAGGATCATAATTAATCTGTGAGGTAACTCACACTAAATGCATTGATGTCTTTTGAAATTAATGCCATTATTATAGTTCGTGTCAAGTGAAACAAAGGCAATGCAAGTGAAAATATCAGCATTTTTCAAGAATCACAATTGCATTTCAAAAGAGGGAATTTACAGAAGAACTGAAAGTTTAGCAGTGGTTTGGAGAGCTGAGAAGTAGAAATTGGGCACTATTAAGATGGGTGGACATTTACAGAGACATGAACTATTCATTCATGGTATTTTGTTGGTGGATGTTGAAGCAGTCCGCAGGTTCAATGCATGCGGTTGGCTTGGTTATTTTCTGCAGCTGACAGAGTTTAATGAGGAGGTTGTTGCGGAATTCATGGGTACATTTGAAGAAGGGAAAGCAACAGTATGGGGATTGACAGTTGTGGCCACTAAAGAGAGAATTTTGGAAGTTACAAGATTACCAGTTGTGGGTGAACATTATCCAAATGATCATGACGCTAGGTCATCTCGTGCTCAGTTTTCTAGGCCGGGTAATCCTCCGCTTGAAATTACTAAGCAGGGGTGCAGCAGATTGTCCCTTCCTCAGCCATTTCAAAGACTAGCTACGCACATCATCAGGTATTTAACCTATGAGGGGAGATTTTCAAACCTACATGCTCACCATTTTAAGCTACTTAGTTGTATCAGGCATAATCTTCAGGTTAATATTGTTAGGAATGGGAACACTGAGAGGGGGGGGGTGAATTAGTGTTCACTATATTTTAACTTTTTACTTTAATCTTTATGCTGAACTTAAATGCTTAAGAACTGAATTAAACATTCACATAAACATGAAACATGAAATCAACACATGACACCAATATGGTTATGGGGAAACCCAAATAGGTAAAAACCCCGATGGGACTTGACACCCACTAATAATCTGCACTAGTGTTTTGTGATCCTTGTTAGAAGATCCTTTACCCTGTTAGGAGTAGCTTTACAATGCTTTAAGTATAGTAGACTTTGTTAAGGGTCGGACCCTGTTAGGATTCTTTTACAAAGATCCCTGTTAGGGGAGTGGACTCACTGTCTTAGAGCTCACTGCTCAAATGTGAAGGCTACAACCTTCTGAGTTAGATACACACTATATATGCAGGTGAACTGTTCACTGTGACACTGCTTGTTAGATCAGTTCCTTTGGTGCGTTGATGCTTTGACCTCTATCAAATATTTAATACATCTTATGTTGTCTTCGCATACCTCTGCTCTACTTATCACAACTCTACTACAACATCCATACTGAATACAATGGGCGCACCTTATATTTATGCACTTATACAAACAAAATAATTAGGTCAGCCCTATAACTAATTACAAACAATGCTTCCAACTGAATTGGCTTAAGCGTGCTTACAATTATACATATAAACATGTCAGCAACCTAAATACAATGGACGCATGGCCTTTAAAACATTAAATCATAATTGCAAACCAAAAGCTAATTGTCAGCTCCATGCTTTGTTCGCTGCTGGCACACACTAGTTGTGCAACTTCAACTGACTGTAACTTTCACATCTTTTCATATCTACTTATGCACTCATAGACTAAGCATAAGTATAGTCTAACAACCTTAACTTCCAGGGTGCATACCATAATTCATCCATACACACGTGCGCTGATGCTCTGAGCTGCTAGAACTTTGTATACTGTCCAGTCTTCAATACTTAACTGAATTCTGATCTTTACACTAAGTGCGTTGTCTCCAAACTGCTATATGACTTTGTTGCCATAATGAAAACACTATATATAGTCATATACTTTAGTATAGACAACTTGCCAATAATCTCCCCCTTTGTCATTGATGGCAACAAAGGAATATGGCAAGTTGCTAACTGTACCTTTACAAAAACTTTTGTCTTCTATACATATATATACTCCATATTCTATACACAACTCCCCCTTTGACATTAATGACAAAGGTGCATCAAAAATTGTATGTACACTTACTCACTGAGGGAAAAAATCTAGATATGCAATTTTGAGGTTCTGGATCTCCTTCTTCCAAAAGGTTGTCAGTGAATTGACTATTTGTAGATGGGTGCATAATGCATATTGAAGCTTCTCCATCTTCTCCAATTCTATGCTCGGACCTTGATCATAGGTTATCATGGTCACATCAATCTCCTTTGTGTTCTGACTAAGAATGTTTAGTGAGGGCGCAAGAGCATTCCTCAATTGAGTCTGTCTAGACCTTATCTTCTCCATTTCTTTCTCTGCCTTCTCAATTATGTCCAACTGACCTTGATAGACATTGTTACACATGTTTACATCAGTGGATGTGTCTAGCACTGAATTCTTCACCTTCTCAATCATTGCCTCTACATCTTTAATCTTCTTAAGATGGGCATCAAAGAGCTTATCCTGATCCATGCATTCTGCAATGACTTTCCTTCCTTGATCTGCAAATTCCTTCAAGGATGCCTGACCAGACTTAAGTGAACTTAAGTCAAGTGCAAAGTTTCTTATTAGTTCATTGAGTCTCTTTTTCAAATATTTCTCTTCTGCCACTATGGTCGTAGATTCTTCTAAGATAGAAAATTTGACTTTGAACTATGAGATGACTATGCTCACATCATCAACCGAATGAACATTTTGCACTTTCTTATCTTTAGGCAACAAACTGTTCAAAATATTTACTGATTCTATAAGGAGAGGATTTCTCATGACTTGCTTCTCCTTTGCCTTCTCCATAGCCAGGATGTTGAACTTAATCAGGTCTTCTTCTTTCCAAGAGTCCAAACTGCTTGTGTCTGGTGTCAAACTTGACAACAATGCAAAGGAAGGAGTGATGGGAGTGATGTCCATCACCACTTCTTGTTTTACTATGATCAGTTCAACAACAGTTTCATCTTTTCTTTCTTTTTCCTTTTCTCCTTCTTTCTTCTCTTCTTCTTTCTCATCAGAAACATCTTATATGAGTACTTCTTCTCGCTGAATGGGAGGTGTACTACTACATAGGATTTCGGCTTCCTCAGTGCTGACAAATGCTTCCTCAAAATTTTCCAAATCCTTATCAGTAGCCGCCATGGCTATTTCCACATTATCTATGATAATAGTGTTGTCTTTGTGTGATTCTGTTATGGGCGCAGACTTGTCTGCTTCGGTTTGAGTTTTTGTTATGGGTGTTGAGTCCTGAGACCTATCATAGATACATTAGTGGGCTCTACCACTTTATCTTCCTTAATGGTTGCATGAGAGATGGGCACAGTAGGTGGTTTTATCTGTTGCTCCAGTAACACCTTCTTGAAAGCCTTTTTTGTTTCCTTTGAAATTAGTTCATAGCCTTTGTTCATGATGTGAAGAGTCCTCATCTTAGTCCTTAGGTGTGGCTTCACCAAATTTAATATCAGTGACACTTCTTCTTTAGAACATACAGGAAAAGTATCTTCTAATACTTTTTCTTTGATCCTTAGATCTTCTTCATTTGCTTGTCTCTTTAGATTTTCTAAAATATCCCATACTTTATCTGGAATTTCTGTTTTCAACTCAAGGACTATCTTCTTGAACTTGATCATATGTTTGAAAATCATATTATGAATTTTTGATTTGTCAATCTCACTGTAAGATTCATAATACTTCTCTACTTGATCAATTCTAGCCTCATCAACAACTCTTGCATTCAAAACTTTAAGACTAGGTCTGAATCCTACCTGAGGAGGTGCTTGAGTGTTTTTATTGCTCCTTAATACTCGCGAGGATGGATGACTAGTGCTAGCTTCTTTCTTACTCTTGAATAAAGGCTTATACATCGGAGGAGTGGAAAGATCAACAATATCTATGGGCACAGAAGGAGTACTATCTTCTTTACCCTTCTGACTGTCATCTGATTTGGTTTTTATCTTCTTCAGCTTAGGATCTTCTTGTTCTTCCTCTATTGTTGCACCTTGCAATTCTAGGGAAATCTTTTCATCCCTTTCTTTATCAAGGTCTGCTTGAGATACACAATGTATTCTCAAGATTTTAGATGTGACCTTTACAACCTTTCTTTTTGTTGCAACACTGTTCAGCTTAGCATCAACTTCTCTAGTCTTTTCTTCATAGGTTCCCCACCTAGGTTCATTATCATCTTTAGGGGCTGATAGTGATACCTGTGCATAGGCTTCAAGAACTTGTTCCTCTACCTCATACCCAAGTGGATGAATCCACTTAGTTCTAGGCTCAACGACTTCCATACATGTAGTGTTTGTCTCCACCATAAAGCATATTGTGTCTTTATACTTTTCCACAATATTCTCAGGAATCTTGTACCTCATCTGCATTCTTGCTCTGAAGGTCTTCAATTCCAAGGTTATATAGTCTCTTAAGGTGCTTTCAGTGCATGCCTTATTTGATATCTGAGGCATTGTAGGAATGGATTTGTCCAAGTACAAATTTGATATCTTGCCAACAATATGAAGGTACATGTAGATGATTAGGGACCCAAACCTGAATATCTTTGTTTTGTCATGTTTGATGGCCTTGATGTTATCTATCAACTATGCGTGCAAGATCTCACATTATTTGAACTCTCCATCTTCTTGCACAAGTCGGATGGCTGCTAGAATAGTGCCCGCAGACACAGTATTCACCCTACTAGTGTGATGAAATCTATAACCTAGTATCATTGACATCAATTTGATGTCTGCTTGCTCTATAGGATCAATGGTCATGCCGCGCCTATCACTTCTGGATTTATATACTTACCCACTAGAAGGACGACACATGTTCTAGAAAGGCTTGTCATCTCATGAATTAGGTCATTTGTGATTCTCACTGGAACATCTCCAATCCAAAATAGATCATCATGGATTCTACTCAACAAGATTTTTATCCATTCACTCTCATAGAATTCATATGTTGTGGCATATTCAACAATGGGGTGATCATTCCATTTGGTGTATTCATCCATGAAGATTTTTTTTGGTTTCAACATTGTGTCCATGTGTGCCCTTAACCTATCTAGTCCAACGGGTTCCTTCTTACAATAGATGTAAGCCCTTATGTCTTCTACATTCATGACGCCCATTGGCGTGTAGGAGAAAGCTCCCTCTAAATCATCTAGGGTTGATTTAAATGGGTGCCTCTTGAAAATGTATCTCTTCTTTTCAACAACATCAAAAACTATGGGAGTGGCCATGACTTACTTGTTAATCACTTTCCAACTAAACTTAGAGATGACCTGACAACTTTTGAATCAGCGCAACGAGCTAGGGTTACTGCAACTGATCAAATGCACTGATAACTGCAGCAAGTCTTTGAAATATTCAATCTCCAAGACTTCACAACAACTTCCAAGGCTCTTTCTACTCTCCCAATGCTCTGAATTTGAATGCAATGAGAAATCAAATGACTTTTGTGTACTTTAAATTGAAAAATCCACCATTAATGCACATCGCGTAAACCAAGTTGTCACTTCAAAATTTCAAACTCGAGCTTCGTTAACAATTAGCATGTGCACTCTTGCACGAAGGTTCCTATACACTCCAAAAGCTTAAGTCCAAAGGCGCATACTCTAAGGATGAGTATACCAGCCACGCAGGGGTCTAGAGCTAAATTAGCACCCCCTATGACCCTGAGGGCCATTCATGCAAATGTAGAGGGTGCATCCACTTGGGATGCATCCAATACATTCTCATTAGCATTTTCCTTCTTTCCTTCTAACCAAACCAAGCTCACATCCTCTGAGGCTTTCACAAACTTGACTTCTACTTCAGGATCCAAAATAGGTTCTTCGGTCTTTTTAGGGCTTTCCGACCTTGCATCCTTGATCTACAAATGCTTGAGATATGTCAAGCCTTGTTATAGGAGTGACAAATGATTGGAGGTTTATTATTCCTCGATGCATTGACATGAGTCACCATTATGCATGTTCTGGCTGAGTGACCATTATAGTTACATATCTAACATGTAACATTCTGAGAACTTATATTTGTTTGGTTCTGATTTCTTTGATCTTGTTGAGTCCTGTTCTTCTTACTAGTCTTGCAATTCATAGCTTTATGACCAAATCTATTGCATGAATAACAGTAACCATTAAAAGGTTTGACCTCTGTAGAGTTCCTTGCAATGTTTCCATGCTTGTTACAAGCAAAACAAGTGTGTTCTACTTGCTTGCGCTCATTCTTAGGAGGACCACCATTGTCTTTGGTTTGATCTTCAGTCTTTTCAGCATCAGTAGAGTCCTTTTGTGAATCCTTTCTTGCTCGCATATTGTCAATCTAATTTTGTGCTTCATTGTATCCAATACAGCTAGTGTCTCCTTTGGTTCTTCTTGCATACAACTGAGATTCTACCAAATCAGCACTGGTGTGTAATTTGTCAATATGATTCTTTGCTTCTTTTAATTCAAACTCCAATCTTTCTTTGCAATTCCTTAGATCCAAGATTTCCAAATTGGCTTCCCTTAATTATTCATTGAGTTGAAGGTTCTCCTTGACTTGTTCATTGTAGACATCTTGATTTTTCATCAGTTTGTCATCAAATTCTTCAAGTTGACTTAACAAGGATGCATTTTCTTCACTCAACTTCTTGACTTTTTCTTCAAGTTCACTATTAGAGTGTCCTTTCAAATCCTTTCTTAGTCTTTTAATAACTAATTGAGCATCACTAACCTTTTCTTTTAGTTCTTCAATTTCTCTTTTTGAATTGTCTAGGTCTTCAAGGGCGGCTTGAAGATTTTTCTTCAAATGTTTCATATCTGCTTTGTCCATGATCTCCTCAAGTGGTTAAACTTATTTGCTAAGGACCAGAGCTCTGATACCAATTGTTAGGAATGGGAACACTGAGAGGGGGGGTGAATCAGTGTTCACTATATTTTAACTTTTTACTTTAATCTTTATGCTGAACTTAAATGCTTAAGAACTGAATTAAACATTCACATAAACATGAAATATGAAACATGAAATCAAAACATGACACCAATATGGTTACAGGGAAACCCAAATAGGTAAAAACCCCGGTGGGACTTGATACCCACTAATAATCTGCACTAGTGTTTTGTGATCCGTGTTAGAAGATCCTTTACCCTGTTAGGTGTAGCTTTACAATGCTTTAAGTACAGTAGACCTTGTTAAGGGTTGGACCCTGTTAGGAGTCTTTTACAAAGATCCCTGTTAGGGGAGTGGAATCACTGTCCTAGAGCTCAGTGCTCAAATGGTGAAGGCTACAACCTTCTGAGTCAGATACACACTATATCTACAGGTGAACTGTTCACTATGACACTGCTTATCAGATCAATTCCTTTGGTGCACTGATGCTTTGACCTCTAGCAAAGCTTTAATACATCTTATGTTGTCTTTGCATACCTCTACTCTACTTATCACAACTCTACTACAACATCCATACCGAATACAATGGGTGCACCTTATATTTATGCGCTTATACAAACAAAATAATTAGGTCGGCCCTATAACTAATTACAAACAATGCTTCCAAATGAATTGGCTTAAGCATGCTTACAATTATACATATAAACATGTCAGCAACCTAAATACAATGAACGCATGGCCTTTACAACATTAAATCATAATCGCAAACCAAAAAGGTAACTGTCAGCTCCATGCCCTGTTCGCTGCTGGCACACACTGGCTGTGCAACTTCAACTGACTGTAACTTTCACATCTTTTCATATCTACTTATGTGCTCATATACTAAGCATAAGTATAGTCTAACAACCTTAACTTCTAGGGCGCATATGATAATTCATCCATACACATGTGCGTTGATGCTCTAAGTTGTTGGAACTCTATATACTATTCAGTCTTCAATACTTAACTAAATTCTGATCTTTATACTAAGTGTGTTGTCTCCAAACTGCTATATGACTTTGTTGCCATAATGACAACACTATATCTAGTCATATACTTTAGTATAGACAACTTGCCAACAAATATTCCCAATTTTGTTTATAATATGCTAAGTATTGGTGTTGAGGAAACTCAAAGAGGCAATGCAAACTCTATTAGTCACCATGCCCTAATCAAGCTATTAGTAGAAAAATCCCTTAGGGATGTTTCCCCAATGTCATGGGCAGAATTTTTCCAAACTAAAACTTTGCAACCTCAAGCAAATCCTGTGGCCCAACCTCTAGATGATGCAGTAGAATCTTTCGACCCTACTAAAGAAGCAGTTGTGAAAGAAAAAGAACTAAAATTATCACCAAAAAACCAACCCCCTGAACCTACTCCAGAGAGTAGTGTACCCACTTCTTCCTCAAGAAAAGGAAAGAAGAAAGTTAGGAAAGAAATCCCTAACTTAGAAGGAGAAATTTCAAACCCTGCAATCCAAGTTAATAAAAGGAAATGGTCGAGTCCTACAGTAACTACTCCTGTAGCATCTATTCTTGCAGCACATAAAGGAAAGAGGTCTCGCTAGCCTAAAATTGCAGTGGTTGAAGAGGCAGCTATGCGTAGAAGCCCTCGAATGAGAGGACAAGTGACCCCACCTTCACCTCAAAAACTAGATGTTCCATCACCAACACCAGCTAAAGAGCCCTCTATTGAAGTTATTCCTAATGACTCTCCTTCCCAAGCAGAATCCTAGCACATGGAGGAAACTCCTAATGAGCAAGAACCTGGCAGTAGCATGCCTCAGAATGATGGAGTGCCCAAGTCGAACCTTGAAGTATTACAAGAAAACATTCATGAGAATGTTCAATCTACTTCTCAGCATCTTGTGTATTCTAATGTGTCCATTATACCTTACCAATCATCATGGTCCATTGATTTCTTCCAGCAGACTGTTAAGGAGAAGAAAAAGAAAGCCCAAATGCAAGAGTTCCCTCCATCAACGATTCAGTCTGTCCTCTTTCATCTATATAATAATTTTACCTTTCAGAAAACATGGTGGAAGTAGGAAAGGAATCAAATGCAAAGGGAAATGTTTGAGAAGGATGAGGAAATTGAATCTCTCAAAGAGCAGTTAAAGAAACAGAAAGAGCAAATGAACAAGGCCTTGAAACTAGCTGACCAAGTGATAGCTTGTAGACCACCACCTAGAATATATGCTATTTTCTTAAAGGAGCAATTTATTTTGTTCCAACTTAGGATGACAATGAAGGACATTGATTGTGAACTCAAAACGGCCCAAGAATTCTATGGTTTGTATCAGACTTTGACAACATGGCAACAAAATTTGTTATGTGAGTTTTATTTGCACAATTTTGTTATCCCGCATGAAATAGAGTGGAATCCCCTGCTCTGTATAGGGTACATTCACCTAAGGGCCTTAATGTCATGGATGCATAACAAGACAAATTATGACATACAACTGAACACCTACAAGGAACTAGAGAAATCCAAGCCTCTTCCATTAAGGGCTGAGTCACATAAACCGAATGTTCTTCTGAGGGATTGGCTCAATTTGACATATGGGAGACAAAAGCCAAAAATTAGGGAGAAAGTGTTTGCATTAAGGGATAAAGTTTACAGGGACTATCAAACACTACCCAATTTTATAGCCCAGAGAGCTCTTTCAGGGGTCAGAAATAGGTGGAATAGGATGCCAGAAGCTTTCAGAAAAGTAGAGCCACATAGCCCCATTAATTATGTAGCAGTTGTCAGCAGAGTGGCTAATTACATGAAGTTGGGATGACAGCCCATAAGGGAGTTATGGATGCCCTTATCATTCCAGCCACCTACACTCTTTTGGCCATTATATGAGTTTAGTACTTCTAGGTTGGATCAGTTGGTTGAGGAACATCAAGGAAATCACTTGGAGCGCACAAGGGGGTTCTACTACACTTTCAGAAGTGGAAAGAAGGGAAAGACTACTGTTGGAGATTTCAGGACAATTGCAAGGAGATACAATGCTTGAGGACAAGCATTATGTTATTAGGGGGCAGATGATGAGTCTAATTATTGACTCAACTTTGTTATGATCTATATGTTTTGTTGATACTCTGACAAACATTTCCAAGACATTTGATTACTTATACTTATGTGAACCTATGCCAAGTATAGCTAAAGCCACAAAATCTAAGGGTAGCCTGAATGATATGTTTTTCTAACTATTATAAATATAATGCAGTATTTCATATAATTATTTCAAGTTGTGTTCTAACATCTAAGTAGGAGTTGAAATGTTGACTTTCATTTATGTACCGAATGTACTAACTTTTCAGGTAAACACAGAGTGGTATAAGAGTGGCGAATCTGCATTGAAGAAGGGAGTTAGAAGACCAACCATGGCGAGAGAATTCAACATGATTCTAATGGTGGTGTTGAGCTTTGAAGGAGTTGTTGTTCCAAAAAATATAGGGAATTACTCTTGCTACATTTGCTCAGAACTATTATTCTGTTGACAACAGTAATTGTATCATGTTATGGTTGTTTTATCTCCTTCGTATGTGGCAAGATTTAATAAGACTTTTTTGTTATGTTTTCAATAAGTGTCGATCCTTGATATAAAGGGATTTTGACTGATTTAGTAGGTAATGGATAAAGATAGAATTATGTATTCAGTATAATAGAAGTTACTCTATTTTTTTTGCTATTCGTGAGTTATTCAGTTATGTAACCAATTATGAATATTTTAATGGAAGAGTGATTTTGGATTATTTCTTGTGTTGAGTAGTTAGTAGAAGCCAACCAGGGGGGCCCACTTGGGAGGTGGATTAGATTAAGGTAGAATAGATTTTCTTTCTGTACTTTTCCTATTTTCAAATAGAGCTACTATTTACCCCTAGAGCATTATATATGTGGTTGTTCCTGCAACATTTGTAGAGACAAGTATAGTGAATATTTTGAGTGTTAAACAGACTTAGATTCATTTTGTATGTTTTTTGTAGTAATTCCATTCAATAGTCAAGTGTGTTTACTTTCCTACAGCAATATTATAGATTCCTTTTATGCATTTTATCTTCCTGCAGCATAAGTATTTTGACTCCTAAAGGAACTTAGTGCACAAATTGTGCTGTCCCATTTCAAGTCTACGTCCCTAGGTTGAAAATCTAAATGCATTTCATGATAGGGATAGGTGATCCGTAGCATAGATATATTACCCTTGAGAGAGAGACAATGGCATGATTATCTCTACCTATTGTGAGACTGTTCAGTCATTATGTATGACATCTCTAGACCAATAGGACAAAGATAATTTCAATTCCATGCAATGCAATGCTTGTATGGACAATACATGATGCCCCTGGGCTAACACATTTTTATGGTATGTTCTCTTCTTAACACGTCTTTTTGGGTATGTTATAGTGCTAACAAAAAATTAACATATTTAATCCAATTATACATGATCTTGTAGGTCTTTAATATGTGTTTGTACTTTCTCTGCACCTTCGATGTTCTTGATTCTTCATCATGCAGTTCTTATTGGAAATAATTTTCAATGTACCTAACACCTCTCCCTTGTCATCATTATAGGGGGGTTTCTACTATTGGTTCTTATGCTTCCTTGGTTTGATGGAGTGAGTTATGTATTCAGTATTTATTCCTATGTACTAGAAAAATGCAATGGCGGGGTACCTATGCATTCCAGTGAGATGGATCATTTACCATATGGACACTCTTTCATTCCTTTTTTTTTGGAGGAAATCTTCCATCTTTGATTGATCATCTCTTCAGACATTGGTATTTTATGCCATCTGTATCTTCGATTTCAGTTGTTTTCGCTTGTTTTCCTCCAAATTTGAGTAGTGTCATTTGAGGGCACTCGTGCAGATTAGATTCTTCTCTACCTGGTCATGTTCTATTTCAGTGGAGGTTCTTTAGATCAGCAATTACTTTTTGACAGAGTTTGCAACTTCTTGCTTCAATGATGTTTTGCATGTTCATTCCTTGTTCCTATTGTCTAGAACATTCTCTAGTTTTGGTGGCTTCTTCAGTCCTTCACTAGTCTTCGTCTCTTTTTGGAGTAGAGTTTTTCCCATTTGGTTTTCTCTATTTCTCTACTTTATAGAGACTCTCTTTTGTACTAGGGTACCTGATCAGACCTTTGTTGCCGGAACCCATTTTCTTTTAGTAGATGTTCTAGTTTTTTAGCTACTCCCTAAGTTTATCTTAAAGGGGGGGGGGGGGGGGGGGGGGGGTGTGTGTTAGAGTAATAAGTTGTTTTGATTATTAATTAAATCATATTGATTTAATTATTAAGTAACTTATTATCTCTTTCTTTACTTAATCTAAACTTTAGGCATATAATAATTAATTCTTTTATTAATTATTATTATGCAACCTAGGTTTCCTTTTAGGGTTTTGATCTCCTTTTATAAGGATTTATCTCTCTTGTAATAAAAACACATTCATTTTTATTGTATTGCAACCCTTTTTTTTTGCACATCAAGAATGTCTCCTCTTTCATGGATCCTTGTGTACATGCCTCCATAGCTTTTGCTTCTCTCTTTTTGTAGCAGGTGTTTGCATACAGGTGATTCCTGGGAGCTGTGGGTTGATTTTCTCATCAACTCCAATAATACACATTTTCATAATATAATTTGGTAAAAGTAGTTTGATATGTAAATTTGTGTTTTGATATTCATTCAAGACTTCAAACATTAAGTTTATTCATTATAGCCAAAGCATGAAGCAATCTATTTGGAATAAAGATGCAATACAAATATCATGCAAATGAGAGAAAAACAAATATTTGACTCATTCAAGAGTCATTGCTCTCCTTTTGAATCATTCAAGTGCCATTAAGATCCACATTGAAAAGTCACAAATAAACCATGAGCCAAGGGATAATAATGAAGGACTATTATAAGAGTCATGTGACATCTTTTCATCGCTACACAAACCAACATCATGTCTATTGGACAAGGTGTAGCATCATTGTTACTATCACATGTCATGCAAGGGGTATGATCATTATGAATCTTGAGAACACATGAAGTAAAACCTTTCTAATTAGAAGGAAAATTAGGAAAACATTTGGGAGAACTTCAAAAGATAGAAATATGTTGAGCTTATGTATCCCTAGAATATTTAGCACCCTCTTTTCAATAATCGTTTATGAGTTTTTTAAAGGATGAGACATTTTGTGCAAGAACTTACACGAGAACATATTAGGATCCTCGAGGCATTTTAAAATGGATGTCGAGAAAAATAGCTAATTACAATTCATAGTGAGATATAATAATGAAGGGAAAAAATGGGGGATGTGAAAGCCTAAGGACCAAATACTAAGTGAAGCGCTAAGATCAATAAATAAATAAAATAAGGAAAAAAATTAGAGCTTAAAGTTAAAAAAGTAAACATTTTTTACCCTATCAAATACTTCTATGTGGGTGATTTGACAATAGTGTGTCCCACTTTTTGGCCAAAGTAGGATACTGAAATCAATATTTTTACCAAATTTTGACCATCTTGCATCTATTGCAACTAAACCATTAAGAATCTAAAGATTACATCATGAAGTCATTTTTAAGATTTTATCTATATACTATTAAAAAAAAATTGAAATTATTTAATTTGTGAATTTTTTATGTAAATTATAATATAACTTATTTGTAATAGTTAACAATATTTTTTAAAAGTGACATTTCTAGATATAACATAACTTTATTTGTAGGATAGATAAAGGTATACATTTTTAAATGTAGATTTTTAACATATATATCTAACGCATGGATATTTTTCCATAATTTTCTATTGGATAGTTTATTTTATATAACTTTTTGAGTGAGATTAGGCATAATTCAAACATAGGTTCATTCAACATCACATAATTTTTTCTCTATTCATTAGGGTTATTTTTTGTTGAAATAAGAATATAAATACTTTAGATCTAGAGGAAATTTATTTTTCAAATTTTTAATATATTTTACTATGTTTTGACTTGTGTGGAACAAAGACCTTCAAAAATTTTGAGAAACCTATATTTTTTTAGATTGCAAGAATTGGATACAACAACCCCTATAAACTGTAGTACATCATGCAAACTTTTTAACATGATTGGTGATGTTGGCATGACATGTCCTCTAGTACGACGTAGGTTGGGGGGAGACTAGACCTTGTGACCTCATGATTTACCACAAGAAGCTCTTGACAATCGAATTGAGCCCCTAGCCCTTGAAAAATATATCTTTGCTAGAGGATGGAAGATAAATATAATAATTAAATTAAATTTATTTAATATTATTGTCATTGGAAATATTACTTTGAGAATTACAATCCTACAAATTATTATGTTGGAAATATAAAAACCTGAGGAAAATGTAAGGCCTAAAATTGAAAATTCATTTTTAGGCCCTTTGTTCAAAGGTATGTTGTTCCCACAAAAAAGTCTTCAAACAAAGGTATTCTTGAAAATGGAAAAAAGAGCCTTCAAATAAAGGTCCTTTTATTCTATTTTAAACAAATGCACTTTTGATGTACCTTTGGATGAAAGTATTTTTAAATTTTTACCTCCATCCAAGTTGAAAAAAGCAATGTCCCACAATGGGATTCACTATTGTTCACAAAAATGAAGGAAAATAGAATGATGTTGAAAAATATTTATAATATATAAATGGGTAACACTAATTAAAACTAAAATTCTAGATATACATAAGTTGAGTTTTATTGAACAACTAATATATGCTAACATAGACTAAAATTGAAATAAGAAGAATTAGGGTTGCTTGACTTGTAATGTAAAAAATTGATTAACATAGTAAATTGAATTCTAAGAATGTAAATAAGATTAAAGTTGATGTCAATGTAGTGATCTTGTCTAATGATGCAATTAGATCCTATTTTTAATGATTCTATTTAGAGTAAAATATTGTCTTTATAGAAACCACTCATTTGATGTATATATAAGTAAATAAGGTAATAAAGGTGCTAAAAATTATTGTCGGGACTTTTATGCAAGGATTGATGTATAGGACTTTCTTGCACTTTAGTCAAGCTCCAAGATTTAGCCACTAATAAAAGTAAAAGTTGTCATAAATTTGGACATTGATATGGATGTTGATATAAATGTATGATAAAGAGCCCAATGTAAACAAGAAAATATTATAAACTTATCTAGATGTGTTGTTGTAGTTATTAAATAATAATAATTTTTAACATTTAAATTAGTCAAGGATGATTTACTTAAGTGAATCCTTTCAATATCAATTTTGAACCCTTTTAATATGATTACCAATGAATAGCAACCATATGTAGATATTTTAAAATTTTAAATAAAATTTTTAATGAATAATAATAATTTTTATTTAACTATAATGAATTTTAAAAATAATAATAATAATAGTAACATTTTGAACAAATCATTGACATATATGAGAGTATTGAAGTAAATCATTAAAAAAATACATATATCAAAAAATCTAAAAATAATTGTGAATGTTGTTTATTGGATTCAATTCAAACAAATATTTTACCTAGCTGGATCAAAAAGCAACACTCACTTATCAATACAAACTGTAAAAATCTGATATCTTTGAGATTTGGAAATAAAATTTGAAGATATTAACGCATTCAAATCTATAAAAAAAATTGCATTGTCTCTTATGGTTACACCATGGTGCCACAAATTCTAAAGGCAACCAGGAGAAATTAACCTAAAATGTGTAACTAAGTTTACAGAATAATTTTTTCTTAAGAGTTTACAAACAATAATGAATAACAAGGCAAAAGTAATAATGTAAAGTCAATACATACTCATATACATAATTTCTTTCACAAATTACAAATCTCAAGGGTTTCTTGATGCAGAAATATGTAAATATAATTTAATCTATTAAGTATAGTAACCATAGAAATCTTCAACATAATTCAAACTAAAGTACATCATCTCATAAAGAATAAATAATACATCTGAACCATAAGGTATACATGATAATCTCACATCCACTGCACAAGTCATAGGGTATGTAAATATAATCCAAGTACAAAGTACAAATAAAATAAAAAGGAATAATATGAATAAAACTCCAAGGATGAAAGAATAAGGAACAACCGCAACAGGGATCATCCAACACTGGTACAAGAAGGTCAAAGTCTCAAATGGTAAGAGAGTCATTGCCTCTCGACCTCGTGGAAACCTATGGTTCCACTCCCACCATGCTGAGGAGATAACATCAAACCCCACTCGAGTAACAATACAAAAACCAATCACCAAGTAGAACTAAGAAAGGGATCTTGAAAGCTTCCTATCTAAAAGGTACAACTTAAACTACAAAGGTACACATACTAATCCTGAGACAACCAACACACTTAGGAAACCTAAGATAAAATTAGGGAAGTGTCATCACATATGTCAACCCCTTGGAATGATCTCATTGGACTTTGACTCCCAATTGTGAACATATGGGGAACCTGAAATCCTCTCATGTAGACAAGGATAACCGATCATGTCAGATCTCAACGTCACCACTAGATAGGAAAGCATCTTCTCTCACTCCCATCCTTAGCCTATACTAACTCTCAAGGCATGGGTGAGGAACACATTATCTTATTAATTCATTCTAAAACCTCATTTAATGTATTATATTATCACTTATTAAGTAACTTACTAAGGATGCCCAGGTAGCCACTTCTGGGCCCTGGCACCTCTAAATCTAACTACTTCCCCTTTAACACCTAGATAATCTACCCTAAGCTCATAAGTCTCAAAAACATTTCATAAATCATCGTGAATCATAAAAGTCGAGATCTAGTTCCAAAATATCACAAGAACATACATAACCAACTTCCATCACATATACATCATAAAACTCGCAATAGTAAAACATAATCAAGAGCTTCCATAAGGTTGTGTTATAACAAAATTGAAAGTCATAAAAGCATGCAAGAAATACAAACATAACACAATTCCCTAACTCCGCCTCTGGTAACAATCCTAAAAAGGATGACGTAAAAAGATTCCTCTTAACCCACAATCACAAAAGGAAAAATAATTATAAGAATTTGTTAATAATAAACTAATTTGTAAAATACCATTAAATTAATTAATTCATTAAAATAATCACTAAAACAACTATAATTATATTCCTAAATTCTTCTTTATACATGAAAATCAATTTATATAAAGAATTAAATTAATTTATTTCAAATCAATAATTACTAAGTCCATATAATTACAATAATATTGATAACAATTCTTAAACAACTTACACAAAAATAATAATTAATAATATTAATCAATACTAATATTAATTTAATTAATATTAACATTCATTATCAATAATTATTAACAAATTAATAAATTAAAAGTTAATTTTAATAAACTTTACAAAACAAATCTTATAAAATAAAATCTATTATTATTATTTATTTCTTTTTTATCATATTTTTTTTTTCAATAGAAAAAAAGCTAACAATAAAGCAAAGTTGGGGGAGGCACGTGGGCCTACCCCCCACGCTGTCGTCTGACAGCACTGCTACCTTGACAACGGTGCTGCTTCAGCAACATTACCCTGTCATCTGACAATGGTACTTTATCGTCTGGCAATAGTGCCTGCCATCGGCAAGTACCTTATCGTGGGTTGGGGTTGGTGTCCCCAACCACCAATATTAATTTACTTTCTTTTTAACAACATTTTTTTTAATTTATATGAAAAAAACTATCAAAGATTTTCTCTGATACAAAACAACAAACCTCTATTTTTTTTTTATTTTTTTTTTAAGAATTTACCATATATATATTTGATAGGATAAATCAAAGGAGATTCCAAAGGCTAATTGAAAATTTTCTAGATCTACAAGGTGAATATAGCCATATGCAAAAATTACAAAGATGTTTTAATTTGATTCAAATCCTAAGGTTTTCAACAACAAAATTAGAAAAACCCTAACCGATTCAAAACAAGATCTTTGTACAATGTCTTTCAACCATAAATTACCAGTTATTCACAATACTAGATTCGTTTAAACAAAAGCTTTCAAAATAGAAATGTGTACAAGAGAAGAATTCCAAAACAATTATCAACAAAAATCTTACAAGCATGAAGTAAACAAAATTTCTATAAAAAGAATCAAATCTACAAGGGTTTCAAACCCTACCTCAAACCACCAATTAACAAAAACCATGAAGAACAATCAAAACCCTAAAAAATTCCAAGCTTTCACAATTTTCTTCTAATTCAACCTTAGAGCCCAAAACCTGCAAATCTGTGTGTGAAGAATAATGGTAAAATCCTCCTAATAAAGAAAAAGAACCTGGAACTAGAACTCAACCATGCAAACCTGAAACTCAACTTAACTCCTAAAACTTTGTTATTATCAATTTTCCTTTTTTTTTTGCATGATTATTCTATTTTTTTTAATTTAATAACTTAATGCACTTTCACTTAATTCTAATTCAATTATTTTTTCTTTTTTTTATCAATTCACTCAACTTGAAAATTACTTTATTATTTTATTTATTCTAATTGATTGTGTAACTAATTACATATCAATTATAACTAAAAGAATATTGCTTTAATCATATTATTATTTATTTAATTGATAATTTATTATCAATTAATAGATTTTATCTTTAATAAAAAAATTGAATTTAATAATTAGTTAAATCCTTAAATTTCACAATTAGATTTTTAGGGCCCGTTTGGTAGTGAGAATTAGGAAATGTTGGATTTGATCAAATACTGGAAATGGTCAAATCATGGATTTGATAATCCGGTTTTTCATTTTCGGATTATGTTTGGACCGTTTGGTTCCACTTTTTGAAACTGGAATTAGAATTTGAGTATGATTTTTTTTTTAATTTTTTTGAATTGTTTTAATGTTTTTGAATTTAATAATTCATTTTTATTAATGGAATTGAATTTAAAATGGAATCGCAAACCATTTTAGGTAGCCAAAGTTGGTGGCAGGCAACCAAGTTACAATCACTGATCGCAACCAAAATTCGAAAAAAAAACTGACAAAAATTTTGGAAAATAAATTTGAGAAAAAAATTTAAAAAAATAAAATCAATTTTTTTAATTAAAAAAATAGACAAAAAATTTGTCAAAAAAATTTGGCAAAAAAATTGAATTTTTTTCGAAAAAATTTGAATAAATAACAAAGTTACAAACCACCCAAACAAATAAAAAATAAATTAAATCCCTCGCCACACAAATAAAAAATTAAAAAATTAAGTGTAGACATGAAAAATTTAAAAATTTGCTTTGCCCCCAATTCCAATTCCACCTTTTTAGGTAGAAGATGTAAATGCTCATTTTGGGCAAAATGAGCATTTACATCTTCCTATTCTATTTTCATATTGCACTCCCAAACTGAAGATTCGACGAAATCGAAAATAGCAAATACCAATTTCAAGCTAATTCCCACTACCAAACGGGCCCTTAATTAAGTCTTTTAATTTATAAATATAAATTTAATTAATTTGTATTAATTAAATACCTCACATTTAATATTTTCTATATTTAGTAAGTTTTAATTATTAAACCACATAATTAATCTCAATAAATCACTTAATCATTTCACACCAATCACACTAACTACAAAACTAGCCAATGAACAGAAAAATCAACTGAACCTAATAAAACAACAATCATGCTCAAAGAAAAGGTCTCATGAATTCACTTCACCTAGACGAATTCAAAGAGGTAATAAATTAGTTACTTGTCCACTATTCCACGACAATAAAATGGCTTAAGTTGGGATTTAGACATGAATGTTATCTCCCCTCTCTTACCATTGAAACATTGTGATAAGTCACGCTCACCCTGACAATTCAGGGAAGTCGAAGCTCGGTGCCTACAAACCTACATAAAAGATTTTATATATATATATATATATATATATATATATATAACCTCATAATAAAGCTAAAATAATCAATGCACACATGAAAGTGGCCTAGAAGAGTTTGGCAATATAAAACTGAAAAGAAAACTATGGGTGGACACTACAGGTCATCAAACTTTAAGAACTATTACATTTATATAATTCAAGCATAAACATCAAAATCATGATTTTCAAAATGAAAATTCAATTAAAATACATGGAAGACATAACTCAATTAAATTACTTTAGAAGTGTTTATGAAGTCAAAACATGCATGTAACTTCTTTGATAATTGTGTTACACACATTACAACAAATTTATATTCTATAATAGAAATATACAATAAGCTATATATTGTTAATTAATATTTATTGAACGATATTTTTGAAGTAAAAGACACAATTTAGAGAAGACTACGCTACTAAAAGACCTATATTGAGCTGACAAAAAATTCTCATGACATTACAATGCATACAAATCTATGCTTGAAATTTACTAGTATTCAGTCTTACTTTCCACTGCTTGTTATGAAGATTTTATTTGTATGCTTGAAATTTACTAGTATTCAATCCACTGCTTGTTATGAAGATTTTATTAAAAAGAAAAATTATTTGTCTTATAAGTTTCTTCCATAGTTTGTTGTTCAATATCACAACTTGAATTTTAATTGGTTTGTCTTATTGGTCCCTATGTGTTTGTAGGTTTTTTCTATATTTTTAATATGTATGGGTTTGTTTAGAAATAGTACAAGTTTTCTATTCATATTTTAAAGAAAATATTTGGAGTGCTAATTAAACTTGTTAAAGATTTCAAGGTACAACATCAACATCAATATATATCATTCAAAATTAAATTTGATTCAAGTTTTTAATTATGACAAGTGTTAGTTATGTAGAAAACTTTGATTTGACAAATGGTTTCTTAAAATTTAAAGGTGAAAATTAAAATTAGAATTTGTTTTGATACCATTCTTTTAAATCTTGAATTATTCTTTATATTGATACTCACATGATTTTGTTAAATAGGATCAATGGTAGTGTGGTTGTTCTTTACATTTTTGTTATGAGGAAGTATGAGAAGTTTTAATCTTTCTTGCATAATGATTATACTAAAATATATAAATAAAAATATAATCATTGCAATATCATCTAATTGGCATGCTATTAAACTTTGAGTTTCATTCATAATAGAAATTCGTACATTCTAGTTTTCCATAACTTTTATCTTTTGTAATTAAGAAGGTTTCACTATATTCAAGTTGGGAAGTGCACATATTGGCACTCTCCTCACACCAATGCAATAATATTTAAGAGGAAAATAAAAATTCCTTACATCATTCCTTTTTAAAATAACATAATTCTTTTAAGATGTCCTTTTAAAAAGAAATGATGTTAAATCTGAAAGCTTCACATATCAAATATTTATGATTGTTAGATAAGTGAGGAAATCTATGTAAAAATCTAACCAAAAATCCAAGGAATATATATAAAGAAAACCCAAGGAGATTTAGGTTATGAAAACTTGTTATATCTTAGTGTTCTGCTTCTTAATACAGATACTATTTATAGTGGAAAGAAAATTTACATAAGCGTTATAAATGGTGAAGACCATTTTTAATGCTCATCATAATAATCATCAATCCCAAAGTTGAAATGAGCTTATTAACTTCTATTATTCTTCTTAATAGCGATTTTTTGTACAGATTTAAATCAAATCTACACAAGTTGCTCTGCAAAACTTATAAAGGCTACAAAGACAAATTGGAGTGAAGAGTACTTCTCATGAACCACTTTGAGAGAGTCTTCTACTGAATTATGGTGAACATTGTTCAAACCATCAATTTTGTGCATTCCTTAAAGAAAATAAAATGCACATCCGTGTACACATTATAAATGCATTGAATTCACAAAATATAAATTATTCAAAGAATGGGGGAATTAACTGATCCATCCAGAAAATGAGTAACTATTTTTAGAATTGTTTCTTTGTTGGCTAATACATTTCCAATCATTGATTGAATTTTTAAAATAAATCTTTTCTCACATTTCTTCTGATGTTTTTATGAATACCTTAGTATCAATATTATATATCTACAAAAGAAAAAGTAATAAAAAGTAATAAAGGCTTAGATTGGCTATTGAAATTGAAATGTACATTGGTCGAACAATATTCTAATTTAGAATTGAGATCAATACCCTGCAATGGGGCATTGGTATTGTTCTTTACTATTTGAAATGCATATCAATTGACTGGATGTACTTTCATGAGGGCATTGATGCAGTTGGTGTTGTGGGTATAGCTACTACTATCGATGGACTCAAACACCCTATTGCTTTAGGATTACTGTGCAAAGATGTACTTTCAAAAGTCTAAACATAGACATTCTCTTAATGAATAAGATGAAATAAATTAAGTGAACAAAAAACTTAGAAAGACAACAACGTAGAGATCAGATGTATGAAATTAATCTCATAAAATAACTCTTTAAAACCATGGTAGAATTTGCAAGAAAAATATTATGACACCCTACATAAGAAAAATATTTTTAAATGAAACAAACTAAAACCAAGCTCCTTATAATTGTTGTTTCAATATATTCACAATAAATAAAAAGTAGATTTGAAATTCACTTTGATTTGAAGATTTGGGTGTGAGATCTTTACAAAACTTTGAGTGAATATGAAATGTGAAACCGGATTTATTTCCAAACATGATACATAAGACAATGGTCAAATTAATACCAATATTGAAACTCATATACCACTCAAATAGAGTCTTTATTAATTTAGGCTCATGAAACTATTTTATACTAAGAGGTGACTTAATATAATGCAAACTAATATACATATGATACTACAATTAATTAACTATAGAAATTGTTGATAGATATATTAAATAGTGATAACCTTATTCATTTCAAATCTAGAAAGAAATTCTCCAATGGTCAACACTCATGGATTTCCATAGATCTCAGGAATCAAGTAGTTGCACTACCATGATTCAAGTGGAAAGTACAAGAAACTTCAAAAGACATTCATGCAATATAAGCTATAAAGTTATTTAATCAAGAGACCTTTGAAATTATTCTATATTGAAGGCCAAAGTGTATTTTCCTTATCAATTTAATGAAGCCCTTCTTAGACATTCTCTATAGCTCCACTTCTGACTCAAGGGTAGTTTTACTCAAACTTAAATTATAAGAAATTCAACAATTACTGCAAGGTTGTCCTAAAATGTTTTGTTGTGTCTACGAACTTTTAGCTCCACCATCTAGCAATCCTTTTTATATCTAACTTTCAAGCTAAAATTTTAAAAAAATTGCAATGTCTTAATTTTTATTGCATGGGACCACCTTCATTATAAGAACATGAGTTGTAGGCTTCTCCATAGGATACTACTGCTAGAAGCTTAATCAAGGTGCCAACACAAAAGTAGAGTTTATAAAAAATGTCTTGGATACCAATAAAAGCACATAATGAGAAAGTCTCATCTTCACACTATTGGGGATTGTGTTGAGTCCTAAGGTGTGCTCTAAGGATTAAATCCTCTTTCCCTTCCACTAAAGGCAAAGTGGATACTCTTGTATTGGCTAACAAGTCTGCAGGGTGGTTGGATTCCCTAAACCATCGGTTGATTGAGATCCTTGAAAAGTGGACAAGATACTATCAAGGGTACAATCAAATTTATAAGTTGGGATATTATTTTGTTCATGTCACTAGAAATTAGTAGTGTGTGCCCTTCTATTGTAATGTTTTTAAATTTATGAGTCAAGGATAACTTCAAACCTTTCACAAGATAAATGGCCTTAACCTTTTTATTTGTGCTACACTTATCTAATTTGAAATGCTTAGAGGGGGAATGATGATATCTAACCATAACACTAGACATATCTCTCTTGGGATTTGTCCTAATGCACCCCTAAAATTAAGTTTTACCTACTGAGAGTGGGAGAAACACCATCTAGCAGAAGCCCATAAAGCTTATTAGAGCTAGGATATTTAGTAGGGGGTATATATAAAAAGGACCAACTCCATTAAGCTTTATTGTTATCTAATACAAAGAATTTCTTCTTACCCTTCTTGTGTCTTACATTGAGAATATCTGAGAGTCCAAACTTTGGCTAGATGAAAACATACCCATTTCAATTTCTCTATCCTTAAAAACTCAATAATTTCACACTTTCTAGACCCCTCATGTTAAAATGGTTGTGATAGCTTTTGAAATGGGTTCTAACATGTCTACACAGGTTAGGCAAGGACAATATGAGATGAAGAAAATCATATTTTCTAGCCAAGACCAAGAAAATCCAAGTTTTGGATTAACAAACATCAGACTTCATTTGTGAAGCTACAATGAAGTAACAAAAGCCCTACAAATAAACTTATGTGTTTACACAATAGGATGAGCTCTACAAACTCTGCATTTTAAAGTTATTTCTGAGACAATAAATTGTTTTGATCTACGAGCCCAGAAAAAGCATTTTCCTTGGGTACCCCAACTTGCTAAGCATGATTAAGCAACAATCTATTTGAATCTACAGAAGGATCTATAATGAGCTTAGAGCCTCGTTTATGGAAAAAGATTCCCAATTTGTACTGAATTCATCTTTAAAACAGCAGGATCCTCAGAGTATGGAGCATAAGTTACAGAAGGTGTTTCTTGAATTATTACTTGATTGACATTTTGGACAATTCATAGGTCCTTCCAAGACCTCTTTAGATCCTTAGATTCTTGGTGATGTAATTAACAACTATAGACTTGAGTACCCACATGTTTAAGATTGTGATTCTAGCTTGTTACAACTTAATGGGAATGATTTTAAGGACTTTGTATAGGTGGGAAATCGCACTTAGGTGTTTGTAAAAAATTTCAATTCATATTCCAAAAATTATCAAGAAATATTTAACAATGTTAAAAAGTACAAAAGGCAACCAAAAACCTATTTCCTAGTTTCAAGGGAGAAGATATGAAAAATATTTTGAATAAAAAATAATAATAGTCAATGTAAAAATTCCAAGTAATATCACAATATTATGTAATTAGTGAACATAACATTAAAATGATACATCCACTTACCTTAGCTAGTGAAACTCTGTGTCAATCCAAATGAGGGAAACAAATGAAAATGATCCTAAGGTCATAAAAGTATGCTTTGTCAACAAACTGGAAAACTATAGGCATAGTTCTTGTTAAAATAAATTAATTATACCCAGCTTAGTCCATGGTCGGTGTTAGCACTCAAAATTGCAGATGATCAAACCTTGATTTATAACTCTAGCAGTCCCAATAGATACATCAACAATAATCAATACTAAGGTATTAAGGATTTTCAATCCTTCTTCTCTTTGAGCTTAAAGCTCCAGGTGGGTATTACCTCTCAAGATTAAATTCTTCAAATATCACAATTATAACATGTATGCTTGATACAGATCTAATGATATAACTCATACAATTTAAAGTAAATCATTTTAATTTGATTGATGATGAAATCAACTGCAAAATGAGCCCATACTAGTGCCTAATCCTAGGGCATCAGAGTCAATGAATGCACATCTACAAAGAATCTCTCAAATCAAACACACCCAAACCCTAGATAAGATGCCTTGCATATTACCCTCTTATGCATAGATCATATCATCTAATTCATGTATGAACACAGAAATCTCAGAGACCTCACTCAAGATTTATCCCTCCCTTGAAAGGAACTCAAAATTCAACCCCACTATCTACCTAGTAGAAAGATATGCCTAAAATGCTTTGCAAATTTAAACATACAGAGAAATCAAAACCATACATGAAGACAATAAGAAATATACATGGAAATTTAGTATATTTTATTGATAAACTTCCAGTGTCAATACATTCAGAGAAAATGGATTCCTGAGAATCAAGGACTAAATCTATGAACTCCTATGACAATAAGTATTTCACCACCCTTTGGTGTGAGTTTATATTTGCTATATATAGAGAGACCACCTTGGGATCCTTGAGAAAAGGATGCAACAAGCTATAGGTGGCTCTGATAGTTACTTGCACTAGAATACAAAAGAGTTAAAGCATGTAACAAAAAAGAGGGAAAATTGTGCCAGAAGTTGTTTCTTCTCAATTTGAACATCCATTTGAGTTGCACCTTGGTTTGCATGTATTTAGATGCAACTGCTAAAGTTTGTTGTATGAATGATGACCGCCTAACCAACTAACTTACATCATCCTCTCTATGATCAGTTGCTCTCCCTGTGCTCATAGGTCAGGTGTGTTGCTGGAGCCTATTCATCATCCAAATCATCCAGGTCATTTGTTGTAGGCTTACTTACTTTGGGCTTTGTCATGTTGTCCCATGTGGTAACCTATTCCTCTGTTGGCCATGGAAACTATTGAATGCTCTGTAGTTGCTTCTTGTCTTTCCAATCTTGCATCAGCAATCTGCTTTATATCTATGATGAACTTGCTGAAGTCCATCTCTCCTTTGATAGCTTCATCCAGAACTGTGTTGAAGTGATCTAAATCAACTTCATTGTTATCTTTTAGGATATTCTCTTTCTTAGGCAATGAGAGATCAAAATCTGACCTCCATGTATCCAAATTCTTTATTTCTCCTTCTTCTATTATGATTTTAGGAATGAACCTATTGAAACCAGGTCCAAACATTTCCATCCTTGTTTCAACTTGATTGGCCTTACCTTTGAAGAAAGATGAAAGAACACCAATATTTGCAATCTCAACTCCTACCTACAAAACTACTTCTGGGATGTCATTCTTTAGAGACTGCACTGTTGCTAGTCTCTCAAACAATGATTCCCTTATTGACTAGGTTGAATGATAGGTACTCAAAATAGAAACAAAGTTGTTTACTTCACTTTACAAACCGGGAAACTTACTATATGCAGTATAAATTGCCTCTGCCTTATCCTTCAAAACTCCTATCCTATGTTGCAAAATTTTCAACAAGGATTGAACTATACCCTCAGTCTTTTTCTTGTTCATACTCTCTTCTGTAGCAGCAGCTTCTTCTTCATTTGTACCTTGAATTTATGGTAGTACCTGTTGTGGTAGTGTAGGGGCTACTATGGGCATGTTGATGATTTGTAGTTGCAATTCCTCCACAGTTTTTTCTAGCTCTCTTTCCTTTATGATCTGTATCTCTCTATCCCTCACCAATGCAATATAATATGTGAAAAGCTTTTGGTGCCTCTCAGATAGTTTCTTGGTTTTATCTTCATTTAACCTAGCAAAGTGAGTCAACACCTGTGAGATCTCAAGATATCCAGTGTTGTGGATTGACCATACCATCTTATCACCATCCATTTTGTCTTGGATATTCAACAAGGAAGGCTTTTGATCTTTTGGGTAAAGGCTCCACATAGCCAGTGCCTTATTTTTAGGGTTGTATCCAAACCCTCTTATCAAATCCCCTACTTGTGTTTCTAAAGTCAAAGTTATATTCTCATGTTTCCTAATTTGGTCAATAATGAAAGCTGAGGCCAAATCCCACCCAGGTACAAACAATATATTCCTGGCCTTTACCAACTGACTAGCTTCTTCTGGGGTAATAGTTTCTAATTCAGGATCATAATCCTTTAGAATCTGCATGGCTTCATCTAGTATTTGGCCATCTTCCTTGATCTGAACACTAGAGGCCACTTGTTGTTTCTTGTGCCATAAAAGGAAGTCCTTGAATTATTTTGACTTAATAAAATTTCCATCCTTTAAGAAGGCATCCTGCTCAAGCATCCTTTCATCTTGACCTAAGGCCAAGGGTAACTCAACTACTTCTGTCACCATTTTCTGTTTTCTTTTTTCCTCTCTGATCCTCTACCTAAGCTGATGATTAGAGGCTCTATTTCTTGGAAATAGAGCTTTCACTCTGTCTCCCTTCTTCTCGGGGACCCTGGCTCGTGAAGATTCTCCTATATGTAGTTTCTGCTTCTTTTGAGGAGGCTCACTAGTGTCTTGAGAGCTAGGAAGCTCTGTCAAATCCATTATTACATTTTCATCTCCTTGTTGGGCAGCATGAGATCCTTGTTCCATAGCAGGAGGGTTGTAGACTGGGTAGCCTCCATCACTATCTTCATAGTCAGATTCTGAGTGCTTCTCCTTTTCTCTATTCTTATCATCAATTTGGTCCTCAATAGAGTTGACCAATGTTTGGTAGTTATCCATCATCATCTCCAATCTTTGTAGATAAGGAACCATAGGGTAGAAACCTCAAAAGGGAAGCCCCTGTATCTTCAATTGCTTCTCAAATCTCATCAATTCATTGAATTGGTCTGCTCTTTTTTCTACTACATCCTCCTCAATGATGTTTCTGATAAGATATTCCTTAGGATACTCCTCATGTCTTTTGTTTATAGGAATGGTAGGAGTGTAGTATTTTCTAGCCATTACTATGAAACCCTCTGTGTCAGCATATCTGGGTGCTGCAACATTCATTTTGAATTAGCCCAGCCAATCATTTAACTTGGCAAATGCATTCTTCCCAATTGTGAAGTTGCATACATAAAAGTGTCTGGGGGTAAATGTACCCTTTTTGAGGGAAGCTAGATGCTCTTTATCAGTTAACATTAGTTGCCAAATAATCTCCAAGAAGGAAATCCTTGGTGGAACAAAGAATGGTAATATATGGGGTGGTTGGGGGCATCCATAAACTCTTATTATGGTGTAGGTCCTCTCATAGTAAAAGTCTCCCTAGTTGTGTCCTTTAGGCCATTAAACTGACAAGGCCTTATCAATTGTAGAGCCTTTACTGGCAACCTACAAAGATCTATCCCTAGATTGAGCAAGATAGGCCGCACCATCCAATTTTGAAAAGTGTAGAAATCAAAATTAGGGCAAGTAGGGCTCCAAGCTCCTATCCAAAATTGTACTGGATTGGGTCGACCCTTCCACATCATCTAAGGATGTAGGTTATCTAGATTCATAATGTTGTAACTGTAAAACAAAATGAGGTGTATTAACAATGAGTAATTTCCTTATTGCCTCCAATCCCTTGTGCATTTTATCAATGGCATACCCAATGTAGTCATATCCTTTGCTGGTATGCATGTGTTGTGAGTCCAATACCATCATCAAGATGTCAAATATAATCCTATCTGTCCCACCATCTACTCCAAGCACTCTACACAAACCATATGCAATATACTTTACATAAAAAGATAAGTCTTTGTAGAAGTAAGGGGTTGACCCAGTCATTGTTGCAATGTAGTTCATGTTGCCTTGGTGAACATGGCTTTGAATCTCCTTGGATACAAGGACAGATTCCTGAGTATACCTATTGGTTTGGGCTTGTAGGTCAATTCCTATGGCCATGGGGATATTGATACCAAAAGCCCTCATGAAAGAGCTCCTTTCTAATGTAACTAGGGTTGAGCCATCATGATTTCTTATCCTTCTAGACAAGGGCTCATAACAACTTGCCAATGCAATTAACAAATCAACATCTAAGAAAACATCTAGGACTATCAACTTGGCTAATCTTGATGTCCAAAGGTTCGACACAAGAACTAGACTCTCAACATTTTTATAAAAATACTTAAATAAATGCATTCTGGACATTTCAGGCGTCCTGGCATCTCTACAGTAGCTCAAATTGTCAATGAAACATTCATCACTAACCTTTTTATTTTGTGACGATCCTGGTAGCAAGGTGAGAAACTCGTCCGAGAAACTTTCTTTTGCCTTCTCCTTGGAACCCTTGCTGGTAGAAGCCCCACTAGTTGATGGTTGACTCATTCTGACTGCAACTGTGAATTCCTTTGAAAATTTTGAAGCTATAAATCCTCTGACTATAGAAAGCTCAAAAACTCTCGTACTTCAGCTCTAGCTCTCCAGAATACTTGGTAATTTGGCAATGAATGACAGTTAGTTATATTTATTTTGGAGAATTGAATGCAACTTGCCCTTTCGAGACTTTGAACTCTATAAATTATGTCACTTTCACCATTACTTGGCATGCCCTGAACTTTAATTCACTAGCCATGGGATAAGACAATGACAGGTAATTAAATTCAATTTTTGGCGACCTAGCAACTACCAGGCCAATCACAATTGCTGAAAGATTTAGCACCTTTTCATATTATTCTCAGGTTCAGAGACTAAAGAGTAATCTTTAATCATTATATTATGAAATAAGTTCCAGAGACCTGGAGAGTATAGTCTATTGATCGCCAGAACTTATTGACTTTTCAAATATTTTATGGAGATTACACGACCTTACCCATCTGGAGATCCAGCGACCATAAGAGAAATCTCTTTATCACTGAATATTTGTTCAGTTTCTTATTTCTTCATGTGATTATATGACAACCACAGGATCTTAATCTGATGGTAGTCACTGAGTCTTGACATTTTTTGGATAACATCACTTTTATCTAGTGATTGAGAGACAACCGTTAGATCCAAACTTATAAAGAACAAAATCTATGGTAATCATGTAGTCTCTATATTTTCATTCTAACTTTGACTTTCTCTAGAGATCTAGAGACTGAACATATTTGGAGACTTGGTGACTATAGGCAGAAATCTTTGATTTATCTTATCTGGAGATTGAGTGACTAAGGTTTTCTTGTAATCATTTAGAGATTATTTAATCCTTTGATTTACTTTTTGACCAATCAAGAGAGGACACGTGATTAAATCCGGCAGACGGATTTATCTTCCTTTTCACTTTTTTGACCTCAGCCGACACTTAACCTTTAGTCATCTTGAGATTGCGCAACTAAGGTTTTATTTCCAATCGTTGGATGATTCTCTTAACCCTTGTTTACTCCAAAGATTGGGCGACTAAGCACTTCTCGCAGTCGCTGCAACTTTTCTTAACTCACGGTTCAATTTGGAGATGATGCAACCACCACCCGATTCCAAACATATCAACGACTCAGATCTATTCTTTGAAACTCCTTATATTAACCCATCCTCTTCTGGCGATCACACGACTGAGGACATCTCACAGTCTCTCAATATTTTTCTTTACCCTAGTTACTTCTGGAGACCATACGAAACCTTTTATTTTCCAAGTCGTTAGATAATCTTCTTAACCTCGGTCAGACTGTGAGATATAACGCTAACCGTTGATTCTTCCTCAATCTTACGGTTATCGCTAAGTCACTGAAGATATTATGGCTTAACCGCTTCATTGTGAAATTAGGAGATAACTGTGTCGCCAGATCGCTAAGTATTTAGAACATAACTGTCGAGAGTCTAAGAACGCGTGACTAGCATAATCACTAGGTCGCTGGATGATTTTATTAACTTCCAGAGAACTGGGAGATCACGAGACCGAAAAGAAACATAACTGCCATCCTTCATTGAGAGACTCAGTGACCATACAATGAGTCTCCTTATCGCTAAATATTTGTTCACTTCATCATTCCATAAAGAGATTACCTGACTGCATTCCTTTTGCATATAGAGATTCAGTGAGTATAGTTTAACTTTGAAATATTTGCCAATAGCAGTTGCTAGATCTCATAAAGATCACTGGGAGACTTGGCGACTAAAAACATCCGCTGAGTCTCATGAAGAAAATGAATATACCCTAGACTTAAGGAGATCACACAACAAAGCATTCTTCTGAATCACCAGACTAAAAGGAATATGTTGAATGCGTTCTGAGACTGGGCGACTAAGTGGTAATTATAAAGTGCACATGCTCAAAGGATTACTTAAGTTATTTGAAAAAGTAACAACAAATTAGAACCCGATCAAGTTTTCTCTAGGATTTTGGACTTTCAGAAGCATCTTCGACTTAGCATCTAGGGTTTTCAGCATTAGGAACATATTTTCAACACCTTGGACATGAGATTTAGCAGGAGAAAAAGCTCAAAAGTTGGGAAAATTATCAAAGAAACAGGAAAAGGAACACAACCTTGAAAACTTTGAAAATACTACCAACAGTCAGCATAGACCAAGAAGTTTCTAGAGATCTATTAAAAACATGTGCAGTCATCTACAGCCTCCCACTCATCTTTTCTCACCTGTCTTTTATTAATACACCAACTAACTACAACCTGTCATCTTATCCACATTTATTGTATATTTGCTTATAAATAGAATGCTTGAGCCTGTCCTTTTCAATGCTCAATTTTGGTTAAATCTATTTATTATCTTTGAGTGTCCGTGTTCTAGTTTTTTCTTACGGTATTAGAGCCATGAGTAAGAAATGGTGAGAGCTAATTTAAAGATTGAATTTGAGGCTAAGGGACATTACAAATAAAGAGCAGCCCACGTTAGAGAGTGTTGTTCAAAAGCTAGCCCCATTATAGAGCATTTGAAGAAAGCTACTGAAGCTAGTACCATTTGTGTGGCTTAACAAGTGAAAGTGTTGAAGGTAAGTTTGACTACAAGCTTAAAATGGAAGGCTCAAGAATTCTATCTATAAGCAAATACACAATAAATGTGGAGAAGACTATAGGTTTTAGTTAGTTGGTATATTAATGAAAGACAAGTGAGAAAAGATGATTGGGTGGTTGTAGACGGCTGCACATGTTTTTAATGAATCTCTAGAACCTTCTTGGTCTATGTCAACCATGGACTAAGTTGGGTATAATTAATTTATTTCAACATCCCCCCTAAATTAATTATTCTAAGCATCCCCTCAAAATCTTGAAATAATGGGTCCCGGCCTAAAGCCTTGTGAGGTACCCATTTACAATCATTATCCACCTTATAACCATGTTGAGTTATTTGAGTCACTGAAAGAAGATTTTTGGCCAACTTATGTACAAGATTCACATTAGTTATTTCTAATTGTTTACCATTATTTCCTTTCATTTAAATTGTACACATTCCTTTAATGACATGTGAACTATCATCACTAAGAAATATTTTAGCACCTTATGTCTCCTCTAAAGAGTTGAAGATGTTTTTATTGTAAGTCATATGTTGGATAGCTCATGTATCAATATACCATGCATTAATTGAATCACCTTGAGTAGGTAAAGAAGCATTAATTATATGATGATCACCCTCTTCTTGAACAAAATTTTATTTCCTTCTTTGATTAAATCTCCTTTGTGATTTCTTAAAACATTGATCATTTTTATGGCCTTCTTGTCCACAAATATAACATATGATAGCAATTTCTCCTTTAAAATTATTTTTGTAATTTCTCCATTCATTTTTTAGCCTTTGATAACTTTATCTCTGTGATTATCCCTTGGTTGATTTCACTACCTTTGATTATTTCTATATTGATTTCGTTGATTAGTTCTTTGATTTTGATATGATCTAACTAGATTGTGATTCTTATGTTTTCCTCTAGCTATAAATGTTTGACTCTTGCTAGACTCACTTGTAAAAATTTTAAGCCTTTCTTCTTCATTCAACAAAGCACCATACGCTTCTTCTAGTTAGATATTCTCAAATTTTCCAATTAGTTCCAATGTACAAATGAAATTATTGTACTCATCTAGAATACTTTCAATTAAAAAATCTATAATTTCAAAGTCCTTATACTCAACCTTCATCATTGCGAGTTGATTTCTTAAGTTTTTCAATTTAGCAATATGATCATTCATGTTATCTCCCCCTTTCAAATGAAATCTCTTTTGGAAAATGAAAGTGGGAATAAGATCAAACGAATAAGAACTGATAATGGTGGAGAATATGTAAACAATAAGTTCAAATCATTTTGTGAGTATCATGAGATAAAGAAAGAAATTACTATTAGATATGCTCTTCAACAAAATGGTGTTGTTGAAAGGAAGAATAGGACTTTAGTAGAAATGGCACATTGTATGATACAATCCAAGGATCTTTCTTTGTTTTTATGGGCTGAGGTTGTTAATAATGCATCTCATGTCTTAAATAGATCTCCCACAAGTTGTTTGTAAAATATTAGTACTCTTGAATCTAAGCATGGAGTGGAAGGAAACCAAATGTTAAGTAATTTAGAGTGTTTGGGTGTGAAGCATATGCTCATATACTAGATGAGATTAGAGAAAGGAAATTCAATTTAAGAAATGTGTTAAGTGCATCTTTGTGGGATATGATGATCAAAAGAAATGACATAGGTTGTATGATCATAATGTCGAAAATGTGTTTACAAGTAGGGATGTCAAGTTCAACGAAGGGTTTGATGATATGACAAAATCCTCTCCCATTCCACAAGAGGCCATAGATAATCATGAATCTTCAAATAATTTTGACAATGGTGAAAATTCCAAGGAAACCTATGATATAGTTGAGGAATCTAGTCCTCCCCTAAAGACCAAGAGTATTTAAGATATTTATCAAAGGACTCAACAAATTAATTATGCTTTAATGACCACCATAATGAAGACTAATGATCCTCAAACATATGATGAGGCTAAAGGAAAACATGAATGAGAACAAGCTATGCAAAGTGAGTATGATTCTTTGATAAAGAAGAAAACTTGGGAATTGGTAGACTTACCCAAGGGAAAGAATGTGGTTAACAATAAGTGGGTGTATAAAACTAAGTTTAAGTCATATGTGAGTATTGAAAAATACAATGCAAGACTAGTGGCTAGTGGCCAAAGGGTATTCACAAAAAAAGGGAATTGATTACACATAAATATTTGCCCCTATAGCAAAGATTAGCATTGTTGGGACTATTATGGCATTGGCAACTCATTTCAAGTGGTCTCTTCACCAAATGGATATTAAAAATGCTTTTTTGAATGGTGAAATTGATGAAGAAATCTATATGACTCGGCCTCAAGGATTTGAAATTCTAATACAAGAACACTTGGTTTGCAAATCAAGGAAGTCTTTATATGGTTTGAAACAAGCTCCAAGGGCTTGGTATGCTAAAATTGATGATGGTGGCATCATAATTATTGTGCTTTATGTTGATGACCTTATCATTACAGGGGATAACATGAATCAAATAAGTGACATAAAGTTAAATTGCAAGATACATTTGAGATGACTTTAATCTTGGTTTTCTACATTACTTTCTTGGCATACAAGTATGGGAAAAGGATGATGGCATTTATCTCTATCAAACAAAGTATGCTCTAGACTTATTAAAATGGTCTAGAATGGAAGATTGTAAGAGTGTGTCTACTCCGGCTTCTCCAGGACTAAAGTTAAGCAAGGACATGGAAGGTGAAGTTGTTGATCCTACCTTATACAAACAATTCATGGTTGGTAGTCTTGTGTACTTGACTCGCACTAGACCAAATATTTCTTTTACAGTTAGTGTGCTTTTTAGGTTTTTGAGTTCCCCTAAGGTCCCACATTGGATAGAAGCCAAACAAATATTAAAATATGTGCAAGGGAATTTGAAAATGGGTGTCTATTATTCATCTCGTGGAGATATTTCACTCATTGGATATACAGATTCAAATTGGGTAGAATGTGCAAATGATCGCAAATCAACTTTAGGTTATGTTGTCTATTTTGGTTTAGGTCCCATTTCATGGAGTAGTAAAAAGCAATCTACTATTGCTCTATCTACTACAGAGGTTGAATATACATCAGCAAATGAAGCATCTAAAGAAATAACTTGGCTACAAGCTATTCTATCAATACTCAAGCAACATCAAGAAGGACCTTCTTCACTTCATTGTGACAATCAAAGTGCCATCTCATTGTCCAAGAATCCAATGGTTCATGCTCGAACAAAACATATTGAGGTTTATCATTATTATATCAGGCATCTCATCCAACAACAGGTGATTCATCTTCAATATTGCAAGACAGAAGACCATATTCTAAAAGATGCTGCAATTCTAGAAGATACAAATCCTGAAAATGATTTTTGGAATATGGGCTGACCCGTTTGATTCACCCAGAAGATGACTGAGAAGATGCATAAGGAATTTTAATTCTTTATTTTAATTTCTTTGAATATGGTGTGTATATGTCTGTGTATATAGAGAGGACCAATTATCTCTCCTCAAAAATATTTTTAATTTCACAAATAATTAAATAAAAAACAGGGAAAAAGCAATGGGTTGTCTTTCACACGAAAAAGAAAATGAGAAAAAAAAAAAAGACGCCTACCCGAATCCCTAGAAACGTGTTTTCAAAAAGATGGCAGACAGGAACATTTTTTCAATTTCAATCATAGACCTACTTACAGAATATAATTGCTTTCTCCAATAATGCTAAACAAACCCCACTCTAAAATCAGATCCGGTTACCACCGACTTTAAATTTGCTATAACCAGTCAGAAGGTTCAATTCGAGGCAGTTTAGCAGGTAAATATTTTTGGATATTGGGAATATGAGAGTGACGTTGGACGACCCCGTAGAATTCCTGTCTGCTGAGTGGGTGGCATCGATCTCTGCCACGTGGACGGTCACTAATGTTTCCTCATTTCAGCATTAATTGTGTTATATCTGAAATTTCCAATAAATACGCCTTTTGGTATTGATTTCTTTGTATCTCATTTAGAGCTCAATTGTGATCTGTGATTTTGGGTATTCCAAATTTCTGTCTGGTTTTTTTTGTTGCCGTTGTGAAAATGTCTTGCTGTGGTGGAAATTGTGGGTGTGGTGCCAACTGCAGCTGTGGCAATGGCTGTGGAGGGTAACAAAACTTCTTCATTCCTGCTCATAACTTTTGTTAATGGGGTTTTTGTTCTTGAATGAATTCAGGGGAGAAAACTAAATTGTGGGTTTTCTTTGTTTTTTAAAATGGGGTATGATTTGTAGCTTTAAGTTTCTTTTGCTATGAATTAATGGGAGAAGATTTGAGATTTATAGTGAATTGTGGGTTCTGTTGTAATGGGGAATGAATGGTGTTGTTGTGATTGCAGGTGCAAGGCCTTCCCAGAGAAGGTTGTAGAGGCCCCTGTTTTTGCTGCCACTGCTTCTGACATGGAGTATGTTCTTTTTTCTTATGTTTTTCATATACCCAATGATCTTTAGATTTGAAATTGATTTTAACATGGTACTGAATTCTGGATTTTGTGAATGAAATGCAGGTGTTATGAAGAAATGAGTGTGGCAGGGGAGAATGGATGCAAATGTGCAGGTGGGTGCAAATGTGGAGACAACTGCACCTGCGATCCTTGCAACTGCAAATGAAGAATAAAAGTATATTCACATTATAATATATGGTCATCATCCTAAAGTCTGTGTAACATTTTAACGTATAATAGTTGGAATGTTGTAATAAATAAACAAGCTATGCTGTTGTACTGATATCTGTGTGAGGAAGAGCTGTTTGGGACACAGATATACGTTGCATGTAATTAATGATGATCTGCTTGTATGGGTGTTGTGAAGACAAGCAAATCTATATGTGGGTTTTAGATCAATGGAATTAGTGCTCATCTGGCTTTATGTTTTTTCATAATTAGTATCTTAGGTTTCTGCCTTTTCCATGGATTTCACTGATAATTTTGCCTTGATTGTGCTTGCAAATACATTTCTGATGTTACTCGGCCATGTGCGAATTTTTCGTTTTTCCTTTCATTCCATTCTATACCGTAAATTGGTGGAAGAGAAGATAATTCATAAGTAAATAGCCTGGTTTGAATTTCCAAATTTGTATGCAGTTATGACTGTCAATAATTCAAGCTAACTCCTGTAAAATTTAGTGGTGTGTAGATGGTATCTCATTTTCAGAGGATGGGGGTTTCATATCAACTATTAAGCACAATAGTTTTTTGAGCCTCTTTGAACAGATTCATTTCAACAAGCTTGGCATTTCAAAATTGTAAATACAGATACACTCTTACAATATAGAGAGATTTATATCTCTTACAATATAGAGATCAATATAAAGCATGTGCATTTAGTTTGTACAAGCATTATTTGAGTCATAGGTGCTTTAATTAATTAAAGGAAAGTAGTTTTTTTCAATCATCTCTCAGAATTTATACAAATTTGGGTGAATTTGTAATATTGTAATATTTATATATTTTTTCTTAATTTTTAAAAAAATATTATTTCAATTCTCTATTTGTTTGTACTTTTTGATCTTTTGGTTTGTGCATTAATAATTTTATTTTCAAATTCCCTACATATGAGAATGTGATAAGTCCAAGGTGCTTAGAAGATCTCAAAAATGCACAGTGCCCAATCGTGCCTGTGGATTTAGATGTTGGGCATTTAGAAAACTCAAAAAATAGTTTTGTATTTTGAGAATGCATTTGGATTTAGATGTTGGGCATTTAGAAAACTACAAAAATAGTTTTGTATTTTGAGAATGCATTTGATTTTGTTCTTAATGTACTATGTTGTTCTTCCCATTAAACCTTTAAACCTTTTGTAGCAGCACTTTGTGCATGAATAAATATCAAAGGCTTCTTTCATTTGAAATTTAACTTTCAATGAAGAGTCACTATTCATTAGTTATTATCTCTCATTCCAAACTGAGATATATTTAATTGCTATTAGTTATTATCTCTCATTCTAATCTGAGATATATTTAATTGCTATTTTAGAAGCTTGAATATGTAACATCAACAAGAGAACCTAAAAACAGATTGTGTCTCAAAAGTAGTAAAAATATCCACCACATAAGGAGAGTTCTCAATGCAATCCCCATAAAGAGCTTCCCCCAAATTTTCAGCACTATTTGACAATCTCCTTTGGCTTGTAATAATTCAAATAATAGTAATCATTGCAAGTGAGCAAAAGTGATATTTCAGAAAAATCAAACTAGCACCACACCAGTGATTTTTTTTTAATAATCAAACATTGCAAACTTTAACTCCAATCTATACCTCTTAACTAGATTTACCAGCATATTAAGTTACAGATTAGCTCGGTATACTTGTTAAAAATACAACTTCTAGCTTTTTCCAAATTTAATTTTTGTACATACTACTTCCTACTTACCAATAGTGTTGGAATCTGAAACATGGTAGCAAACTACTACATTGAGCGGGTGGGTTACACATGACCGGCAATTACATATAAATGATGGAAGGTAGAGTTTTTAATCTAATATACTATGTCAAATAGATTCAACAAACATAGCTCTGATCTACTAGTGAGGTAGGGCATCTATCACCACAATGAGCATTGTTCAAAACGGGAAGAATTGCTAATAGAATTGTTCAAAACTGGAAGAATTGCTAATGGATTTCTACCATCTGAGAAACGGTTTTCCATCACCAAGAAACATGGTTTTCCATGCATTTTCCCCAAACTTAAAATAATTCCTTCCATTATAATTATCATGGACACCATCACAATAACGATAAAGCTGCTCTAAGAAGATGGCCATAGTTATTAAAACCGCAAAGGCTACGAACCTCCAAGATGCTGTCACATTCTCCTCTCCTTTCCTCCAGTTTGCTACCACAAATCCCTCCTCTAGGAAGACCTCTTGCAATCTAGTTCTCTCGAAGTTTATATGTTTAGGTGTCTTTCAAATTGTTCCAAATTCTAAAATCAATTTAAGGTTTGTAGTAGTGGAAGGGAGCAAATTTCTTCCAACACTTTAGCTAATAGATTTATTTTATTCTAGAAACTAAAGGTAGGATGTGAATGGTTCCTTATATTTAAAATATAAGAATTGCCACCAAAGCTAACTCCATTTTAACCATAAACTATATGGTAAAGTTCAAAAAAAAATATTTAATTTTTTTGTGTGAATCTCTTACAAATTTCATTTAAGTCCCACAATTCGCTAATACTCTAGGTTGTTCTAGATCATACGATGGAGAGGAGAAAAACTTATTTAACCTACTAGGTTGGTTCAAACACAAATTTGACTTCAACTACTAAACATATAGAGGAGGAGCAAGAAAAAATCATCTTATCTAGGTGGATCCCTCTCAAAGAAAAATAGAAAAACATGAAATTTCAAAAAGAAAAACCACCTTCATCTTTTTGGCAATTATCACTAGCCACTTTTTTATACTGATTTTTGCTGATTTTCTTCTATAGTGCTTTCTTTTGAATAGTCTCACTTGCATAGCAAAATTGAACCTATAACCTACTTTTATCCATTTCTGAAGCCCTAAAAGTTGGAAAGCTTCATATGACTTTGCTTCTCAAGTACTAGGAGGTTAGTGGCATGCATTGTTAGATCTTTACAATAGGAAACTAGAAGTCTCCTTATAAGTATACAATTTGTAATTGGTCTTATGTATTTTATCGTTTCTTCATTTTCTTCTCCCATTACAATTGAACTAGAGATCCATGCAATCCTAACCTTGTGGTTAGGAGTACACTATGGTTCACTCTTTGGTTGATTGGTTAGTCGCCCGTTTTATAAGTTTTTACCTTAAATAATCTATTGGGCATCTTTTCCTTGGCATAAAAAGTGATCTAGTTGGGAATATAGCCTTCTTTAGTGCTAAGAAAATAGTTGTGGTTGTTGGGATAGTCATTACATTTTACAATATTGTAATAGTTAATTATCTCAAAAGGATATCTACCTTGATTTCGATAAATGATCTCATCTAATTGATGCATAAATTTATTATTATTATTAATTTTCAAACATATGTGTTTAGAGAAGATAGAATAACAAACTACCTTATCAAGTGGGTGTGTCTGGATAATGCACGTACTAATATATCAATTTTTATAATAAATAGCATTGACTTAGTATCTCAAGCACCAACTATGGAGGATTATGATTGTACTCGAAACCTACTATTTAATTATTAAAGATACATGACAAATTCTTAGAGATAATCACTTACAAGTGCATAAGTTATAACGAACCACCAAATCCTTAATGTAAGCTTAAACTTAACTCAACTAACAAAGATATAAATATAGGCTCAAGAAAATGATACATTGGTATTCTCTAATGACATGACTAGAGAAGAAAACATTTTATCTCCTTCAATATAAACCTATATAGTGTATGAAACTTTATTTAAAATGACATCTCTTCTAAACAATTTGCACATCTCATCAAAATGTAGGTTTTAGCTAATACTTATGTAATCCGCTAGATTTTTCAAAAGAAAATAATTAATAATTACTTTTGAATCTTGAGGATCACATGAAGTGCCTGAGAAGATCATATACAAACTAGCCTTGTGTAACGCAAGTGACTAACTTTTTTTTTTCTTAAGATCACACAAAGGCGTAGAAGAAGAGCATATCCAATTGAATCACACAAGCATACGCACTCAAAGAAAAAAAAATGGATTCCTTTCTTAATATTTAGATGTGAGTTATGTTTGAAACCAAATATTTGACCCATGATACAAAAATGTTATCAATTTGGCATCACTTGGCCTTTAATTCATGAAAATCACACAAATAGGGTTAAAATTATGTAAATACTAATATCTCTACAAGTCAAGAGCTAGCAAGGGAAGACTTTATTTTTTAAATGCCAAAATTTGACTCCATATGCAAGATACACCTATGAAAAAAAATGGCAAGAATAGGCTTCAAATTAAAATGCATGAAACTTCAAAATACTTTGGAAAAATACTTAAAAGAGTACAAAATTGTAAGAATTACATTGTCATTCCTTGTACGAATATTAAAATACGATATTATTTAAAATGTTACACTCTTAAAAGTAATATTACTAAGATCTGAGTGACCACATGACGATTAGCCAAATAAAAATCACTCTAATGCAATTATTTTGATGATAATGTTACAAGCTTAATAATAAGATTATATGTTACAACAAATGAAAGTTCACTAAATTTTAGTCATACATTTAACTAATAAAATTATTTTTCAAAGCATAGATGACACATTTCCTACATAAGGTGATATGCGAAGGAAATTTTTATAGATTTGAAACATTATACAATGGAACTAGTGATTAATAAATTGTATGGTTTATAGTAGAGGAAATTACTGCGAAGACATCACAAGCATGGCATTTGAAGAAGGTTTTTTTCACCATCCAAAAGGAGCTAACTTATTTTAAGAGGTTTAAAGTGACTCACATTTGGAGATAGAGTAATGAGGTGACCAACACCTTATCAAAATGGGCGCTAACATTTGCATCGAAGGAGAAGGTAGGGTTGGAGGATTTTCGTAATCTTTCATTTGAGAATAAACATGATTTCAACTTGTGACAAGTGATAGAACATTAAATGAGAGGAATAAAATGTGGGCACTCGCTATGGGGCAACATATTTGCACTACCCTATTTGTTTGTGTGCATGTCATATGCCTGTCCTTTCTAACAACTGTATATGTCAGAATTGATTTGTAAAAATTAAGTTTTGATGGGAATGCCTCCCCCATATTTTTAATATATCTATTTTTAAATCACCATGGTTCGTGTGGTGTCTATATTTATTAAATTTATTATATCTGTTAATTTATTTTGTAATCAATTTAATTATGTTTAATTTAATTTAATATATATTATATATTTTTAATAATATAAATTTTTATATTATATTAATTAGTTATATTATGTATTTTTAGTTTATACATCTAAATAAGTTATATAAATTTTATTAAAAAAAAAAAAAAAAGAATAAGTTCAACAATTAATTTTAACAATCTAAATTATTCATAAGAAGCAATTAATTGTTAGAATAGAAAAATATATTCAATTAAAATATGAAGAATTTATAGTATATATTTTATATTATAAATTATTTATAGTATATATATTTTTATATTATATTAACTATTTATACTTTATATATTTCTAGTGGCATGAAACTCTCACCATATTTTAATATTCTAACTCTAACAACTTGTATTTATAGTTGAATGATTTATTAAAAAATGTTCTTTCCAAATTACTCCAAAAGTGAATTAATATGTTTAAATTTTTAGGAAATAGTGAAATAATAGTAATAAATTTCTATAGCATCCAAACTTTTGTGTTTGGAATTTTGCCTACTTCTAATCTAATTGTCTAGTGATATTCTCACTCAAAGAAAGAAGATGTGAAAGTGGAAATTACAAAAAAGTCAAATCATCCTCTTAAAAAGATTCAATCAATAGAATTTTTGTTTTGAGTAATCTTCATATTTTTTCAGCAATCACATTTTTCATATTAGTCTTACATGATACCTAAAATTTCCCAAGAAAATCCAGAAATTTCTACAATAAATCCAACCCCTTTCAAGCTCAATACACAATAGGGAAGGGTGAACTAGTCAAATCTTATCAGAAATAAAAAGTGCTTTAAAGATAAGCTAAGATGCCAATATTACAAACACATATTCGAAAGCTTATGACAAGTTAACTACAAAGCAACTTTGATTTTACCAAATTATAGGGAAATAACAATAGGGGCAAAATTTTACCATTCTTAAAATGTTAATAAGTATTGAGAAAGATATAATTTCATCAATATGGCATATCAAAGTAAATATTCTATTGGACCTTATTAAACTTATTTAATTGGTTTCTCATAGAATATGATCTAAAACATTAAAGTAAAATTTATTTTTCCTGCAACATTAAAAAAATGTTACCAATCCATGAAAAGGATTTTCTTTTGTAGCACTTGTTTTAAAGACAATAAACATTAATATTAAAAAATTAGTTTGATATATATAACAAATATAAGAGAACACAATTCTTAAATATATAAACTATATGTATATAATATAAATAATTAATATAATAAAAAAATACATATAGTATAAATAATTCAAATCATAGAAATATATACTATAAATATTTTATATTTTAATTTAATATATTTTTCTATTCTCACAATTAATTGCCCTTTTTAAAGAATAATTTAGATTGTTAAAATTAGTTATTAGAATAGTTCTTTTAATATAACTTATTTTAATATAGAAACTAAACATATATAATATAAATAATTAATATAATAACTTAAATTAAATATAATTAAATTAATTAGAAAATAAATTAATAGATATCTTATTTAAATACATAAATTTAAAAAATATAATATAAATAATATGTATGTGTGTGCAGTGTGTACATAATGATTTTAAAAGTGATATATGGGTAGGTCCACAAAGATGGGGGACCAAAAAGGGGGTATAAGATGCCACTTTTTTCCTGAAATCAGCAAACTCTGAACTTCAACAAGAAATTGAAGATAGTTAGACTCAAAATTTTAAGATGCAACAAGAACAAGAGTTGTAATACTCTGAATTTAGTTCTTAAAATGTTAACTTTTTTTTTTGAATTTTTTTAATCGCTCCAGTGAGAAGTTACCTAACACCACGTAGTTTATCCTAGATTTTTTTGCTAATTTTTTTATGAATGTATATTTTTTGATGAATTTACAAAGTGCACACATCCTGAAAACATGAAATTTATGTGTGCTCCCCCTAGAAATCATTTAAAACTAATCGAAAATCAAATTTTCTTTTTCTTAAAGTGTGTAGAATGGAGTCTAGTTTCTAAAAATGTAACTTGTTGCAAAATTCAATGAATGAGCCAAAATCTATGCCCAAAATACTACACATTGGTTTTTTACAAAAAATGGACATACACACAAAAGAAATTAGAGATGAAAAACTTAACATAATCAGAATTCAAAATCAAATTATATGCTTAGATAGCTAATAGAGAGATCTACAATATCACGTCATCTAATTTTTACATTATTGAACCATAAGTAAACCTAACGAAAAGCACACAAAAAAAATTGTCATTTTTTTGTATGTCTATTGGAAAACACGTCTCAGGCCTATTTGAATCCTCCAAGCCTTTGGGTTGGATCTCCAAGGCAAATCCAAGCCTTAGGATTGGTAAATTCCAATGCCTTACCAAGCGCGTGCGCCCTATTTAAGTCATAGATTTCAATTGTGAGGAGAAATAGTTAGAGTGAGAGGAAGATCTCTCTCTCTCTCTCTCTCTCTCTCTCTCTCTCCCTCTCTCAGTGTCTCTCTCCTACTTTCTCCCCTTCTCTCTCTCTCTCTCTCTCTCTCTCTCTCTCTCTCTCTCTCTCTCTCTCTCTCTCCTACTCTCTCCATTCTCTCTCCCTCTCTCTCTCTCTCTCTCTCTCTCTCTCTCTCTCTCTCTCTCTCTCTCTCTCTCTCTCTCTTGTTTTACATAGGGCGCATGTGCTATAGCACGCTCGTGCTATGAAAGAGTATGCATAACACTTTTTATTTTTTCATAGGGCGCACGCATTGTAGCACACTCGTGCTATGGAAGACTAAAATAAACAGTCTTCTTTGTTAAAGATCTTGTGAAAGAGGCCCACTTTTTCTGTATGTTGTCTGAGTTCTGTGTGTTATCCGACAAACATTCACTTTTCATGGTGTTGATAGTGACAAAGAAGCATATTATATCAATTTGCACCATCTTTTTGTTTAAAAATCAACATTGAATTGTGAAAGTCAATCACTATCACCGAAATTTATCGATTGAGGTTATTTTTTTATTTTTTTACATGTCAAATGTGAATAAAGAGTGTTTTGGTTTATAATTGGTATGATATAGACTTGTTCAATACATAATTTGATATAATTGTAATAAATGTATATTATAATTTATCATATTGTAAGAGGTTTATATTATAATTTGACTTATTGTTTTACATTTATATTATATTTTTAAAATTGTAATCAATTCATATGTAGAAATCATCATCATGCCAAGGAAATGAGCAAGTACTTTAACATCGGAAGAGCATGAAAGAGATAAAGAGAAGAAAAGGGAAAGAATGAGACAACTTCGTGAACAAAAAAAATTGGATAGCGTAGAAGAAGATTTTTCTTTGTATGAGGAACATGAAACATCAATACAAAGTAAGAGAGAATTGAAATTGGAAACAAAAAGACAACGAATGAGAAACTTGCGTGCAACAAGACAATTGAATTATGAAGATGCAAGCACATCATCTATGAGTTCCCAAGTTAAAGAAACATCATCATCCAATGTTGGAGGTACACCATTTTCTACTTCCGAAGGTGTGGTCAAACCCTTGTATCATGTTGAAGGCGCACCATTGTCTACATCCCAAGGTGTACATACCCCCTTGTATCATGTTGAAAGCACACCATTGTCTACATCCCAAGGTGTAGGCACAACATTGTCTCATGTTGAAGGCACTCGAGATGGTACGTAATTCACACATAATATTTTTAATGCTCCTAGAATTATTTATAGAAAGCCAAAATATTTGATTGATATTGATACTAACATTTTGCAAGCAATGCCTAACAAGATTCCCAAGTGTACTTGTCAAAGAAATGTTAATCGTATTTGGAGATCATTTTTTGAGAATTTAAACGTGACAGGAAGATGTCAACTATTTGTTGAAATCATGAGAAATCTGAAATTTAGGCCCATCATGAAGATTCTTGGGCTAAGAACGATGGATGAGTCAAGTGAAAAATCTATTGCAAAGAATCTAATGACTGCATATGAGAGTGTGGGTTCTACATCACGCATGAAAGATAATAATGTCACACAACATGTACTTACATCAACAATAGTAAGCACTCAAATGAAGAAATCTCGACTCATTAGAAAGACAAAAAAACATTGAAAATAAGTAAAAAGTCTCTAATGAGAGCCTTGGGAAGGCGTCAAAGAGTGGAAGATCCAAATAGCAATGAGTTATGGGCATTTTCCAGTAGACTACCGCAAAAAGATAAAGCAATTGTTGAAGCTTTGAAATCCTTGATTGAAGAATTTTGGAAGAATAACACATGGGTATCTCCTAATCAAAGAGATGTTGTAAGAAGGAGGATTGGTAGTCGAATTCGTGTTCCACATCCAAAACATTTTTTGGATTCAACTCAGACACAATTCTTTGCAAAATTTATGCATATGTATCCTCAAATTAAAATTAGTCAAAGATATTTTGAAATGTGTAAACCTTTTTATGTGAAGATAAATCACACATGTACAACTTGTTGTTGTAGGGTACATATTGAATTTTCTAACCATTTTGAAGTTTATAGGAATATATGTGTAGATTTGCACTCTAACAATATTTTGCAAGATTGTAACATAAATGTCCAACCTAGATCTTCAAGGGAATTAATATCTACCATTTTATGTGAAAGAGTGGATGGTCAACAATTTTACAAGCTCACATGCTTGAATGGTACATGCATAGATTGCAGAAGTTTGCGACATTTTCCAATTTGTCAACATATGGAGAGTACGCATACAATCAGTAATGAAATAATCAAATTTGAAAAATATAAGACCATGACATACAATCTAAAAAATGGAAAAGAGGCTAAAAGATGTGATTTAGTAATTGAAAAAATTCCAGTGTATCAGTTCATGGACATTTTTTGTAAAAAAATTATTTATGAGTATGCAAGGCATACACATAGAGCGCAATGGTTGGATATGCAATTCAAGTTGTGCAATGACACATTTCCACTTGATACCATTGTTTCAGTTGTGGACTTTGTAGAGAACTACACACTACAACCACAAGATGAGGTGCAAGTAAAGTATTACATCTCTCAACAGGTTGCTATATTTGTTCATATAGCATTCATGCATTCACCAGACAGTACAAAGGATAATAGGAAGATATTGAGGGAGTATCATTTTTATATCAACGATGATCGCTCACATTCTATAGAGTTTGTACATGGTTGCTTTCAACTATTTTATGGTCATTTGGCAAACAGGGGCATAAAATATCATCAGCATATCATATGGTCAGATAATTGTGCATCACAATTCAAGAATTCTTGGATGTTTTATTGGTTGTGTAGGATGCGTAAGATTACTGGAATTCAATATATGTGAAATTTCACAGAGGCTGGTCATGGAAAGGGAGAGCACAATGGTGCAGGTGCATGTATTAAAAGAGCCTTTGTATGTGAATAATTAAAGTACAAAGAGAAAGCAACATTGTTTGATGCGAGATGTATTGTCCAATGGTGTAATGCTACAATGGGTCCAGGTAATGAAGGTGAGTCTATGGTTCGTAGATTTTTTTGGTTGATGGATGAAACTAATATTGCACCATATGAGGATTATTGTACACTGACATGATCGAGTGAGCTACACTCTTTTAGAAGTTGTAATGCAGGTTCAAGAAGTATCCACACACGACATATGGTGTGCTTTTGTTCATCATGTGTAGATGAATATTGGGATGGGTGTGAGTCAAAGGAATGGCTTGATGAATGGTATACACATATTTTGAGTCCACTTGCCTCCTATCATCCCCATGAATCACTACAACTGATAGAAATGGAATCATCCATTGACTTTGATCGCTTATCTGATCTAGTACAACTAGGTAAAATTTCCACATACAAATAATCTCAAATTTAGTACTTTATCATAAATATTCAATAAAGTAATGTCCTCATTATGTTTATATCATTACAGGCCATGTTTTTGTTGTTATTGCACATGAAGACAATGAAGAAGGGACATATTATTATTTGTATCATTGTGTTGAGGCAAAAAATAAATTGGATCACTTAGTTATCGATGGTGAAGAATTAGAATACCCTATAGGAGCAGTGGTTGTAACTGGTACATGGCTTAGACGGTAAGCTATGAAGAACCCTAGGTTGTGGTTGTTCAAGGATTGGGAGACACACAGAAAGATTTTTCATTATTCAAACCTTGTCATTGCATCAAATGTCCACTTGATTAGATATGGGGGAAGACCACATAATAAAACTCTTTGGAAGGTTCGTGAGTCAAACCACGAGGCAATACTTGAGACAACCAAGGGTAGGGTAGATCCAATTGGTTCATTGGACTAAATGGAGATACAAAATATTGTAATGTCAAATTTATATAGCACTATAAATTGGGTGGACTGTGAATTGCTCATGCATTACCCTGTATCTATAACAGGAAGTTTGTAAGATTTAATGACAACCTTTCTCTTCTATTTTTTGGGGCAATACCAGAGGTTTTCTCTGCTCAGCTCTTTCCTCTGGTGCTCCTAATGAGCTGAGTTTTAAAAATATTTCTCATTATTAATAAAAAAATCTTTATGATGTTATGTCAATGACTTGCAAGCACATAATACTTGCAAGGCCATGGAAGAGCCTTAAGGAACCAACTCAATTCAAGGATGCACTATCTCATTTCCTTTCCAACTTCTTCCTCTTTGAAACGGAAGGTTTACATTTTGGTTTATCCATATTAATACATTTGCTTCCATTACTAGGTTTTACCTTCTTCCCTTGTAGCTATTTTATTCCTTGTTTCACACATTTTCCCTTTTCAGGTCCAAATGCCTTTGCTGGAAAATTGGTGACAAAATCATTCCATAAGACTTGTATTTTCTTATTCATACGTGATGGAAGGCTATTATGCACTTGTCCTCCTTTAAAATACTTGTAAGGACTACATTCTTTGACAATGGGGAAAATATGGACATTAAGTTTAATTTTGTTTTTGCTATCATCTACCCACTCAAAAATGCAGGCATCTCCATCCTCAAGATTATTGGCAATTGAAAAATGTCTCCATCCATGAATTAAGGAAGCTTCAGGGAGATCTCCGAGGAATCGTACAGGCCATTCCCTTCTGTTAGGATCCACAAGAGTCACCATTGTTCTTTCTCTTGGTAATTTGATTTTATGTACAAATGTGTTCGGTGTTGTCTGCAGAACAAATTTTCACATAAAATAAGCAACATTACCTTAAGAACCATCTAAATACTGTTATTAAAAAACACATAACAAAACACAAAAACCCAAAATATCCTTTAGACAATAATAGATTGGCTCCTTGAACCACTGTCAAACACGTAATAGAGATTATTGAATATCACCCCAGATCTGAAGACAGTATTTCTAAATACAAGCAGGCATAGAGAGAGGCCAGGGAATCTTACAAGCCTAAAATATCAATAGACACTATATGGCCTCATAATTACTAAGCCAAATGGGTTTTTCTGATTTGAAAGACTTAGCAACCTCCAGGGCCATTTTCTTTTTTGTTGCGTTAACAAGATATCTGCTAGAAAAATATGACTGCGCATCCCTCTGCTCATCTCTTCAATTTTTGTTTTCATAGATTTCACCATCTGACGTTCCTTTTCAGTAAGAGATGGATGGAAATGTTCATGACTCTCAGAAGAATGGCCTACATGCAAATAAAAACCTGTGGTTATTCAAATGGTAAGTTCAAAGTTTCCCATAACTTGGGAGAAACAAGTTTGGAAAGACTTCAATCTTTCATTGAGGGAAAATATTTTACTTACATTGAGAAGAAACCTTAGGTTTTTTCACTTCATTTTCAACGTCTTCTGTTGATTTTATTTTCAAATCAATAGATAATTTTATGTTCGTCAAGTGATCAAAACTCATTGAAATAGCGCTTGTGGAAGGATCGGAGCATTTCCTCTATGACTCAAAATCACTTTGGATCTTCTCAGAATGAAAAATAGAAATATCTTTTTCACAGCCATTCTTCCCATATATTTGAACTTTGAAATACATCCCAAAGATGTATTTAAATACTAAAAAATCCCCAAACTCTATCACATGTTGATATACAAAAAATTCCCAGCCCGTACCAAAAAACTCAATTCTAGTGCTTGTACTACATAATTTGACACCCCACCATTCACCAAACTCTCTCACCAAAAAACCTTGGTTCCTAGAGTCATAAACCTAGGGTCTATTCAAGAAGACCTCCACAACCCTCTCTAGATCAATCCAATGGTTCTAACACACCATATTGGACATGAACATTCATGTTCCTTCACCAAAAACCTCCACCCTTAAGCACATTCACTCCCATGCCCAGTCATTTTCCCCACCACCAATCTATTCCTTCACCTTCTTAGCAAATAAAATAATGATTCAAATGCATGAAAATGTAAATAATAAACAAAATAGTGTATTTACTTTACTTCCCTATCCAAAACATGTTCCAGTCAAGCATATGAAATTGTTGTTTCATTGATTGTTCACCTAGAGCCTCCAATATGTCAAATCAACCTTTTTCTCCCAATCCTTCCAAAAAACTAAAGGAACTCTTGATTGTTTTAGATACCCTTTTGGGTTCTATAAATCCTACCCAAACCCCAAGATAGACTCCTTTGGACCATCTAGTAGATCCAATACCTTAGCAGTCACCAACTACGCCTAATTCCATCACCATTACAAGGAAACTCATAGATATATTCACTCCCCAACATCCCAACCAAGAAAAATTCTTTCATAAGGTTTAAAAACAAAAAAAAATTCAAGTTTTTAAGGTTTCAACACCTACCCATTCTTCTAGCCACCAAACCCTTGTTTCTAGGGTCACACAATTAGGGCCTACACAAATGGAACCTTACAACTTCTTCTAGATCAAACTATTTGATCAAACACATCATTATGGATCCCAAAATCCATAATCCACCATAAAAACATCCACTCTTAAGGATTTACACTCACCAAAATGATTGGTGCCAAAACAGGGCTCTCCCAATCACTGACTGTGACCCCAAATCCAATCACTGTCAAGAACACTAGTAATTTCCTCTGGAAAGATAAATAACAACCAAGGAAAATTCCTTACATCATAGACCAATCCAAATCACATTTTATGTAAATATTTTAATTCACTGGTCTTAGACTACATTTTGAGCTGAAGTGTCCCTCAAGGTCCCTTCAACATGAAATTAGTGATTTTTACAAAGTCATATCTCAGAGCTCGTGCAAGGTAGAATCAAGACGTTAGGTGCTATGGGGCCATGTTGTCGGGGCCTACAATAACCTATCTCAATTTTTAAAGATTCAAGTTCGTTTAAATTTGGCAGCACATTCTTGGTCGATGTCAGAACTCAAAGTGTTCCTCAGTTCAAACGGCCAACATTGCGTATCTTTCAAACCGTCGGTCGTAGCATCGAACCATCTGTTCCAACAGCTTCGAAAGGCTAGGTAAATGCTAGTGGAAAACTCATTTTCCACACACAGTCATTTGAACGCCGTCGATGACTCCGAGCTGAAGTGTCCCTCAAGGTCCCTTCAACATGAAATCGGCAATCTTTACGGGGTCATATCTCAGAGCTCGTGCGAGGTAGCATCGAGTCGTTAGGTGCTACAGGACCATATTGTTAGGGTCTACAATAACCTATCTTGGTTTTTAGAGATTCAATTTTGTTTAAATTTGGCAAAACATTCTCGGTCGATGTCAGAACTCAAAGTGTTCCTCAGTTCAAATGGCCAACATTGCATATCTTTCCAACCGTCAGTCGTAGCATCAAACCGACTGTTCCAACAGCTCTAAATGGTTGGGTAAAAACAAAAGGGGCAACCTCATTTTCCACACACAGTCATTTGAACTTCGCCGACGACTCCAAGACGAAGTGTCCCTCAAGGTCCCTTCAACATGAAATCAATGATCTTTACAGGGTCATATCTCAGAGCTCGTGAGAGGTAGCATCGAGACATCAAGTGTTACGGGACCATGTTATTAGGGCCTACAATAGCCTATCTCAATTTTTATAGATTCAATTTTTTTTATATTTGGCAACACATTCTCGGTCGATGTCAAAACTCAAAGTGTTCCTTAGTTCAAATGGCCAACATTGTGTATCTTTCAAATCATCGGTCATAGCATCGAATCATCTATTCCAACAGCTTTGAATGGCCAAGTAAACACTAGGGGAAACCTCATCTTCCACACATAGTTGTTCAAATGCCGCCGACGACTCTGGGCTGAAGTGTCCCTCAAGGTCCCTTCAACATGAAATCAATGATATTTATGGGGTCATATCTCAGAGCTCGTGTGAGGTAGCATCAAGACGTTAAGTGCTAAGGGACCATGTTATTGGGGCCTACAATAGCCTATCTCAGTTTTCAAAGATTCAATTTCATTTAAATTTGGCAACACATTCTCGGTTGATGTCAGAACTCAAAGTGTTCCTAAGTTCAAATGACCAACATTGTGTATCTTTCAAACTGTCAGTCGTAGCATTGCACCGTCTATTCCAACAACTCTAAATGGCTGGGTAAACACTAATGGAAACCTCATTTTCCACACACAGTCATTTGAATGCCACCAACAACTTCGGGCCAAAGAGTCCCTCAAGATCCCTTCAACATGAAATTGACAATCTTTACAGGGTCATATCTTGGAGCTCGTGTAAGGTAGCATCAAGCTGTCAAGTGCTCTGGGACCATGTTGCCGAGGCCTATAATAGCCTGTCTCAGTTTTCAGAGATTCAAGTTCGTTTAAATTTGGTAACACATTCTCAGTCGATGTCAAAACTCAAAGTGTTCCTCAGTTAAAATGGCCAACATTGCGTACATTTTAAACCATCGGTCGTAGCATCAAATCATCTATTTCAATAGCTCCAGATGGTCGAGTACGCTAGGGGAAACCTTGTTTTCCACACACAGTCGTTCGAACACCGCCGATGACTCTAGGCCGAAGTGTCCCTCAAGGTCCCTTCAACATGAAATCGATGATCTTTATGGGGTCATATCTTAGAGCTTGTACGAGGTAGCATTGAGCCGTCAGGTACTATGGGATAGTGTTGTCGAGGCCTACAATAGCCTATCTCAATTTTTAGAGATTCAAGTTCATTTAAATTTGGCAACACATTCTCGGTCGATGTCAGAACTCAAAGTGTTCCTTAGTTCAAACGGCCAACATTGTGTATCTTTCAAACCGTCGGTCGTAGCATCAAACCATCTATTCCAATAGCTCCGAATGGTCAGGTAGATGCTAGGAGCAAACTTGTTTGCCACACACAGTCGTTTGAACACCACCAATGACTCTGGGCCAAAGTGTCCCTCAAGGTCCCTTCAACATGAAATTGGAGATCTGGAGGGGGTCATATCTCAGAGCTCGTGTGAGGTAGCATCAAGAAGTTAGGTGCTACAGGATCATGTTTCCAGGGCCTACAATAGCCTGTCTCAATTTTTAGAGATTCAATTTTGTTTAAATTTGGCAACACATTCTCGGTCGATGTCAAAACTCAAAGTGTTCCTCAGTTTAAACGGCCAACATTGCGTATCTTTCAAACCATCAGTCGTAGCATCAAACCATCTATTCCAACAACTCTGAATGGCTGGGTAAATGCTAGGGGTAACCTCATTTTCTACACACAGTCGTTCGAACGCTGCCCACAACTCTGGGCCGAAGTGTCCCTCAAGGTCCCTTTAGCATGAAATTGGTGATCTTTACGGGGTCATATCTTGGAGCTCGTGTGAGGTAGCATCAAGTCGTCAAGTGCTATGAGACCATGTTTCTAAAGCCTACAATATCTTGTATTGGTTATCAGAGATTCAAGTTCGTTTAAATTTGGCAACACATTCTCGGTCAATGTCAGAACTCAAAGTGTTCTTCAGTTCAAACGACCAACATTGCATATCTTTCAAATCGTCGGTCGTAGCATCAAACCGTATGTTCCAACAACTCTGAATGGTCGGGTAAATGCTAGGGGCAACCTCATTTTCCACACATAGTCGTTTGAATGCCACCGACAACTCTGGGTCAAAGTGTCCCTCAAGGTCCCTTCAACATGAAATTGACGATCTTTATGGGGTCATATCTCAGAGCTCATGCAAGATAGGATCAAGTCATCAAGTGCTACAAGATTGTGTTGTTGGGGCCTACAATAGCCTATCTCAGTTTTTAGAGATTCAAGTTCGTTTAAATTTGGCAACACATTCTCGGTCGATGTCAAAACTCAAAGTGTTCCTCAGTTCAAACGGCCAACATTGTGTATCTTTCAAACCGTCGGTCGTAGCATCGAACCATCTATTCCAACAACTCTGAATGGCCGGGTAAATGTTAGGGGCAACCTCATTTTCCACACACAGTCGTTCAAATGCCGTCGACGACTCCGGGCTGAAGTTTCCCTCAAAGTCCCTTCAGCATGAAATTAGTGACCTTTACAAGGTCATATCTTGGAGCTCATGCAAGGTAGCATCAAGCTGTTAGATGCTCTGGAACCATGTTGCCGAGGCCTACAATAGCCTGTCTTAGTTTTAAGAGATTCAAGTTCATTTAAATTTGGCAACACATTCTCGGTCGATGTCAAAACTCACAGTGTTCCTCAGTTCAAATGGCCAACATTGTGTATCTTTCAAACCGTCAGTCGTAGCATCAAACCGTCTATTCCAATAGCTATGAATGGTCGGCTAAATGCTACTGACAACCTTGTTTGGCACACACAGTTGTTCAAACGCCACTGACCACTTCGAGGCGAGCAGGAGGATGAGTGCAAATATGTATTTAGATGCAAAAGGGCTTGTGGTCCATTTTGAAATTTGATCATGTATTTGGATCATGTATTGATCATATTGTAACCCAATCTTAAATGTAAGCCTTAATGGCATTGAGAAACCTAAAAGGTACCTAGGGGTCACTATGAATGGTTATGTATTGATCCTAGGTTAGGGGTTGATGGAAATAACCTATAAGGGTCTATAAATATGTACTAAGGCCATTAGAGCCTTTACATAGTGTTAAAATCACTAAATGTGAACAATCTTGTAAATTGTCTATATTGGCAATATAAGCCAAATAGGGCTTATTTGGAGTTAGTAGGGGTTAGTAGGAAGTCTAAGTTAGTTTGGTTTGTAAAGGTTGTCTCTAAACCTTTTATAAGTAGTTAGAGTGGGCAAAGGGTGTTGGGTTGTCGAGTTGACAAATTTTGTTGTCAACTTGATAACTAATTATAGTGTTTGTCATTAACAATCAGTTAGTTAGGGGACACTTAGAAGTTAGTTTGTAGGTTCCAGTCGGTCTTTTGGAAGATTAGATTCTTTTTGGAAGGGATCCACATGAGTGGATAGGGTGATAATGTTGTTGATCCTAAATGGATTGATTTTGTATTATCTTGAATCCATAAAATCAAAATTTCTCTGCACATTGGTATTCCACTAGCCTATGGGTATAGTCAACAACAGTGAACTGTTGTACTTGATATGAATGTGATCCTTGTTTAGTTTGATGTAGGAACATTTATTTGCATTTGTTTTGACTTGGCTATAATATCTTTTCATTACCTTCATCACTGACAACTTCAAGGATTTAACTGGTGTATTGACAGTGACTGGTACAGGGGTACAATCAGCAACTAAGGGACCCCGCAATACTATAACCACAGGACCCCGAAACATCAAGGAAAAAAAAAAAAACCACCTTCAAATTAGCCAAGGCAGTAATACTGAGCATCTCGATGGTGTTCCTGTCCTCCAAGGGGTGGTCCAAAATACCAGGGGTATCAATAACCTGATACCTCAAGTACTTATAATCAGTATGCCCGACAAACAAAGATTTAGTAGTAAAAGCATAAGGTTACACATCCACATCCGCCCTAGTAATCTTATTAATAAAATAACTCTTGCCAACATTAGGGTACCCACAGATCAAAATAGGCCTGGTATTGGGGTCAATAGATGACAACCTTGCCATATGCTGCCTCACCTGTTTGAGGTCATGTCTTTATATTGTGACTGTCCCGTGGAACAGGGAACACACCAATGAATATAAATGTTTGATTCCACGTGATCTTGGATAGGTTGTGACTTAGAAATATTGCCTTATATTATATTTATACATTTTTGCATTTATTTCATTACTTTTGTTATTATTACAGTCAAGGAATTGACTGTTATTGAGGACAGTGACTGACATTTGTAGCACAGTCAACAAGTTAAAGGTTTGAATCCTCCATAATATGTAAGGCACTCCCACCTCTATGTTAACTATGGTTTGGTGTGATATTTCCATTGATCTATTGTATGTATTAGATCTTTCTTTGAATGCAGGGAAGTTGAATAGAAGGTGAGAAGAGACAGAGACAGGCCTAGTGAAATCACAATAAAAGGAGTTGAAGGTAAGCACTAGTCATGGTTGGAAGTGACCTGATGATTGGAGAGGGTAGGTGATGGATGGGAAGGTCCTTTGGGATGTATTAGAAGCTTTTGGGACTAGTTTTGAGGTTGGGTGTTGCAGGGAAGGGTATTTTCTACAAAACCCTTGGTTTCTAGCCCAAATAGTGAGGGTTTATTGAATGGGAGTGTAGATGGGTGAGTATGGGAAAACTAAGTTGAAAATTGGTTGTCTTTTATCCTTTATCAAGATTTTTTGGGGTTGTGGAGTCTTGGAAGTGAGTGGTTCTAGGAGTTGCTTTTTTGGGTGAGGCTAATTAGGCCTAGTTGAAGGGTTAGGGGGTGAAGGAAGTCTTCACCAGTCAAAGATTTAATGTATGAGATTGATATAAATTTAGTAACTCCAAAAAGGGTACTATAAAATGTAAAAACATTGCTAGGTTTTTTAGGGAGTTTGAGAGTAAATTGTCAATTTCAATGTTGGAAGGGCTACTAGGCAAGCCTAGAAGGGCTATAGAAGTGGAAGGGTGAAAGATGAGTTGATTGGATTGAATGGGAAGTTGTAACATGGTAGATATAGCATTTTGAGATGATCTAAGGTGTTAGGATTAGGGTGTGAAGTCTGGTTTGAGTTTTGGTGTGGTGGAGGCACTAGGTGCACTAGGTGGCCTAGGATAGAGTTGATCCTAGAAGGCATTGGAACAAGGAAACAAGGAAGTGAATTTGAGTAGTATGGTTGTGGGAGTGACTTAAAAAGTCAAATAACTCAACTAGATCCTTGAGTGAGGTTAATTCCTTGAGTGGATTCCAAGTTGTTTGTAGAATCCTTGAGTTGAGTTAGTCTCCTTAGGGTGATAGTGAATATTGCCGAGTTAGTCTCCTTAGGGTGATAGTAACAATATACATCGATAAACACACACACATAAATATAAGGCATGGGAAATTTACAAAGCATAAGACATCCACATAAACATAAATTAGTATACATCAATACACCAAACACATGAATTGCATACCTAAAACATAAAAAATAAAATTCGTAGGGCATGAAGCAATATATATGTCCAATAATGTCATACATTGAATATATTCAATACAGTTAAATTGGCTTCCTCAAAGCCAAATGGATGTACAATGTATCACTTATAAAATATACAAAAAATATGTCCATTAATGCCATATAGACATACAATCTATATCCCTAATCTAGTCCTTTCCCGCCAAGGGAAGAAAACAAACCCTGAGTTGTCTTCAATTGCCGTGTCGATGGAGATGCAGTCGATGTTGTAGTCTTTTGAGTGCGCTCACTCCTCCTCCTATCTAGACTCTTCTTTAGCTTGAGCTAATAAAGAAAAAATTAAGCATCAATAACTAATATACATCAAAATTGAATTATACAATGACATAAAATTGAATATTCGCTTACTGCTAGCAAATAGTCACTATGTACATCCACCGAAGGTGCATGCTAGCGTCTGGAGTAATAAGTCCCTACAACAATGATCAAAATAATAATTAAAATACATACATGAATATAATTATAAAATTCAATACAAACTATTAAAATAACAATTAAAATTAAGTGATCTCTTTCATACCTCAGTCAGTGCTTCAGAACTAGCTACTGTTGCAACTACTCCATGATCCAAAGTATCACGAACAGAAGGATTCTCTGATGTCAATAACTGAAAATGAAATAAAAAAAAGTATTATGTAGTTATCAAGATTACATATATTTTTTACAACCCTACTAATGAGTAAATGATACCTCTGTGAAGGTTCCATCGTGTCTTTCAGTGTGCGGTGTCGATGTCGAAGCTCCAACATTCAACTAGTGCACATGTACATGGAATATTATAAGATAACCATTCATATAAGAACGTACTACTGACATGTTAATTATAATATATTATTACATATATACCTGTGGACTCAATGGTGACGTCACAAAGCCAAGTGAAAGAATGTGATCACCGCAATGACCACTTTGCCTCTAGATTTTGATCATAATTTGTCTAGCAATTTAGTTATTCATTCATGTATTAATTAAATATAATCAAATAAATCAAATTAACATGCAAATAAAGATACCTCAAGGGAAGTGGCACGATGCCCTTCACTATCTTTTGTGAATGTCGATGTCCCACAGGTGAACTAATGCACATGCACAATAAGTTATGATACAATTATTCATATAATTACATAATAATCAAATATATTAATTAAAATATTTTATTCGATACATACTTGTGGAATTGACGACAATGTGTAGAAGGGGACATGAGGATCATTGCCACTGCCACCGCCACTTACACTCTTGCCCTGAATTTTGATCATAATCAACAGATACTAAATTAATTAGTTATTCTTTTATAAATGAAATATGATCAAAGCAATTTAATGAACTTGGGAAATATTTACCTGTGTGTTAATGCCAAATGTCATATTTAGAAAACTATCAATCATGATTCCAGGATCCTCTTCCTCTCTCTCGCCAGTACCAAATGTGCACAAGCATCCACATGACCAAAAAATATGCCCCCTTGAAGATTGACCATGGTCACCCTCAACTAAAGGAGTGGCACACTGAATGAGAGTCTGTGTCAGAGCACTAATCGTGCCTAGTGTGTCTGCCTCTACATGTTCCTTCACAATGGAAGGAATAGTAACATGATCCACCTGTGGCTTGCCAATAGGAACCCTAGGTGCGTTAGGGTCACGATGTGCCCCCGCTCTATCAAATGATGACCCCCCTCCTCTACCCTAAGAATCTAGATAGTCAAAATAATTTGGCACCTCCTTGAGTACAAACTCGAAATAGAGTTTCCTCAAGAAATATATAGGAACCTCATGATTGTTACAGGGAGGTGAATCAAAGACCATCCACCATCTCTCCCAAAATTTGTTCTTAATGTCTTCATTTAAGCACTAATGAATTGGGAACCTCCTTGTTATAGTTCTAAGAGTATCTGTGTCCCTTAGTTTTTTAAATAGCTTGCAAATGTCATCTTTTGTGATTTTTTTCTTTTTTATGTCCACATAAGATAATTTATTTGCATAATATTGTTTTTGTTCTTCTCTTTTATCCTGCCATAAATTAATTTGCCCACTAACTGAGCTTACGTGGGTCAAGATTGCTTCCAATGATTTCACAAGTCTTTCCCTTTCAGGATTTGTACCAATATAATCTTTTAACCTCGTAATTAAAGATTCTAATTCTTTTTTCCCTCTTTCAATTTGGTTCATCAAATTTTCTTGTGTTCCAGGAGGAGGTTTCTCGATTGGTGGAGGTAATTGAGGTTCATTTTCTTGGTTATTTTCTTCATTCATTTCTTCATGAGGAGATAGAGGGTTTGGTTGAGGGAGATTATTTCTTCCTAGCAATTAAAAAAACTAGATTTTAAAAACTTAATTACACGCAAATTTTAACAAAACAAATTGCTTCAAAACTAAAATTTTAAAACAAATAAGAGGCATGGGCTGTAAAAACACTTACCTCTTCTTTCGGATCGAGCTTGATGACATCATGGAGCCATTTTGTATACAAATTGATGGATGAATGAATGAAAAATATAGATTCAACAAGCTCGAACGATTCTACGTATGCACTTGGGAAGGCTTTTTTTGCTGCAAACACGGGTTTGTGGAAAGTAAAATGAGCTTTCCCAACTGTAGAAAACACTAAATAGTGTTTTTTACAAAGTGCGTGCGCGCTATAGGGTGCACGCGCTTTGTAAAAATACTTTTTAGTGTTTTACAAAGTGTGTGCACCCTATAGGGCGCACGTGCTTTAGTGCGTACGCACTATGGTCGATGGGGGACCAAAAAGCAAAGTGGCACCTTTTTGGTCCCCCATCTTTGTGCATATACCCATATTAAAAATAAGGGGAAGACATTCCCATCAAAACTTAATTTTTACAAGTCAATTCTGACATATACGGTTGTCAGAAAGGATGAGCATATGACATGCGCACAGACAAATGGGGCAGTGCAAATATGTTTCCCCATAGCCAGTGCCTAAAATGTGTTGATAATGGGATGGGAGTGTGTGCATTGTTTATAAAAAGGTGACATGTTCTTTTGGTGTTTATTGGAAGTTTGGTGAAGACTAATGGAAAAGTGTTAAAATTTGAGGCAAACTTTACTATACAAACCACTCAACAACAACAAAGATTTTTCAATTTGGTAACTATCCAGTGGTTAAAATGGTTCCTCAATAGTGAAAGGGAGGACATGGTTCAAGTTTTGATGGATTATTTGGGGGAGGAGTTTGTCAAAGCAAGACATAGGTTTTGTTTGAATATGGACATTGTCTCACTAGTGCTAGCATGGGGGATGGAAATAGCGGAGAAGGAAGAGAACATCAAGTGGGTATTGAATTGTTTGGTGGAGAATGACATGCTTTATGGGTGTGACTATGTGTTTGAATAGGTGGTCTCAGGAATTGGGTTTGATGTATCTGAAGGCATAAAAGACCTTATGGTAGAAAAAGAGAATAGGATCATCATGTATGTTAGATGGCCAGGAAGAGTGAACAAAGATGAATAAAAGAAGCAAGTTCTCATGGCTTGGGAGAATTTGAAGGTGGCTCTACAAAGACAAGAAATTGAGGACAATTTGGTCATGGTGGCAGTGGATGACAAATTAAGGGTGCCAAGGAGACGAAGGACAAAAAAGGGCAAGACAATCTACCCCAGATAATGCAGAGGTAAAGGATGGATAGAAGGGGATAGAATAGAGGGTTTTGGTGGGTGGGGGAATTTTTTGTATTTTGCTCCATGGTGCACCTAAAAAAAATTTGTTTGGGATATCTCTCAAAATTTGACAAACGAAAACCCTACAAAAATAAACTATAGAATTCATATAAAAAACCAAGTAGATTAGGACAAGATCATACTATAAGTGGTGCTTGTTCTCAAGGTTATTTATTCTTAATGTGTGACATGAATCCTAAGATGTATGAGTCTTGAGGTTGATATAAGTCTCGAGGAGGCATTAATATGTGTGAAAAATAATTTTGGGGTATGATGGAAAATTGGATTGGCCTTTAGAATAGATACATACCTAGCATGATGTTGTGACATTGTGAATTGCACCTCATACAATTTCACATTGTATAGGTCTTCTTTAACTAAATTTTCCTTCTATTTTTGTCAACCTACCTCACCACCTGCCATGCTATTTTCTGTATTGAGTGGTCCATATTATACACATAGATACATTTGTGCCACAAAGAGATCCACATGTCGCACACTCATCTTATGAACATCTGTGAACATGTTGGTCATTACATAATTATACTCTAATTCCTAGAAATGTATCACCCCTATAGGCTTTCACTAGTGTTGGGATGCCATTCCTTCATACTTCACTACTTTGGCCTCTTTGCATCAATATTCTAACTGTTTCACAAAAGGATTCTCATAATATTTCACTCTTTCTCACTTGTTCACAACATTCTTGCACTTCACACACCAACAATCATACCACCATTGTTTCTCGTCAAAGATCGATCGCTCTTTCTCACTCATTCACAACATTCTTGCACTTTACACACCAACAATCATACCACCATTGTTTCTTGTCAAAGATCAGTCGACTAGGAAGGCTTAACACCATCCCTTGTTTCAATGAGCTACTAGCTTCTCGTGTTGAAGGGAGGTGATTTCATTTTGGTTGTGTATATCTTTGTCTTTTAGTCAACATATTAGTTATGATATTGCTATCATGATTATCTCCTTCTTTGATCAATATTGTGTTCTTAGGTTGTTTGTTTAGGTGGAAACACCAAAACAAGGGTTTGGCTATAGAAAACCTCTAAACACAATCATCCTAACATTTTATCCTTAATATTATATGTGTAGGTGCACCAAAGGAGGGTGATGGGTAATCTTTAAACACAACCACTACAATATTTTTGACATGGACTTTCCATGTATCTACTAACACGAAATGCATGTGAAATATCTAGTCTTGTACATACAATTGCATACATTAAACTTACCGCTATATTAGCATACAGTACATGAGATATAAATGTTTTTCTTCTTTATTACTAGGACATATAAACTTGAAAAAAATCTTAAAATAGGAATCTAAAGGGATATTTAATAATTTTACATTTTGTGTACCAAATATTATGAGATTTTCTCCACATATTTCTACTGTGATATCCAAAGCTTACCACATTTCCTATCTCTACATATTTCTAGACCCAAAAAATTTCTAGCTACTTCTCATTCCTCCATATCAAGCCTCCTAGCCAAGTAAGCCTTTAACATACGAATTTCAGCCATTCTTTCGCTTGCTACGAGCATATCATCAACATCTAACACCAAGATAAAGATTAAACCATTTTTAAATGTTCAAAGTAAACAAAATTGTCATATTCACTTCTTGTAAATTTTTGGCTCGCCATGAAGGAAAAAATCATATTGTACCATTTGTTGGTGACCACTTCATGTCGTACAATGACTTCTTGAGTTTGTAAAACAAAAAAAATTGTTGCGTTCTTGAACAAATTCTTTTGTTTATTCCATATATCTCTCCTCTTCCAAATCTTCATGTAAAAATATTGTTTTAACATCTATTTACTCTAGCTTAATATTACGCAATGCAATTAATTCTCATACAACCCATATAGATCTTAAAACTAGTGAAAATTTTCATGAATATCAATGCCTTCTAAGAATTTCCTTTTGTTGACTATTTTTCCTTGTACATTTCAATTTTATCAACAACACTCTTCTTTAGTTTGTAGATTTATTTACAACCAAAAACATGTTCCTACCCTTTAGAAGTTCTACCAAGTACCACTTTTTACTCTTCTTTGAGGCATCTATTTCTTCCTTTGATGTTATTTTCCATTTACCATTTTTAGTACCATATATTGTTTCTTGATAATGTAACTTGTTCCTCATCATTAGAAGTCAAAGTAATTGATTGAACAAAATCATCATACATTTTAGGATGATTTTAACTCGTGTGGATCTGCTAAGAGATGGTTGTAAAATTTCCATATTTTCCTACATACTTTTTGCATACACATCTTCATCTTTAGAAGCTTCATCTTTCTCCCTATTTTTGTAAATGGATTAGTTTCCAACTAAACTTGTTGATATTGTTGCACTTGAACTGTTTTATATCAACTTCTACTATGTTTGATTTCATGAGAAAAGACTCATCAAATGCTCCACCTACACTAATGATGAGTTTGTGGGTAGTAGGATCCCATGCAATCCATATCCCTTGACTCCATCACCATAACCAACAAAAATGTAATTTTTGGATGTGGGGTCCAATTTAGAATGGTGATCCTTAGGAATAAGAGCATATGCATCACAACCAAAAAATTTCAATTTTGGATAATCACAAGAATGACCCGTGGATGCCTCTTTAAGAAACTTACAATTTATTGCAACAGATGTTGACTAATTTACCTTATAGCATGATGTATAAAATTCTTCTACCCACACATCTTTGCTCATGTATTATTGAGCATGTTCCTTTCTCTCTTTGTAATAGTTTTGCTCATGTAGGCAACAACATCATTTTGTTGGGGAGTGTAAAGTATGGTTTTATGTCTTGTGATCCTACCTTACAATAATTTTCAAATTCCAAATATGTGAACTCACCTCTATGGTTTTATGTCTTTTGATCCTAGCTTCCTTATGATAATTTTCAAATTCAAAAGATGTGATGACACCTCAATATTTTTTCTCAAATACTTGATTTATCCATGCTTGAACACATATTTTAAATTTAGAAGTAACTTATTGTTTACAAATACCTATAGCTCTTTCTCTCATATGACTCAAATATTGATGCCTTAAATGAGTACATTCATTTGGTTCCTTAGGTACCACCATTGCTTCACTTATTATTTCAATACTCCCTTATAGCCTATAAATGTTTTCAACCTCTATATCTATCATGACCACTACAATGCGCTTGGAAACATTTTGTAATCCACCTTGAGGTGAAAATTTATAACCACTAAAATACAAAACTTGCTAGGAAATTAAAGTATTTCTAGTTTTGGTACATGTCTTACCTTTGCTAATGTCTTTACAAAACCATTAATAGAATTTAAAGTATTTCTAGTTTTGGTACGTGTCTCACCTCTGCTCATGTATTTACAAAACCATCAAACATTTTAATCTTAATGCTCCCAATCCCAATTGTCTTACAAGAAACAATATTCCCCTTAATAACACTACTATGAATAGCCTGGTAAGTATAAAACCAACTCCTATGTGGACACATATGATTAGAAGTGCCATAATCCAATAGCCATTCTTGATCTTGATATTGTAAGACATTGCAAACAAATAATACTTCACTACCCATACCTGAACTTGTTTCAATTGGTTTTACTTACTTTTTGGAGTCATCATTTTCTTCTTTCCTTTTCCAACAATATTTCTTGAGATGCCCTAATTTATTACAACACCAACATTTACCTTACCTATTTTGCCTTTTGACTTAGATAAGATGTACACCTCTTGAATTATCCCCTTTTCCATGGTTGATGTCTAGTGACTTCACACCTCTTTAGATAACAAAGCTCCCACAAAAAAATCAAATTCAAGGGTGTCAGTTGTGCTAAAGCTAATAGAAGTGCCTAAGTGATTCCAAGATTCAAAAATGAATACAAGAGTATGATTGCATTGTCTTCATCCTTTATCTTAATTACACCCATACTATGTTATAGACAAATAAGAGTTTTGAGAACATTTAAATGATCAACAGTTTTGTCTCTTCCTTTATTTGCAAACTATACAACTACCTCTTCAAGTAGATTCAATTTGTCAATTATTTTGCCATGTAAAAACTCTCCATTTTGCTTCATAAGCCTGTTGTTGTTTCCTTTGACAATATTGAAAAAAAACTCATTTCCTAAACACAACCAAATTGTGTTAAGATCTCTTTTACCTGGGTCTTCCTAGTCCTCATCAGTCAAATTTGTAGGTTTCTTTGCTTTTCCTATCGACGCCTTGTGCAATCCTTGTTGCAATAAGAAACCACACATCTTGAGATTTCGTAGGTCAAAGTTATTCTTCTCATTAATTTCTTCACCTCTAACCTTGCATTCAAAACCTGAACTATTTGATGCTAAACAATCAACACAAAATAATAACACAGTGGCTGCAAAAATAATTGCTTTGTTGCCACTTGTGGAAGTGGAAGCATAAATCCAAAAACTAAATATATTAGTTGCGAATAAAAATACCAAACAAGACTCGGATTTATGAGGTAAGACCATGACAATACGCCAAGGAAACATTCATATTGCTTAGAGAAAATAATTATAATCTCCATAGCTACTGCTATTTCAATTAACTTTGTCTTCAAAGCAATAGAGATACATAGAATATCTTTAAAATAACAAACACCAAGGAAAAAAGTAATTTCTTTAAAGAAATTGGAAATTATCTTTCCAAGAAAATACAATTTTATTTTTAAAAATTAATCATTATTATTTATCATTATCTAATACAGACTATAAATCTTATAATTATCTTTTTGGTAGACTTCTCAATTCGAGGGAGTTTGAAAATTTCTTTCGTATGAGTTCCTTGAAGTATGTTTGAACTGCATTATGTCTAGGGGAGAGAACTCAGTAGTTGAGCACCCTAACTTCGCACTTCTCAAAATCCTACATAGAAATTTCAAATCACTCTCAATTTTACATATCAGTTTACTTGGCAAGTCCCCTACTTATAACCGAGGTTTCAAGGTCACATCATAAAATCTAATGCCACATCACATGTTTTTTGCCAAGGTGTCCAAAACAACCTAAAAAAAGGTGAGACCAATGATTGTGCAAAAAGGAGACCCATATATGTGCAATTGATGTGGCATCACATGGTTAGTTTCCTTTTATAACTAAGGGATACATTTCATTCAATTATGGGTAGTCATCATTAACAATAACAACTTTAAATTCACAACTATTGGTGCAATGTTGTCAAAAATATTTAACATTAAATCAATAAATGTAGATATTAAATCAACAACTATTATCACAACTATTGAAATATGCTCACATATGAATTCTTTCCCCTATTAACATTCTTATTATTATTCTATAATGTAAAGCTAAAGATTAAAAAATGTCAAACTTTTTTTTTCAGATTGCGAAAACACAGTGATTTTTTTGCAATTTTTTTTGTGGTTTTTGACCACAAAATATGTAGATCATGAAAAATAGATACTGAAAATTTCACGAAAAAATTGTTGTGTTTTCTGATTTTTGAAATTTGGTCAATAATATATTTTGTAAGTAGCTTAGCCTCATCCTAAAATTGTCAAATGTTGGGTTTAGGTTGTTTTGGGAATGTCACACCTTTAACACGTGTCTTGTACTGACCAATTACTGCCGTTTTCAAGTTATAATGGCAACATTTCGACCTTTTCATTCTGAATGTCTTCTCTGTCCAGAGTGACAGGTGTTTCCATAGCCAAAAATAGAGCTAAAATTTGAAGGAGATTTTTCTGCATTACATCCCGGATATAGCTATCAAGGTACAAATCTTTACAATTCAAGAATCATTCTCTTACATCTGCCTTTCTAAGAAATTGACAATACTAGACAAAAAAATCACTTCTAGTTCAACTTCTGACTCAGATACTATTTTAATGGCACGCCTGTTTCCAGCATTTCATTTAATACAAAAAGGTTGGTGCAATTTGGATTGACATTGACAAGTTAGACAAAGCAAATTGCATTGTAATGCGGAAGAATGGGTTATGTGAAGAGTCGCCTCTTATAGAACAGTATTTTTAGAAAAGAAATTCTCCTCCTTCCTCACAAACTGCCTGAAATATATGTTAGCCCGTCTTTTTCTTAAAATGAAAATTCCTCTCTTAAAAAGGGCCCTCCCTCTTTGTCATCATATAATATATATTTTATTTTATTTTTTATATCTTTGAATTATCTTTATAGTAAAAATGTATTGATTGGGCTTATCAAATAGTAAATGTTAATCAAATATTTTCTTATTAGACATTATGATCAACCAATAAACATTTGACTTATTAATGAAACTCATAAAAAATACAATTTCATTTGAAAGACATATAGATTCAAAGAACCAATGCTTGATTTCTATCATGAAAACTTAAATATACAAATGTATAAACTTACGAGGAAAGGTTATGTGTAAATATTAAGAAGTAAATACAATTGTACAACTTTCAAAATACCTCATTTACTCTCCTAAATTTGTTATAGAGTATGGACTCGTTGTCTCAATTTATTGTTTACTTACATATACATAGGAGGCATGATTTTATAGACAAAAGTGCCTCCTATATTTGCAATATAGTTCATATATAATTATCTCCAAACAACATTAGTTCGTGTGCAAAAAATCCTATGCACATGCATTGAAATGCTAAAAGTAGATCAATACATTGCTTTATTTCTTTATTGAAGATTTAAACTTCACACATTTTAGGTGGCTACAACATGGCTTTGTCATGACTACACGCCCATTTGTAGTAGTAGTTGATACGTAATAACTTAGCCCATGTACAAGTTAGCTTGTACATTGCTTTATGTACAAACAACTTCATTGTGCACACATATGCCAAATATATGAGCTGATGTAATAATTATTAATTTTGAAAATTGGAAAGTCTAATGATAGATGTTTGTTCGAATAATCTATTTCAAGTTCAAATAGTGAATGATAACTTAGAACGTCATATTGATCCATGTCAATAGCTATGTGCTTAGGCACGTATGAAAATCAACATTGTTGAATTGATTGTGTGAAGGAAAAGTATTTGCGTAAATTTGTGGATTTTGACTATATATCAATTGGCCTCATCATTAACACCCTCAACATGTATCATGTGTTATTATCCATATATGAAAATTAACTATTATACTATAAGTTGTTCACCATCAATGGTAACAATCATTGGACACATTTATTTTGCAATTCATCATTAAGGAGGTGTTGTTTCATGTTAAAATGGAACTAAAATTAGATAGAAGAATATTTAATTCTCTTGTTAACTATATCCTTGGGCACAATCAAATAAATTGCAAATATTTAATTATAAAAGTAAAAAATAAAAAATAATAATAATTAGACCATAAATTAATGACAAGATTCATTATATATCATAGTACTACACTGTGCATGAAAGTAGCTTGGCCAATAATCTATCTTCACACATATTTAATATAACTATGGAACTTTGAATGATTGTGAATATGTATAAGGATCACCTTTTCTAATTTACATCTTGAAACAACATTCCACACAACCTATTGGTAAAGGACAAATGACAATATCAAAGCTAGAAGGGGTAGTTAGTATCTCATATAATCATCTTTATTTTGTGTATTAGACATGTTATCTACTTTTTGATCTACTCCATCCATATCTTTAGATAGAGTGCATAAAAGGCAATGAGAATAACTTGATAGTTGGAGCATGATATATAGGTGGTTGGGTGTAAAGAGGTCAATGAATGACAAGAAAATATATATCTCTATAAAGAAGAAGGGTAGAAACACTAAGATACAAAGAGGGAAAGTAGAACATTATTAAGATGAGTGAAAGGAATATGACTAATTGGATAAAAAGTAGGTAAGGCTAAGGATACTAATAGGATGAGAGGAAGGAACGAGACAAGGAGTATAGGAGGAAAATGAAATATATAATAGAATTTAAATAGATAGACATAATATAAGACAAAGGAACAAGAGGAACCTTGGTGGTGACAGGAGTGACATCAATAGTGGGAGACAATTCAGCAAAAGTTGGGAAATACATATCATGCAAATAAATAGAAGAGTTAAGCTTAACACCAATGCTTTAAAGAATCTTACAAGGAAGTGATGAAAAAATAACATAATATATAGATTCTTAGCCAATTTTGTGAGTACTAGAATTAGTAAACTCTTAGAATTGGTTTGAGTAGTACAAGAAAGTTATTGTTTATCCAAATGTATATGCACCATGATCAAAATAAGATTCATTCATTATGATTAACATCCCTTGAACCAACAAGAATCTCTTAATCAATTGAATGAGAAGCCATACTAAGATTTAGGTGAGTACTTGGTCTCAAAGAAAGATTAAAATAATAAACACAATAGACAAAAAACCTAAAGGATAAAATCAATAAATAAGGGTAAGGGGGCTTATATAATATGAATAAAAAATAATTCATAGATTTGAAAAAAAATATAAGAGAAACTTTTAGGGGGAAAACCTTAAAGAGGTATAAAAGTAAACATGGGCACCATAATAAAAAGGAAACTAAAATTCCTTTTACATAAGGTCATATAGTAAACATGTAATTAAAACAATAATCATAGCATAGGACATGAGCTAATATTGAGACATGTATTGAAATAAATCTCTAGAAATTGAATGAAGAAAGTATTAATGATACTTAGCTAGAAATTTGAAGTAGATATATACTATGATAAATGTTTAGAAGTGAATCATCAATTTTTTAAACAATTATGACTAGTAAGATGAATGATTTAGACTGTCAAAATTATCATTTGTCTATTTAGTTCACTTATGTGATTGTAGAAATGATTTGCACAACTATATGAGAAATATGAGCTATTGTAAATTTAAACTTAACCTATAGATCTAAAAGTTGGTATGCAAAATTAAATTCTATTCATTTTAATAGTTTTTTTTAGTCTAGTATGATATTAAGGATCTATAACACATGATTGGTGATGTTTAGAAGTGGATTTCAACAGTGTTATTCTTTACGAAATAAAAATTTATGATATACGATTTTGACATTAATTAGGTAAACAAATAGTTTAAAGAAGGTGTCCTTGTTGTTGATGCAAGGAGGTGATGCAATATTTCAATTTGAATCCAATGAATGCTCCAAGGATGAGACTATGATGTATCAATGCAGGTTTAGATTCTAAGACTATGCTCATATGCTTTGAAATGAATCAGGGTTAGCCTTAAGTATAACTCCAAATGATGCAAATAAAATTATGCAAGTTAATAAACAATGATTACTTAAGAATTGTGAAATCAAACTCAAATTTGAAATAGTGGATGCTATTTTCACAAATTAGTTTTAACTTCTCAATTACATATTTGAACTCAAGCAAATAAATTGAAAGTTAAAAATAATTCTTAAAAATAACAATAAATAAAATCTAAATAAATTCCACTTATGTTTAACTTTGCATACAAATTCATATAAAAGTCATTGCATAAAAAATAATTGAATGAAAATAATCCCAAAATGAAGGGAAACAAGTGTTGGTAATGGAACTTGGTTATCTTCTTCATTCAAAGGTTTGTTTCAGTTATGAGTGGATCCATGTAAGCAATGCATAATTGATTTGGAACTATCATTTATCTATTGAGACCTTTGTTGCACAAACAACATCATTTTATCAATGACATATCAATTGATTTTGTCTAATTATGCAAAATATAGACCAAATATTTCTCTAATTCTCTAACATGTTACAATTTCTAATATTTAATTATTTTTATTTATATAGACTTAATATTATTACTTCATAATCAGAATAAGATGTTGACTAAGGTGGTGTCCTTGGCAGAGGTGAAGAGTGTTGTGTGGGGCCTTGGTCAGGATAAGGCACCTAGTCCTGATGGCTTCCCGGTTCTTTTTTATCAGCTCTTTTGGGATCTACTAGCTAAAGATATTTTGGAGGTGGTGGAGGAGTCCCGTAAAGGAGGGTTTATTCTCAAAGACCTTAACAATACATTTATTGCCCTCATTCCAAAAAAAGAAAAAGTGGTATCTTTTGAGGATCTCAGGCCTATTGCCCTTTGCAATTCTATTTATAAGATTATCTCTAATGTCTTGGCTAATAGGCTGAAGTTAGTTCTTAATTCGGTGATCTCAACTGAACAGAGTGGCTTCTCCCTTGGCCATTCAATTTATGAAGGTGTTATTATTGCTCATGAATTAATTCATTCTATTAGATTGAAAAAGCTAGAGAAAATGATGGTTAAACTTGATATTAAAAGAGCCTATGATGAAGTTGATAGAGAGTTTTTGATTAAAATTTTGCATAAATTTGGTTTTGAGCAGCATTGGATTGCTTGGGTGTATGGTTGCATCAACACCCCTAGATTCTTTTTCTTGGTTAATGGTAGCCTGCAGGGGTTTTTTGAGCTTTCAAAAGGCCTAAGGCAAGGGGATCCTCTTTCCCCTTTTCTCTTTATTATCTTAGCTGAAGTCTTGGGCATGTTGATTTCTTGTCGTCGGAGAGATGGGTCTTGGAAAGGTGTTAAGGTGGCAGTGGGGGTTGAGGCAATCACCTATCTTCAATTTTTAGATGACACCTTTCTTGCTGGGGATGCTTCAGAAAGAGAAGCTCGAGTAATGAAAAAAACTTTGGATGTCTATGGGCAGGTTTCTGGACAGGAGATTAATTGGCAAAAATTTGAAATCTTCTTCTTTAATTCTCCTCTGAGCACTCAAAGGTCTATATGTAGGATCCTGAATAAAAAAGAGGTTCCCTTCTGGGGAAATATTTAGGAATTTCTTTGTTCCAAGGTAGAAATAAGGCTGTTATTTGGAAAGATCTTATCTCCAAATGTTTACGTAGTTTGGAAGAATGGAAGGGGACATGGCTTACAGCTACTGGGTGTATTCTTATGTTGAAATCAGTTGTGTTAGCGGTTCCAATTTTCTCCATGATGTGCCTGAATATTCCAAAGAAAGTATCTAGAGTGATTGAACAGAAGATGAGGAAATTTTTCTGGAGCGGATCTTCATACACTGAGAAGATGCCTCTGCTGGCTTGGAAGAAAATCTGTAGGCCAAAGGCCTCTGGAGGGGCTGGTTTGAGGGACTGGAGTGTTATGAATTCTGCCCTTGGGGCAAAGCTTTGTTGGCAGATGTACAAATGTCCGGATCAGCTTTGGGTTAAGATACTCAAAGCTAAATATTTAGATTGTGGGGATGATGAAAGGATTTTCACTATAAGGAATCTGCCGGTTGGTTTTGCTATTTGGAATTTTCTTATTTCTTGTAGGCGGGTCATAACTGATCACATTTCATGGAAGATTGGTAATGGTTCAAAAGCTCATTTTTGGGCAGACTCTTGGAATTGTTATCCTATCTTAAGAGATGACATCAGATATAGAGAGGTAGAGGTGATTCTTTGTGCAAATTGGGCGTGCAAAGTAGGGGATTATTTGGTTTGGCAAGAGACTCCCTTGGGGGGTTCTTGGAATTGGAAGGATCCAACTATGGTAGGCCTCACAGAGGAGCAGTTGAATTTAGTGAAGGATATTTTCAGGAAAAGGGAGGTTTATGTTGTGAATGAGGAGGATACTATGTTTTGGTGTGGGTCTACCTCGGGGGAGTATTCTGTAAAGCTAGGGTATAAAATGTTGTCAAGGGAGGATGAGGATGGGTTTGCTGCAGTGGATTTATGTTGGAGTACTGATTGCCTCCCTAAAGTTGGATCCTTTACTTGGTTGGCTATCCAAAATTGAGTTCTCACTGTAGAGAGAAGGAAACATTTAGGTTTTTGTGGCCCAACCAAGTGTGTTATGTGTGAGTGTTAGGAGGAGACGGTTGATCATCTTTTTTTAAGGTGCCCAATAGTAGAGCAATGCTGGTTGATGGTTCAACAAAAGCTCAATTGGCAGGGGCCATGGATGCCTAAATTGAAAGATTTTTTAGAAAGTTGGCCTCGGGTGAAAATGAAGTCTTTCTTTCAAGTTTGTGGGTTATTTTCCCTTCTTTAGTAGTGTGGGAAATTTGGAAAGAGAGAAATAGAAGGATCTTTTAGGATCTTGCTGAAACAGTGGATAGACTTTTGTGGAGAATTGAACATGCAATCTCGGAAGTGATGAATTCAGTCCTTTTAAGAAAATCATCTAGGAGCCTTCCTTTCACAAAAGATGATGGTAGGATGTGGGATAGATGGTCGGATATAAAGTTAAAACATGCTTATAGTAGCACTAGAAAAGATGTTAAAGAAAAGGAGAAACTGCTTACTGTGTGGAAGGCCCCGGAGTCTGGATGGGTTAAAGCAAATTTTGATGGGGCCTCAAAAGGGAACCTGGGCCCTTCCGGGGCTGGAATTATCCTTAAAAATGACAAAGGCTCGGTGGTAGCCTTTGGTGCTAAACGCTTGTCTGATGGCACTAATAATTTGACAGAGGTGAAAGCGACGTTATTGGCAGTAGAGTGTGCAAGAGCGGTTGGGGTCACCAAATTACACTTGGAAGGTGACTCTCTTGTGATCATTAAGGCTATTAGACAATGCAGAGTGGAGGCTTGGCATCTAAGCAATTATGTAACGGTAATAAGCTCGCTCCTTGGGGAGTTTGAGGATTTTAAAATTAGCCATATAAGGAGAGAAGGTAATGGCGATGCGAACACTTTATCAAAATGGGCAGTGACTATGGCTCCAGTTGGCTTTCTAAATTTTGAAATTTGTAATTGTGGGGATTTTTTCAATGGTTGGTCGCCGCTTCAAGATTTAGTTAGTTGATGGTAACTAGATTTTATAGTTACCTTAGAGAGTGATGATGTGGGTGGGTGTTGATCATGGTGACGTAGGGGGGTTATGATTATGTTATATGTCGCATCTGCTTGGTGTGCGAAGTTTATAATTTAGCGGTGGAGTGTTGGTGTGATGATGTCCTCGTCGAGGATGGAAGTAATGGCGAACGTGTGGGCTGTCTTTATATTATGTGCCATGTTTCACTTTCGGCAGCATTCTAGAATAGTGACTGGAGAAGAAAATGGAGCCAACCTTCAACTTTGTAACTCTCCTGCAACAGAAGGCACTTTTTGGCCCGGTAGCTAGTATGTGGCTGAAATGTTTGATTAAATGTTCGACACCAGGAGTGATCATGATGGTCAAGCAAACATTTGGGGAGTTGTTTCAGGATTTGCGACACCATTGGAAAGTCAATGCCGATATAGCTGCGATGGTTTTGGCGTGGGGCTTAGAGTTAAATGATAATGTGGACACTGTAAAATGGGTGGTGACATCTCTATTTCCAAAAGAGTTGATTGTGGGCTTAGACTCTTTGCTAGAATGGTCCTTTCTGGGGTTTGGGTTTAATTACAGTGAATGCTTCAAAGACCTTGTCGAAGGATGAGAGAAAGGGGTCTTCTCTTTCCTTTTGTGGCCCTCTCATGTGGATAAGGAGGCTTATAAAGTGAGAATTGCGATTGAATGGGAGACTTAGAAAGATGAAATTTGCAAGTTTGAACAATTGAGGATGCGCCGTGTGTTGGGTTTTCTGGTCGGTCATCCGCGAAGGAAGCGTTCATCTCTTTCACGATGCAGGGGAAGAATTGTGAGGCTTGTCAGGCCTTAAACTTGTTTTCTTTAGGCATCGAAGTGTTTAGTAAGATGGTTTTTGTAATAGGGCTTCGATAAAGAAGCATTATCCTTGTAAAGCCTTATTTCAATGAACAGTCAATGTTTTAGATGGTCTGTCAATGGAATACCAGATTTAAGGGTTTTTTGGGTGGTTAGTGGTTTACTGCCAGGGCTGCAAATGTAATGGGGTGGGTGGTTTGGGATTTGTGATGGCAGTATCATTTTGATCGGGTTTATGTCTTAATTCCCTATTGTAAATCTTAACTTCTATTTAATAAATATATATATTATTACTGAGCAAAAAAAATAAATTATTACTTCATAATTTTTCTCTTTCCCTTAAATATGAATACATGGATGGGTCATGTGCGAACGTAGTGAATTTCATAAAAGTAGATGCAACTAAGCTCCCTACAAAATGCACCATTGATCAAATTTAAAAAACTAGAAAATACAACAGATTTTTGTAAAATTTTTAGCATCTTTTCTTCATGATTTGCATATTTTGTGGTTAAAAACCACAAAACAAATTGTAAAAAAATCACTAATTTTTCATGAACCTTGAAAAAAAGTTTAACATTTTTTTTTGTCTTTGGTGTGTTTTGTAGGGAGCTTAGCTTGTGCCCATAAAAGTATCTTCACGTCCCAAATTAAGCATAAAGGCCCATGAGTTGTCGATAGGGGCCAAGATCGAAAAGAGAAGATTCATTCCTTCCTCTTTAGCAACTTGTTCTGATTGTGTTGAAAGGAACAAATTCTTCTAAAAGCTACACTAATTTTCTTTTTTGAGTTTGTCTTATGTGACACGATTTGTTTTCCCACAATTTTGTTGGTCATTTTGTACTTTCATTGGGCATTTAAAAAAAAAATTGTTTTGTGAGTGGAAATTTGTTTGACCAAATATTTTCTTATTAGGCATTATGATGAATGCAAAGACATGACACTAGAGTAGAGAAGTGTAGAAACTTGGTGAAGTGCATCAAGCCAAATTTCTAGTGAATATGGGTTTTTAGGAATAAAATTATATTGCTTGAGAATGCAAGAGGATGGATGAATAAAAAGAAAAATGAGGAAGTGTAATAAAAGGGTAAGACAAAAATGGAACACTACTAAGATGAGTGAAATGAGTAATATTAGTTGGATAACAAGTATATGAGGTTAGAGATACTAGTAGGATGAGAGAAAAGATTTGTACTAGGAATATGAGAGGGAAATAAAATATAGAGTATGAAAAGAGCTAGACATAATATAAGAGGAGCCTTCAAAATACAAGTTAAGCCTATCACCAATATATGCTTTGAAGAATCTTATAATCAAAAAATCTAAGAACAACATAATATAAAGATTCTTAGCCCATTATGTAAGAGTAGTGGCACTAAAACACTCTTAGAATTTGTTTGAGTAGAAATAGAAAGTTATTTCTTGTACACATATCCACCATGATCAAAACAAGATTTTTCATTATGATAAACATTGTTCAAACCAATAATAAACTCTTAATCAATTAAATGAGAGCTCATAATAGGATTAAGATGAGTACTTGATCTCAAAGGGAGATTAAAATAATAAACACATTGCACTAAAAACCTTAAGGATAAAATTGATAAGCAAGAGTAAGAGGCCTTATATAATATGAATACAATAACAATTGAAAGATTTAAAAAAATAAGACAAACCCTAGAGGAAAAACCTTAAAGAGGTGTAAAAGTTGACATGAGTACCATATTAAAAAGGGAAAAAAAAATCCTTTTACATAAGGTCCTAAGATAAATACATAATCAAAATAATAATCAATAAATAAGCTAGGAAAATGAGCTAACATTGAGGCAAGTATTGAAACAAATCCTTAGAAATTAAATGAACAAAACAATGATACATAGAAATTTGAAGGATATATGCTATGTTTAAAAGTGAATCATCATTTTTTTTGAGAAATTATGACTAATAAGATGAATGATTTAGAATGTGAAAATCACAATTTGTCTAGATTTAGTTTACGCATTGCAAAAATGATTTGTACAACTATATAAGAAATTAGAACAATCGAATTGAGTAGATTTCCACAATCCATAAGTTAAACAATGTGTGCTTTTGGATTCGATTATGTGAGTTTTTTAGCATCAACATTTTGGATCACACCCCATGATCCATCATCAAGATGATATAGAGCAAGTAAAAAATGTAGGTCTTGACTTAATGTTTTTCCTTTCTATATATCATCCTAATGATGGATCACGAAGTGTGATCCAAAATGTTGATGCCAAAAAAACTCACACAATCAAATCTGGAAGAACACATTGATTAATTTGAACAATTGTACATCTTAACATAACCCATAGATTTGAAAATTGGTATGCAAAACACAATTTATTTATAAATTTAATATCTATTTCTAATCTAGTATGATATTTATGATCTTAACACATGATCAATGTTGTTTAGAAGTAGATTTAAAGAGAGTGTTATTCTTTACTAAAAAAAAATCTATGATATCAAAAATTTGAGATTAATTATGTAAATAAGTAGTTTGAAGAGTGTCCCCCTAACATTGATGTGCAAAGCTCATCTATGAATGCTCTAATGATAACACCATGATGTACCAATGTATTTTTAAATTCCAAGTCTATGTTCATATACTTTGAAATGAATTAAGATTAGTCTGTAAATACAATTCTAAAATATGATATAAATAAAATTGCGCAAGTTAATAAACATTAATTCCTTCAAAATGGTCAAATCAACCCTAAATTTGAATTATTAAATGTTATTTCTACAAATTTATTTTAACTTCTCAATTACATATTTGAACTCAATTAAACAAGTTGAAAGTTAAAAATAATTCCTAAAAAAATACAAGACTATAGAGTAGTGAAGTTCCTGTCGAAATCTGAGAAGGGTTGTTTGAACATTGCAAAAGAATGTGAAAGTTTAAATGGCTATTGTAAAAGTCATTTATTGATGTAGATTAAAGGCTACAAATTATAGTGTTTTTGCACTTCAAACTTTTAATTCTTAAATAGTTTTACCTAAATATTCTTTAAATATAAAACGTATGCCGCTTAGAATATTTTATTATGTTTAGAATTTAGTTTTTTTAGATTTGTAACATTAAATTATTGAATAAGTTAGGCGTTTGAAAGCTATAAAAATAATGCATAACAAAAAATTAACACTTGTAGTATTCACTTGCAAGATTGAAAACTATTCCTCATTAGCATCTTCCCCATTTTCTTCAACCATATTTGTAGCATTGTGTATTACCAAACTCTATTCAATAAAAAGTGGTTCTGTAACAACTGTTGCTCTATAAAAATAATCAATTTCTCATCCTTTCTTAATACAAAAATTGCATCCTCAGTAGACTAAGATCATTATTTTCACGATTCAAGGAGAAGGTATCATTTTTGTGGTAATGTAAGAACCATCTTTTGGGAATTCTACAATAAAATCTTCATTATCTGTGGAAATGGAGAATCTGTTGGATTTAGGGAGCTAAAAAGTTCTAAATCAATTTCACACTCTTCAAAATTTTGTTAAGGACATTCAAAATATGTTTGATCCAAATATTTGTTAAGGATCATGTTCCTCAAATGTCAAATTATTAGATATACCATGTCTCTGCATTTTGTGAACCAATTTGGCAAAAAATGAAACCTAATGAATATATTTTTAAACTTATATAGAATTGAAATAGACCTTTCTTTGTGTTATGTTACAAGTCCATTGCTTCCCAACTTGAAATTAGAGAGACTTGCATTTTAAGAAAGAAAAAATCCATTAAAGAGATTTCTCTAGTTTGGACAAAATAGTAGACCGAAAATATTTCTTCATAATTTCTTAGGGAGTAATATTCCTGCAAGATATACATATTTAAATGAGAAGTAGGTGGGTATTTCAAATGACCAAAATATTGTGATGATTATGGTAAGGGTTAAAACATTAGAAGCCAACTAAAACACAAAGTTCATGAAAAATACCAAATCCTTGGAAGAAACACCAATAAAGCAAAAACAAACTTTAGGTAAAAAGGGACCTAAATTTTCCATCTTCAATTTGATTTTTTCAAGGATTTTAAGAAAACCATATGAAATATTTTACATCAATCAAATTTAGATAAAAAACATGAAAAAACTATCTCAATGAACTATAGAATCTACTAATTTTAAATTTGCACGTCTAAAAATAAAGGCAAATTGTACCATCAATCCAAATCCACTCAATCCACTCATCAATTCTTGCTCATCTTGAAATAAAATTCACACAAATAATTCAAGATGCATTTCAATCATTCAAGTTATAAATGAGTTGTCATTGAGAAATGTTGTAATTATTTATTCTCTATGTGTTCTGAAACCCATTCGTGATTCAGGTGAGAACATGTCAAAAGCCTAAAACCAAGATTCAAAGGCTTATGAGTACAATGGCTTGTGTAATTATCATTGACAACAATTAGAGTACTATGAAAAAACATGAATAGAACTGAATTAAAAGGTAAAGAGTAACAACAAAATGATGAAAAACAATGATCAACAAAATCAAGCTAGGACAACATATATTACAAAAGAGAGAGTTGCAATAAAATAGTAAATAATGCATGATAACAGTGAAATAAAGTGCAATTGAGGTTAGAAAAAGAATGACATTGATTGTGATGGAGATGTAAATAGAGAAGGAGATCAATAATGTAAAGGTACAACGACAATCTTTGGTAGTCATGAAAAAGTGGTTACAATGATCAAAAGAAACAGTAACAATAAAAAAGTGAGGATGAAGATGAACCAATGACTTTCAATGTGAAAAGAACAAGGTTAATGTCAAAGAGCAATGACATAAGGGATAAGAACATCAATCATCAAACCTTTTTGTTATGAAGGGACAATATGAAGGGGCTACATGAAAGACATAGTTAGAAGAATGAAGAAAAGGGCAAACTCGAACTTGATAAGAGATACTTCATTATCCTCAAAATGAAAAGATTCATATACATGAATTAATAAAGAACACAATAGTAAAGCAGTCAACTACGTAAAGATCAATCAAGTGAATCTTGCATGAGGTAATGTAGTAGTCATGAAAGATAGAGTAGTAATCAAACGATGCTAATAAAAGAGGTCTACAAGAATAGTGAATGCCAATAACAGAAATGCTAGTGTCAAAATGGAGGTGTGCAACCGTATTGTAAATCATAACAAAGGTATTAGTGATAGGGTTGCAAACTGTAATGATTTTGTTTCATAAGATTCTACTGACTCCATTCTCATAGTCTGATTTACTTTTATCCTAATAGATGAAAACAATCATATTGCATAAATTTCCTATACATTAGAATAAAAAAATATATGACCACTACAATTTTATAGCGGGTTATTGAAGTAGTGGGGAAAATTACTACGATCTATAATCATAATAGTTCTATAGTAATTTTCTACAGTAACTTAGGGAATATTATGAACATAACTATACAATAACATTTCATTTTTTTCTAGGTAAAAGCATTCAATCTATAGCTCCACCCTGTAAATCATTGAAAATGCAATAGCTCTTAGTTTGAATTGTTGAAACTTGGTAGAAAGGCACTTGTGTAGTACATGAGATTTGATTGGTTGATTGGTATCTTCACTAAATATGAATGAATTTAAAACTAATTCATTTTATATGTCAATTTATACACTACTATTTCAATATCAACCCAAAGTTCAAACTACAAGACAATCAATTTTTACAGAGTAAGTCTTGAACAATATTTCAATTGTAATAGATCTATGACCAAGGAAAATCTAATTTAATAGAAGAGCTTACAAAAAAACCCGTGAAAGTATTTATACCGCATCTTAAAATTTGTTAACAAGTTTGTCAATAGGATCTTTCCAACTAAGTCAATCCACCAATTATATTATTTAGGACTGGCATATGGCCTACAATTGCAATGATATGTAAATTTATTTCATAGCGGTGCAAGGATATGAAAGACATGATAATAAATTGACAGAAATTCTTGTTTAATATTTTAAAAAATAAGTACCACTCATTTATTAATTGTCGATATATTCTTGTCCTTGAGAGAAATAATAAAGGTAGGAGGTGTATAATATGTTAAAGCATAATTTCAATACAACATAATTAAAAGCAAATCACATTGAAACATAATATATGCCTAATAACCCAAATTGTGCGAGGATGTGGCAAAGCTAAAAAAAATTTAGACAAACTATATTTCAATATTGAAAGGATAAAAAATTTGTGGAGGAAGCCACATACAACATCCACTTTGACAAACACATAATCCAATTACAAAGAAAATGCATACGTATATACCATAATATGTTATGCCATATTGTAGGTATGTTCATCCTCCATTTTTCCAAAGTGGTTTTCCCAAGAGAAAATTGCTGCCATTTGTAACAATCCTATACCCAAAAAAGTACAAATAGAGAAGGAAAATATAGAATATTTTTTTACTTAAAAAAACTAAAATCTCACTAAAAATAAATGTGCATACCTTGTAAATCTTGTAATGTAGTTGTCACACACCTTGCAACAACAAAATCAACAAAACATAGAATAAGATAATCTTCACCAAGATGTACAAAACAACAAAGAGTAAATCAAAATACAACATAAACACAATGAGACTATGTTGTCTAATGAAATTATTGTTTCTTTGGCATCTATCAAGTCCCTTAACCTCATAATTCTATTTTTTAATGTGGCGTTGGTATAAAGGCCGTGAAATCCACTGAAATAGTCAATGTCTAATACAAATATTTCATATTGAAGCCCTTATATAAAATGATCATGTAAGTCCCGCATCTCTAATTATCAATTCAATTTTTTGTTCATCTATAGTTAAATTTATATTAAAAAATCTTAGGAAAAAGAAGTTTAAATTCGGGTGAATGAAAAAATGAGTGCTTATATGGAAGGAGTCCATGGGATTGGGAGCTCTGGTGTGGGTGAAAGCAATATAGAAATGTATTGTGTTGTTCACAAAGTTACCGTGAGGCCTCCAAAAAACATGGTGAGATACAGTAGAGGAGATGCAAAAGAGACCCCATTTCTTGATAATCCCTTTAGACAATTTAAAAACCAGCCTATGAAAAGAAAGCTTTTGGTGGAAGTTCGACATATATTTCCAATTCTCTGCCATACCACAGGTTACACAACTAACTCTATACCCAATTCACATTTCAACTGCTTTGGTTATGGTTGTTTGATGAAAATTTGTTTCAAATAAATGTATACTTAAACATAGTTGGTCTAAGTTCTATGATAATGTGTGATGGGTTTGTGCAGGGTATAAGTTATGCAAAGGTAGCCAATCTTCTTCCTATCATTGGACTTTGTCAATAGGCTTCATTATCCATTAACGTGTTTGAATTATACTCTATTATTTATAATTTGTCACAGATATTTATCAAAAAAAGAAAGCCTCATGAATCCTCTTCAAACCTACGATTCAAAAATTTAGGATAACAACTAGAAAATGCTAAGAAAAAGAGACATGACTATCAATATTGTCGGAGACCAATAGATCCCGTGAACACTAGCTTAGATTTTGTATATGATGTAAGATGAGGAATCCCTTTATCGTGCTCATGTTTATCAATAAAACTTCCAAGAATTTTACCACCCACGTGAAAATATACTAGCTAGATAGATTCCAAAATTGTTGGGGATTATCTTAGAAACTCTAGAAAAAGAGAAAATAACAACAAAAACCACAAAGGGTAAGATTTTGACATAGGACGGGTAAGGAGGATCCAGTTAAGGATAGTCCAAACAAGCAGCCAAACACCCACAATGAAACAACACAACAACACAATGATTCAACATAATTTTCATTAACATGCTCGACTGTAAGGCCTTCCGGGTTAGGGCCAAATACAAACAAAAGTATTTTTGCAACCTCTCAGCTAGTCTAGCTCTGAAACATATCAGCAACTGATGGAAACCCTAAGGCAGATCTAAAATTGAGCTAGCAAGCCTCCAAGAAATCTCCTTGTTTCCAAGCATGCAAACCACTAGCTTTGCTTTTACAAACTATCAGATAACAATCTGATCTTCAAGATCTCGCAGGATCCAAGTCTACTCAACTACTTCCCTTGACTTCACTGCCCCCTAAATATCTACCCAAACACTCCTTAAATACTAATCTTTAGCCACAAGTCGGCTGGAAGAAACATTTAACTCCTAAGCCAAGTCGACTTCTACTACAAATAAATATTAAATGCAACAACAGTCGGCTCTCAAATAGCCTTACAAGCATTTAATTCTCCATGTCAGCCTCAAGATCTACATAGGAGAATACAACAAAAGCTACCAACAATAAATGCACCAAGTCGGCCAACCAAATATCCAAGAACTCCAATTGGTAAACTAGAACTACCAAGCACCAAAGAAACAACTGAGTACTAGTGAAACAATCGACCACGCCAAGCATCACCGAGCAACATAGGCATCACCGAGAAAACACATCGACTGAACACCATAGGCATGGTCGAGCACCAGTTCCACCAAGCACAAGAGGTTTCACTAAGTTCCTTCAGTGACCGAGCTTCCTTCAATAACCGAGTCCGTCGGTTAAAGCTGCAACCGAGTAACACAGGACCAAAACAACACACCACCATGCAGATTCGCCGAGTACCCTAGAATGCCCCTGCATCAGACACCCCAAGTTTGAAAAGATGTTCTCATAGGCTAGAAGAACATCTTCCAGGATTTAGCACATAAACCCCGAAATGGTTCTTCACATACAATTCCTTCAACTCTTCACCTTGCATACTCTTCCACTTTTGTTTCCTCTATCTTTTCAAGTCTTTCCTTGATAACAAACATGCTTGTCCTCCATAATGATCATCCATCCTCTCAGGATCTGACAACTCAACTCGGCTACCAATACTCAGGCTTCTCTTGCTGAGTGTTGTATCCAACAAAGTCATCAGGGAAAACTTCCTGTCATCCTTCTCCATGGTAAACACATTCTTCACACAATCATACATAGCTCTGCAATCATATTGCCAAGGTCTATTGAGCAATATATGACAACTATTCATCTCCACAATGTCACACAACACTAGATCCTTATACTGGCCAATCTAAAAAATCAACAAAGCACTGTTCCCTCACTTCTAGAGCATGAACATCTTACAACCAACCAATCCTATAAGGTTAAGGATGCTTCATTCTCTTCAAACCAAGTTTCTGAACCATGTCCTCAGCAACAAGGTTATTAGTACTACCACTATCAATAATAACATCACAAATTTTACCTCCAGACTTGCACCGAGTTCTGAACAAGTTACTCCTCTGAAAAGGTTCCACCTTTGCATCGAGCAGTGTTCTTTGAACCAACAAGTTCTCAGATTCAGGTTCATTCTGAATATTCTCATTTACTACAACAGTCCTTCGGTCACCAAACTTCTGTGTACACTCAAAGGATCGGTGTCCTTCTTCACCATAATTATAACAAGTACCTTTAAAGATAAGCATACCTATCTTCTTCTTCGGTTCCACAGGTTTCGGTTCATCTTCAATAGTCAGTTTATCCTTCACCAAGTGATCAATCTTCTCCTTCCCTCGAGAATTGCTATGTTGTTTCCTTTTTAACTTATCTTATGCCTTTAGAGCATACTGATAAGCATCTTCAATAGAATCAATCTTCAGCATACCAATCTCATCCTGAATATTAAATCTCAAACCATTCACATAGCGAGCTACCTATTCTTTACCAAGTTCTCTGTGTCTAGACCAAATAGTAAGTCTGTAGAACTCCTCGGTATAGTCTTCAACAGTCAAATCTTTTTGCTTCAGATTCTACAATTTCTTAAACAAGTCAAGCTCATAGTCGGCATGTATGAACTTAGCTTTCAATTTAGTCATCATCAACCTCCACCGATTGATCTTCATTTCACCCTCATCTTCCCCGTCTCTTTGTAATTCTTTCCACCAAAGAGAAACATGTCCTTTCAACTTAGTTTGTGCCAATCTTACTCTAAGAGGATCTTCAATTTCCTCAAGCTCAAATAAGTCTTCTAGTTCACTAATCCAATCAATCAAATTCTCAGGTTTCAAAGTACCGAAGAAATTAGAAACTTCCATTCGGTAACTAGTACTTAACCAAGCTCCAAATCTCTATAATCGACCAGTTATGTCTTCACCAGATCTATCCCTCCGATCATCTCTATCATCACCCCTAGATCCAGCAACTTCAAAGTCTTCAGCAGCTTCCTCATAACCATCCTCAGTACGAAGATTCTGAGGTATACTAGTCGTAGCCCTCATGATCTCAATGATCATGTCATTCTTCATTAGTTCCATCTCCGATCTAAAATCAGATTTCACCTTCTCTACAGTCCTAGATTCCATAGTATCACAGAGATCCGCAATCACCCTAGGGTCCATTCTTCTCGGAGGCATCCTTAAAGATATGAAACCCTCTGCAATAAAACCTTATACTGACCACCTTCTGACAACCTCTAAGTTGTATGCAAGTCAGATCAACCTGCCACCTTGCATGAACAACTAGGCCACAATTTCACAAGTTCAGAAACACGGGTTTGCAAATCAAATCACACACAATCTCTTCGCCAACTTTCTCCCAACAAGATTAAATTCACTCAAGGTCAACCTCTCTCAAGATCAACTTCTCTCTGATACCACCTGACGCAGTACATGTAAGGAGGATCCAATTAAGGACAGTCTAAACAAGCAGCGGAATAACACAACAACACAATGATTCAACATAATTTTTATTAACATGCCCGGCTGTAAGGCCTTCCGAGTTAGGGCCAAATACAAACAAAAGTATTTCTGCAACCTCTCAGCTAGTCCAGCTCTGAAACATATCAACAACTGATGGAAACCCTAATGCAGATCTAAACTTGAGCTCGCAAGCCTCCAAGCATGCAAACCACTAGCTTTGCTATTACAAACTATTGGATAACAATATGATCTTCAAGATATCGCAGGATCCAAGTCTACTCAGCTACTTCCCTTGACTTCACTGTCCCCTAAACATCTACCCAAACACTCCTTAAATACTAATCTTCAGCCACAAGTCGGCTAGAAGAAACAATTAACTCCTAAGCCAAGTCGACTTCTACTACAATCAAATATTAAATGCAACAACAATCGACTCTCAAATAGCCTTACAAACATTTAATTATCCATGTCAGCTTCAAGATCTACATAGGAGAATACAACAAAAGCTACCAACAATAAATGCACCAAGTCGGCCAACCAAATCTCCAAGAACTCCAGTCGGTAAACCAGAACTACCGAGCACCATAGAAACAACCGAGCACCAGTGAAACAAACGACCACGCTAAGCATCATCGAGCAACACAGGTATCACCGAGCAAACACATCAACTGAGCACCATAGGCATCGTCGAGCACCATTTCCACCGAGCACAAGAGGTTTCACCGAGTTCCTTCAGCGACCGAGCTTCCTTCAATAATCGAGTCTATCGGTTAAAGCTGCAATCGAGTAACACATGACCAAAACAACACACCACCATGCAGATTCACCGAGTACCCTAGAATGGCCCTGCATCAGATTTAGCGACAATAAATAACTTTTGCCTTCCTTTCCAATGGTCGATAACATCTGTATGCCTACATATTTTCAATTTATCATGGGAGAGAGCTTAAAGCAAGGATGAGAATTAGAACTAGAAGACACTCTAGCCTATTGCGAAGAAGATATGAGGAAAATCTTCTCTAAGAAAAGGATTGTCACAAAATCCCTGGTCAGAGGGGGTTTGTAGCTCAATTAGGTGCCTCCCACAAGGAGTACGAGGTAGTCCCATATCACTATCACCATATGTAGACCCAAAAACATATGGCTGATGTTTTTTACTATAAAAAGACCTTTCCTTTCCTTTTCTAATTGCAATGTGGAAAACAATAGGGCTTTGAGCACAAATTAGCATCCTATGTCATTGTGATTGATTCCTAAAGAAGTGGGCATAGCCTTGGCCATGTAATTGTTGCTCTAAATATACCACCTCAACTACAAAGTGTATTTAACCATGGACCTATTATGGAAGCTTGCATACTTACTTCAACCTGCAAGATCTGCAACAAGATATTGTCTAGATTTCTAAGGTTTCTCCTGTTTATTTGTCTAAATAGCTTGAATTCCCTACCATAACAATGCTTATAATTTCAGTATAGCTTGTCCAACAACCACATCCATAACCCGCAATGCTTCTCGTATATTGTGCTAGATTTTTACATGCAAAGACAAATCTGAGAAAAAAATTAATAGCTCTAAAAGAACATAGGAAAAACCTTTTGTATGTAGCCCGCAAAGAATTTTGAACCCATGGTTATAAGTAGCCCGCAGAGAATCAAACCAACAACTGAGTGAAAGAAGTCCTTGCAACTAGTATATCCTGGAGGAGATATTGTAAGCCAACTTTCTACCATAAAAGACACCTCAAAACATTAAAAGAACGATAACTAAACCAATGATGTCATTATAGAGCTTTGTCCAACTGTTATCAAGTGGAAAAACACCGCAACTCGGTATACACAAATAAAATGAGTGGAAATAGAACATGATAAGTAAAACAGTGGTAAAAAATAAGAGACTTGTGGCCACAAAAACAACAAAGACATGGCAAAAATTAGGGAGCCTTACCCCATGTCCCCATGCGGCTGCTTAAGTGCCATTTTTGTTTAATTTAAGCAGCACGAGTGTTCCCATGCAATTTTTTAAGCGTAGGAAAGGAAAAAATTGAAATCTTTCCCTATTTTAGTGGAGCGGCTATAATTTAGGAATTGAAATTAAGCATTGAAAAAATATGGGGTTAGCAGTGACTACTTATTGAAGTTTTTTGATGTGGATTCACAAATTTGTTTCCTTCCTTTTTTATTGCCTTATTTTTATTGTGACTTTTCTATTAAAATAATATATTGTTACTAATTTGATTAAAAATGCAATTAAAGATAAAATATGCAGCCAAATTTCCTAATTATGGGGCTACTAGCTCCACAAAATGTTGCTAAAAAAATTAAGCAATGACTGCCTTAGTAGCCGCATGGGGACCTGCCCTTACCCTTACTCACAGGAGAGACATAAGGATCATTTCGAGAATTTTGGATCACACAATATATTGATATAATTCCTGAAAAAACACCCATATCACAAGAAGTTGTTTAACCACTATAAGTCTACACCTATGACACGATCTAATAAATAAAATCCAAATAAATTCGGCTAATATACTAACTTGACATACATGTCATTACATAAAAAATAGTTGAATAAAAAAGAGAATCTCCAAATGAAGGGAAACGAGTGTAAGGTAATACAATTTTCCCATTTCAAAGGTGTGTTATTTTTTTAAAGATATTGTTTTAAAAATTGTATCCAACCCATTGGACGAAATAATTTTACATTTTATTATTCCAGACTAGAATCTCCCCACGTGTTAGATGCCATTTAAAACCAATAAAAGCTCGTCCACAACTTGGTTCTGAGTCCACCCACTCACGTGACCAACCGCTTAAAATTCGTATGGAAGAAAGGTGGCTCCGCATCACAAAGAAACAGTTTCTCTACATTTGAAAATATGGAAGAGAAAGTGGGCATGAGACCGCGTCAGCGTCAAGTATATGAGAAAGTTGTTATGCATAAGCAGCATTTTTCTTCCATTTCTCATGAGCATTAGCCTTGAGAACAACCATGAACAACTCTTTGTTATTGGGTGTGTTTATTGCCATAGCAATTGGCTGTGTGAGCATTTTGCTGCCTTATTTCTCCGACAGAAACCAGGTCAGTTGTTGCTTGTGCTCTGCTTCTTCTTTTTAACTCATAAATTATATCTTTCTGTGACAAGAGATTGTCATGAAAAGGTGTCTAATACCCTAAATTATGGGATGGATTTTGCATTTCTTAGAAAACATAAACATGTACTGTGAATCACCTCCTTGGGGTCTCTCTTCTTCTGGTTTACTTATTCCAGCTTTTCACATATACTTTTTCTCTCCATTCATTTTTCTTTCTATGTTGGCTCGGTTCTCTTTCTTTTTTCTTTGGTCTCCATTATATTGTTCATTTCTTAGATTCATAATCCTCTCCCATTCTTGTAATTTTGAGTTGCCCACATCGTAAATCTCTCACTTCAATTTATCTAGGTTGTCCTAGTTTTCTTACTTTCATCCCTCTCTATTTTGACGCTTACCTTTTTCTCCACCTGAAGTTCTTTGGCTGTTCAGTCATATCTCAACCTGCTGCTTATTTGTTAAATTCATCCACTCTTTTAATGTTTTATTTATTGTTTCTTGTACTCCTGACTTGGGTTTTTCTCCTCGTTTACCATTCTTTGACTTTTTGTGTTCATTTTATTAACCATTTTTTGTGTATATCCTACTAGGCATTTTTTGATTGTTTAATTGGTTAACCATATCTTTTCGTTTCTAAGCAACTTTGTCTCAATCTTTCGTTTCCATGTCTTTGTCATGCATCTTTTTTATCCACAATTAAATTGTAAAACCAATCCTATATGTTAACATTGTATAAGAGATACGATATATTGGTTAGACATGTCAAATGTAAGCCAAACAAGCCAAACAATTTGTTTTAGAGTTAATAACTGTGTAGTGGAACATTGGTTGACTTTGCATTAATTTGGTAACAACACGAGCCTTTTGAAATGCCTCCTTAACCCATGCAATTTTTCCAATGTCCTCTAGGGTTAGATCAAGGCAATGTGCTGCACATGGGGTAAAAAACATACATGGGTATTTTTCTGTCAGAAGTTTCCCAGCAGCAACATTGTCTGTAATAAATTGAACCACATTGTGTGGCCCCACATCTATGACTATTGAGTCATACATCTTGAACAACACAGTTGCAGTTTTCATTACATGTGATGCATCCACAGATTTCAGAAATATAGTGCCTCTATTAGAAGAGATGAGGAAGTTGACGAGGGATCAATTCCTCCTATTTGTCCATCCATCTGACATAATAGTGCACCTAATACTAGCCCACTCTAAACGATGCTTGTCAACAATATGTTGAACATCTTTTACTGCTTCATTGAGCATACCAACCCTCATCATATCATAAGATGGGGCCTTAAACCCAGGCCCTGTAGTTGCAACACCATCCATCATAGCTTGCCAATATGGAGATCTGCAAGTATGGAATACCAAGGTAGAAGAGAAATAAAAATTTGAAATCCCCTTCAATGCTTGTTCATGGACAACTTTCCTCCACCTTGTACTTTCCAAAGTGGTTTGTGATCTTGGTGTAGTACGAGGTGCGAAGAAATCATTGATGTTCCCTCCACCTGTGTTTGGGCCACATGCCATAGTAGGTGTTCTCCCACTGATGTCACATTCCCTGAAACCCTCTCCCCTATCATGTTCCACGTCCAATTGATTCCTCCTAACACCTGTAGAACATGAACCTATTTCAATCCCAGTTCTTGCCTTTTTTGCCTTGTTCTCAACAATTCCTTCAAGAGCTCATTTAGCTTGGTATGTAACATCTGGAGGGCATTGACCGCATATTGTAGTGTTATTTCCCTTTTCTTTTGACAAATGCCATTTGAAGCGGTAAATTCCACCACTGACAACATTCTGACACCAATTGCATTTAACCTTTGTTGTGCTACCGACAATTGGTGTACAATGTGTCCATGCAAAGTCTTTCTCATGCGGCATTGTGATTGAGAATCAAATCTGCAAAAGCATTTTAATTCAACCTTTAGCATTGTAATGTTCAAGTGGTGTTAGTTAATCACATTAACCATAATAGTCAATATTGACATGTGAATTAGCAAAAAGCAATAAAATATTTTATCATTTACAGATTACAATTGACATATTGTGAGTGGTTCATAAAACAAATATGTGAGCAGTAAGGAAAGAACATTTTATGGAGTTGGATCCAATGTTTGTTTGATTTTGGAGTAGCAATTACATGAGGTTCAACTTCTTAGATATTGGAGTAACAATTAGAATGTATGGTAGTAGAAAATTGTGAAATTGCCCTTTAAGCCACCGGGAAGGGATCCAACTCTAGTTAACAAATACTCTGACTTATTGATTGAAAGCCTCCAAAACCCTCCTAACTGGTGGGTAAAGAGAAATAAAGAAGTGGTGAAACGCATAGCTGGTACGTTGGTCTATTCTCCTACAACTCCAATCCCTTTTCCTCTTCCGCAGATTCCTCTCTAATCTATCCATCTTCATTGTTTCTTTCTTTTTCAACCACAGAGAATCCCATTATTCCGGATACATGTATTGAATTGCTATTATCCATGTTCTCATTCTTAATAACTCATATAATTTTATGTGGTTAATGTTAGATAAATGATGCTGCGTCTTAACATTAACCAAGATAAATAATGGATAATTCATTAGCAAGAAATGTCAGGAATAAATGGATAGTGTGGGCGAGAAAGCTGTTAGAGATGCCATGATCTTATGGAACTGACAAATTCTTCATGTAAGGTTAAAATCAACAGTTCATCCACCTTAAAAAACTATATAGCGAGAGAGGGATGACAGGAAATATGATGCACTACTGGGGCAGGCGCAAAAGAAATGATTTCTTCCTTTTTTATTTGAACACAATAAAAAAACCTTCAAAAATATACACAAATAAAATTAAGCATGATACAAAACCTTCAAAACTATACACAAATAAATTTAGCCTGGCACAGGTAAAGCTTAAGAACACTATGCAAAGATGGACAAGTTTTTTGTATATGTTAGATAACTCATACTTATTAAGTACTAATGCATATAATTTCATATAAAAACTAGAAAAATACCTGGGAAAACAACATAAAAATGGTGAAATAGGAATCTCTGCAAAAATGAATTCAGAAATGAAATCTTTGAAAAAAACGAAGCCAATAAACGAAGGAATCTTTGAAAAAAACGAAGCCACTAAACGAAGGAATCTTTGCAAAAAACGAAGCCAGTAATGAACACTGTAGATGTCGAATGCGTTTATAGGCTCGTGCGACGGCGTGTTAAATAGGAAAAACAAATTTTTTTTTGCTCGCAATTTAGGTTTTTTTTTGTGCAAGTTTGTTTGCATATAAATCACGATTAATCGCGATTTTCAAGCTGACTAAATGTGATTATATAGACAATAAATCGTTGACTGGTCAACACGATTATTGCCGATTATTTAGGGAAAAATCGGGCGCAACCCCAACTGGAGATTAATCACGACTGATCGCAGATTATTGCTTCACTGAGGTGGGCTTTCCCAATTTTTTCCACATTGCCTCTGGTAGGACGTTCACTCCTGATCCACCATCCACTATGGTGTCTGTTAAGTTGGTGCCAAGAATGCCCATCTCTACCATTGCTGGGTGTTTGCCACTGTTGACGGCCAGTAGCATTGGATCCATTGCGGATCCTTCGGGAATGTCTTTGCGCATGGTGTTGGTCTGGGCCAACGTACCCAATAATGCTATCCCTAGTTGAGGAATGGTGTAAAGGAGGTCTTGGATTTTCATTGGTACCTCGAGTCGTAGCATCTGCCGTAAAATGTTTTGTTTTGCCTCCCTTTGGCCCGAGGGACTGGCTGTCTTTTGTGTCTCCTTTTGGACCTTCATTGCTCTTTCTATCTCCTCTCTTGCTTCTTGTGTCCTTTGTTTTTTAGTACGAGGATCCCGGTACGTGGTTTGCTTTGTTTGCCCTCAAGTGAGAGCCAGTACAACTTTTTCTGTTTGCTTACTTCCTTTGATGTCCATCAGGTTAACTCTTGGCTTAGGGCAATTTGCATCCTCGTGGTCACCAGGGCCACACTAACGACATAGTTTTTGAGGGTTATCACTTTTATCATAGTCTCTCACAAAATGACCCCATTGATTGCACGCCCTGCACTGGATCATCGGGCATCCTTTTGCGTCATATTGTATTCTACTTCTGGTATTATTGTTGTTGCTTTTCTCTCGCCTGCTGCCTCGGTACCCGCCCGAAGATGCATTAGTATTTGTTTTAGTTGCCCCCGATGTGGATGTCTTCTCTTGGGTGAAGAGCACTTGTTGGTTCCGTACCTTCAGGTTGTATGGGCATTCCTTGGTGGAATGACCGATAATCTGGCAGATGTCACAAAATGTCTTTTTGGGACAGGGACCCTTCGTGTGGCCCTTTTCTTTACATTCGGTGCACCTCAACTCATCTTCCGTTTTGCTCGTACTTCCCTTCATCGTCTTGAATTCCTTTAGCATTCTCTCCATGTGCCGTGACTTTTTTCTTTGATTTGCTGTCACTACTGCTATCGTCCTCCGAAGTGTCATCTTTTGAGGAAGAGGACTTACTTTTCTTTTTCTTGGAAGTTTTTTGTTCACTTTCCAGGTCCATCGCCCGGTTATATGCATCTACGTACAAGGTGGGAGGTACTATCTTCATTTTCCTCCGCATGTTAGATTTTAGACCTTCCACAAACCATCTTTTCTTGTGGCCATCTGCTAGCTGGCTATCCATTTTCCCGACTAACTCCTTTAGTTGGCGACCGTAGGCTCGTACTGTCTCCTTTCCTTGTTTGGTGCCATATATTTCGGTAACGATTTCATTATCATCCCTTAGGAGTCGAAACTCCTAGAATTCCTTCTTGTGTTCGTTCCAAGCGGACACCTTCATTTTGTGTATATTGGTGTACCAATCAATGGCTACCCCTCTTAGTGTGGTGGGGAACTGTTTTACCCATTCGTCCTGGTCCGTGACTCTGTTCGTTGACCAGATAGTCTCGCAAGTACGACAGTGTTGTACTGGATCCTCCTTTCCATCTCCATGGAATTTTGGCAGCTTCTTCTTGTTAGTCGCCATGTTACCTCTTTTAGGTGCCGACTGTGTTTGTAGCACCGATTGTATTACAGGTAGGGGTGGTATTGCCGGTGTTGGTACCCCAGAAGTGTTTGGTACCATACCACTTGATGTCCCCGAACTGTTGGAACTGTCCAAGCCTGGTGGGCTACTGTGATCCCCGTGCCCCTCTGTCACTTCGATACTCTAGGCGGCAGTGGTATCCCAAGCCTCCCTCTGTGCAGCTTCCTCTTCTTCCTTCCTTCGGGCTTCTCTTGCTTCCGTCCGTGGAGTCAAGGTTAAGGATCCGAACAAGCTCCTTGTTTCCTCTAGTAGGTCCTCGTCACTTCTTCTTGCCCCCCGGTCAGATTCCTCTAGACCCTTGCCTTCACTTACTCCCTTCGGTAGTCCTTCGACGAGTCTTCTGAATCTCTCCTTTTGGTCAGCTTGCTGCTATGCGAGTACGACTTTTCTAGCGGCTTCTTCTTCTTCGAGTTCCTTCTTTAAATTTCTATTTTTTTTCAACTGATTGGACATAAATTCTTTGCTCACTTATCCACAAGGCAATAATCAACACCATTTTTTTTCAAACAAAAAAGAACACTTTTATTCATTCATGTCGTTTTATTACAACACTTCTCAATCTATTGAGTGATTTCCTCTTTTCAATTGTTTAGTGTCCTTCCTTTCTTGCGTCTGTCTCAAATTTTAAAACTTCTGAGAGGTGCCATTGCGTTCCTCCTGGCGATGGATGTTCTCACGTCCTTGGTATGCACGGAGAACTTCCTGTCGGCATTCCTCATGGGCAATCTCCTCTAGGCGGGTTCGTTGTGCCAATGACGCCCATGCAAGTAACCGAGGGAGGTGGTTCATCAACCAGTTTACTGCGGGGCTTACTTCCAGTGCACTCCACATAGCACTTGTTGGAACTTTAGCCTCCGTGGCCTCCCGTCGGACGTAGGTTTCAATGGCCGCCTAAAGCAGAATTGAGAATTCCCTCGTTGTAGTGTCTTCTCCTTCATAGAGCTCTGTACGTGCGTCGTCGGCCTCTGGGTTAATCTCACCAACTGGTAGGCCCATAGTGCCCGTACGTCATCCGATCCTTCCCTTCCTGAGTATGTCTAGGCAACGACGCCAGATGTTTGCCCGCTGGGGAAACTTAATAGTGCATAGACAGTACAAGAAATATAGTAAATACAGAATATATCAGAGAACACTAGATGCTTTCATTAATCATTCACAACTTGCAAGTACATTCACATCATGATTGCTTCCCCCTTCACTCGTAGGTGGTACATATTTATCTACCTGAAGGGGTGTGACCAAATGTTGCCACCCAATCCAATTGCCCTTCGGTAGTAACTAATTGCCGTCGGGACAACATAACTAATACACGACATAACATAAAGTAATGTTCTGGCTAACAATGATGTGATAGCTCTTAAGAGGCAGTTGCTGAAGGCCAATCCCTCACTTCTCCAGCCTTACCAGGAGTTTTCGAGAAGACAAAATGAGGGGAGACAATTGTATCTTCCACCTACTCAGCAACGACTAGCCATTGAAGCCCCTCCAAATTCTAAAAAGGGAAATATGTGCGCCTTCCATTTGAAAACCGATCACAGTGGAGAGACCTGACCCGATATGGCTAGATGTATGCAAATGGTCACCAATAATAAAATTCTAGAAGATACCTCTGAAATAGAAACAAACTCCAATTTTAACGCCGACTCTGGAAATTATTACCTAGAGTATGAATTGGATTTTGAGGAAAGAGGTGACTGTTTTGCCACCATCGGTGAGTTTGAAATGGTTGTGTTGACAAGGAATCAGAAGGGCAAGCAGCAAGGAGTATCAATACTGCAAAGAAATAGCACTGCTACGACCTCATCCTCAGGAACACTCGGTCAATCGGTTGCTCCTGGGAATGCTACGACTGCCCTTGGTAAAGATTCTAACCTTTTTGATATTGTCCAATTCTGTAAGGAATCTCGCATTCAAATTTTTCCCATGGAGTACTTGAAGTCAAATCCCTCCAAGTTGCAATGTCTGGTAGAAGAGTGTAAACCTGAAAATGCCAAGGACAATGCATGCTCAAGTGTAGCCTCAATAGATGAACCCTCCATTTCGGAAGTAACCCAACATGATGCTAGTTTGTTAGCTACTACCCCAGGTGAGAAGCCCGAACCTTTCTATGTTTCTCTCTTCAATAATGGACATAAGCTTAGCAATTGCATTATAGACTCAGGGGCCTCCGACAATGTAATGCCAACACCAATAGCTAAGGCTCTCGGTTTGTCCCTGACAAAGATCTTCAGGAGATGTTATTCAATGGATGCAAAACAGGTTCCCCTAGTTGGCTAGACTAAAGACGCGCAAGTAGTACTTGGAACACACCTAGCCAAAAGATTGAAACTCACCATTCTAGTGGCGGATATACCGACTAGTTATGGTATGTTATTCAATAGGAGCTTTGCTAAGATATAGGCGGAGAAATCAAATTAGATTGGTCTCATTCGATCATGCCTATCGGGAATAAGAAAGTTAAGCTAGAACTTGAAGAAAAAGACGAATTCACTATGCTGAAGTCTGATGATCCGAAAGCGCAAATTTTGTATGAAGAACTGAAATTTGGCAATTACATGTTTACTGAATCTGACTCTTCGGGGCTTAAGAATGAAGAAAAAGAAGCACAGTTATGGACCTAGAATTTGATGGAAGTTGTGCCTCTTCTGGGTCTAGCACATGAGTAGTGCTAATCCCGCCTCAAGGTGATGTCATTCATTTGGCCTACAAACTGGAATTCAAGAATACAAACAATACTGCAGAATATGAAGCTTTGCTACTGGAAATTGTTGTAGCTAAAGATAGAGGAGTCACAATTCTGAAGGCAAAAGGCGATGCAAAATTGATAGAGAAACAGGTCAGAGGGCTCTTCTTTGTTAAAAACCATAAATTAAAAAATTATAGGGATAGGGTATGGGATGAGATAGAGAGCCTTGAAGCATTTTCAATAGAAGTAGTGTCCAAGGGACAAAACTCCCGAGCTGATTCCTTAGCAGTATCAACATCTATCTTGCTACCTCACCCAGACATCAGAGACCAGAAATAAACAGTTGAGCTAGTGCATAGACTGAACGTCCTCGACAATGTAGAGTCTTGGCAAGTCTTCGAGGATGATCATCGGCTCCGACAGTTCTTGGAGAATGTTCTGATTACTAGAAAAAACAGGTTTTGAAGGGACCCGAAACCCTTTACAAAGGACCTGAAGGAAAGGTCAACACACCAAAAAAGAGGCTTACAGAACCGGACTGCCCAAAAAAGGGACTACATAGCAAGCGATAAAAGGGACAGAACACCAGTCGAAAAGACATCAAGCAATACAAAAAACCAGCAAAGAAACCAGCCTAAGCATCTACGTACATAACCCCTTCTTTTTCATCCAGAGTCTTCTCCATTTTGGCCTGGATATTGTCCATTCAACCAATGACACTTTTTAGCTCCTCGACATTCTTCTTCATAGGTGGAGACTTTTTCTTGTTGCTCCCGTGAGTTCTAGAACTGGGGCCTCCACTATCAATCAGGGGAACAATCCTGTGATCACTATCCTCCTCCGGAGCTTTATCCAGCAGATTGACCAAGGCTTTGAGGTTGGTGCTGGAAGCCTTCATGCTATCCATGCTATGCTAGAGGATATTAGTAAGAGTTTTGTCCATTTTATCCATTCTTTCATTAATATCCGCAGCAGGAGTGTTAGAAGTACCATCCTTGAGAAAGGAGTCAACTTTTTCTTGAAGGATGGCATTATTAGCTTCAAGTTTCCTGCATTTCAGATGGAGCTTTTTTATCTCATGGAAGCACCATTTACTGAATTTGAAGGAGTAGAGAGCCTCGGCTTTAGCAATTTGAAGCACCCCAGTCGTAACTTCCTCTTTGTCATCAAAGTCTTCAAAAATCAGCTTGATGGAGGAATCTCTGGCTCTCCTCTCATTGGAATCCTCGCTACCCTCTTGATCTTTGTCCTGAGAATCATGGGAAACGGGCACATCGTGTCTCATACCAGCAACAAAATCATCCAAGATGGGAACCTCCTCTTTGTGAAAATCCCTTTCCATTTTGTGCTTCTCAGCATACTGAACAACAGTGTCAACAAGGTCTTCAAGACTGTGAGAGTTGTGCTCTATGGTTCCTTCCGACTTGGCCCCTTCAACAGCTTTGTTTTTCAGCTTAACCACACTATCCTGGTTCCTGTTCTCTAGGACTTCTTCTTCAGGCACATTCTCCTTATCAGTACACATTGGAGCAGAATCAACTTCCCTAGTTCTTGGAGAATGTTGAGATGTTTGTTGAGCAATATTTTGAAGGAGGAGAAAACCGTTGCACCGATTTCTCCCTAGACAATAAAAAGGACCTAGAACAAGGAGTCATGCAATTAAAAGCTAATAAGATCCCCTCAGGATTGATCTCTCTAGAAAAGTTGTTCGATAGGCATGATGCGTATGTGAAGAGAAAAAGGGAAGAGAGGGGAAACACCTCCGGAGAATATGAAAGCTTGGATATTGGAGATGACCAGAACCCAAAGATAATTAATGTTGGGAAATGCTGTACGGAAGAGGAGAAAGCGAAATTGAGTAGGTTGCTTATCTCTTATCACGATGTATTTGCATGGAGCTACGATGATTTAAAGACCTACATGGAGGGAAAAGTCAAGTACCACATTCCCCTAAAATCCGAAGTTGCTCCTTTCTGCCAGTTTTAGAGGAGCTATAATCCCAAGATAGCTGACGCCATCTTTTGAGAGATTGATAATATGCTGAAAGCCCGAATCATCTACCCTATCCATCATTCTACTTGGGTAGCAAATATAGTCCTGGTCCGAAAGAAGAATGGGGAGATAAGGATTTGCATAGACTTCAAAAACTTAAATCAAGCATCCCTTAAAGATAACTACGCACTACCAAACATGGATCATTTGTTGCATATGATGGCAAGTTCTGAGATGATGTCCATGTTAGACGGGTTTTCAGGTTACAACTAGATAGAGGTTGATGAAGGCAATCAACACAAAACAACATTCACTACACCATGGGGCACTTTTGCCTACAACAGAATGCCCTTTGGGTTAATCAATGTAGGTGCAACCTTTTAGCGGGTGATGGACTTATCTTTTGGAGATCTAAAGAATAAATTAATAGTGGTGTACTTGGATGACCTCATGGTTTTCTCGAAGAAACGGAGAGATCACTTGCACGACCTGGAGGTAATCCTAGGAAGGTGTCGGGAACACGGGATCTCCTTGAATCCGACGAAGTCAGTCTTCTGTGTGACTGAAGGAAATCTATTGGGTCATATTGTGTCTCAGGAGGGAATTTGCATAGATCCTGAAAGAGTTAGAGCAATTCAACAACTTAGCCTCCCTTCAAGCAAGACTGGGGTGAAATCATTTTTCGGCCAAGTAAATTTCCTGAGAAGGTTTGTACCTGATTTTTTTGAGATTATTAAACATATAGCTGATATGATGAAAGGGAATCAGGGATTTAGGTGGAATGAGGCTGGTAAAGAAGCCTTTGGAAATATCAAAGAGGCTATAGCTAATGTACTCATGTTGACACACCCCAATTTCAGTAAAGAGTTTCTTATTTATTGTTACGCTTCATAACACACCATGTCTGCGATTCTGTTACAAGAAAATGAGGAAGGAGTTTAGGCACCAATTGTGTTCGTGAGCATTCCTTTGAAAAATCATGAATTGAAATATTCACAAATTGAGAAGCATGCTTTTGCTGTGGTTAAGGCTCTTAAACATTTCAGATTTTACATTTTGCACTCCCATGTCGTTGTCTTTGTCACAGAACCCATGGTGAAAAGCATTCTGACACAACAAGAAGTGGGATGTAACACCAAAGGATCGTGGATTGCAAAAGTACAAGAGTATGATATTGAGATCAGACCTACCAAGCTTGCACGAGGAAAGGGCCTTTGCAAAATGATAGTTGAGAAAAAACCCGAGCAACCGGAAGATCTTCCTAAGGTGTTAATGGTAAGCCTGCAAGATCCTTGGTTCTCAGATATTGCTTATTTCCCAACATATGGTGAATGCCCAAAAGGTCTCTCCCCGAAACAAAAGAGAAATCTAAGGATGAAGGCTGAAAAATATGTTATATGGGATGATAAGCTGTACAAGCGTGCTATCGATGGAACCTTCTTGCGGTGTGTGGATATACATCAACAACAGAAGCTTTTGAAAGCCTTTCACGAAGAAGCTTGTGGTGGTCATTTCTCTTCCACTGTCACTGCATTCAAAATTCTCAGGCAATGTTCCTATTGGCTAGGTATGTTTAATGCATATCATTGGGTTTCAAAATGTGAGAAGTGCAAGATGTTCACAAGGAAGCCTCAATTGGCTGCCTTACCTTTGAAACCTGTGGTAATTGAGAGTCCTTTCCAGTAGTGAGGGCTAGATTTTATTGGTCCTATAAATCCTCATTCAAGCGTGGGACACATGTATATACTAATTGCAACAGATTACTTTACAAAATGGGTGGAAGCTAAAGCAGTGAAGAAAACCACTTCTGAGGTTGTTTGTGAGTTTTTGAAGGAGAACATTTTAGTGCGTTTTGGTGTTCCAATAAAACTAGTCATGGATAATGCAACTTATTTTTCTTCAGCGGAAATCACAGAGTTCTCTATGACCACGGGATTCAGCTGACACACTCTTCAGACTATTATCCTCAGGGCAACGACCAAGCAGAATGCAGTAACAAGAATTTGATCAATATCATGAAAAAGCTAGTGTCAGAGAATCATAGGAATTGGCATAAGAAGCTGTATGAAGCTCTCTGGGCAGACAGGGTTACTCCCAAATGAGCTATCGAGATTTCCCCTTTTGAATTGGTGTATGGTATGGAAGTAAGCCTGCTACTGCCTTTAGAACCGTCTATTTGCAAACTCCAAACGACACTAGAAGATACTACATTCCGAGATGGTATTGAGAAGAGAATTTTGTATTTGACAAAGCTTGCAGAAAAAAGAGGGGAGATGATTGATAGGATAACCCAGCATCAACGAAGGGTTAAGAACATCTTTGATAAAAGGGCTAGACCTCGAAAATTCATGGAGGGAGATCTGGTCTTACTCTGGGACAAGAGAAAAGAACCAAAAGGTATGTATGCAAAATTTGATTCACTATGGAAAGGCCCATTTAAAATACATCAGGTGTATGGATTGAATTCTTTCAAATTGGCTTATCCAGATGGCATGATCTTACCATTATCATATAATGGGCAAGATCTAAAGTCGTATCAACTGTGAAACAAGTGATCCTTGTAATTGTACCATAGTAGTTAGGTTTTCAGTGTTGTGTTCCGTTTTTGGTCTTTCTTGGGTTCAGTTCTTCTTTTCTATTTTATTTGATCCTTTGTTATGCGAAACCAGAGATTCTGAGTCCTTGCTTCATCCCTTACAGTCCTTGTCCCCAGTCAGAGCCAACTATTGCCATATTTTAGTCCCCCTGTGTAAAATTGACATTGAAAATTTTAAGTCTAGTTAAAGGTTTATTTTTATGTTTAAGTCTCTAAGGGTCAAGATTTTCAAGAACTGGCTGCCTGTCGGATATTCAAGATTTGGGTGCAGTCAGGATTTTGGGAATATGGGCCCACATGTGATTTTAATTTTTACCCTCATAGCTTGAGTTTGAGTCCTTATCTTTATTCGGGATGTCAGAAAAGTGGGTACTCATGTTCGGTCAAGTCTTTCAGTTAGTTGAGTCTGCAGTTCTAAGTACCAAAGTGTTTCATTGTGGGAAATTGATATTCGAAGTGCTAAAGGTGGCAGAAATGGAAGCCTAGTGGTAGAATTCCCGAGAATAATAATGAAACAATAATGCCGATGGCACAAGATGAAAGCATTGGGAGGAGTCACATCAACGGACTTATTGGCATAGCAATAACAATCGTTGAAGCAGGTTTTGAGATATCCCGATGCTCGATGAGACTATCAAGATTATCTATACCGAGAGAGGGTATGATGAAGGTCGTCAGCTAGTCATGGGCAGATTGAAAGATGGCTGAAGAAGTTAACTCAGCAGATTCCCGATTGATGAATGATGGAAAGACTTATTACCTTGGCAGAACTCCTTTGTTCGAAAAAAGGACGTTTGAAGTACGCATTCATCGGAAATACCGAAAATGGAAGCTTGCGGTGGTCAGATAGGCTTCAGAAGATTTTCATTGTAGCTGCTCCATTGGTGGATTCTGAAGCAAGGTATGCAAAATCCCGCCTAACAAAAAGAAGAAGAGTTGGGCTCTGCTGTTGAAGTGCCCATTCCAAAGTTTTCATATGACAATAGTTGATGTTCTAAAACACCACAGAACTGCGAGGGCCAAAAGATAAAGGGATAGCGCGTGGCATTATGTCATTTCAACAATACGAATCTAGCCAAAGGGCCTCTATCGATGCAACGGTTGATAAAGGGGAAGATGCAAAGGCTATATAGCTTTTAACATGTTTATTTTTTTGTTTTAACTCTTTTCTGATATTGACACCTGTCATGAGATTATTTCAGTTAATTTTCAAGGACTGTTGCTGTAATTGTCATGGAAGATGAAGGGACTATTTATATCTCTGTTGAACATTTTGTTAAGGATCGGCAATTTTAATTCAATTTCCCTCTGTTGTTGTGAGAACTGTGTGAGACTCGAAGTTGTTTTATGATTGTTGTTCAATAGAAAGTTTGGGGTTGAATGGGTGAATATATGTTGGTTGAAACTAATTGATTATAGTTATTGCACTATGTTTTAAAATCTATGTTTAGGAGGTGATTTGTGAGTCGCTATTAGTTTCTCCTTTTTGTTATATTCAGGTTATTTGACATATAGATATTCCTTTAATAATCAAACTGTGTATGATTTTCATAGTGGTGAGAGTATATGCACATAAATCTTTATGATGATTATGACTGTGTTTGGTTTTCCATGTTTGTGAAGAATAAGACACAGTATTAGAATTTTCTTTACAAGTAATAGACTTATCGTATGTGTGTCATGGTGATGAACATCTATTAGAAGCCTCTTCCGCTCTCAGGTTAAGAGCATATCTCCTTTATATTTAGAAAATTCAAAACACAAATTCATTGAAGATTTGTCACAGGGAGCTGTACCTGCAAAATTCAGAGATCAAACTGTTGTTCTGATATTGCAGTTTGTTCAACTGTTGTTAATAGAGAGGGCTTTAGTGAGGGTTTGAGTCAATATTATAAAAGGCCTATCTGTTAACTAACAAAATCCTATTTCAAAACGGGGACAACACAGCCTTTGCCACTCAGTTAGTACATTGCATAGAAATAACAAGGACTAAATTCAAATAATAAGATGAAGAGGGGGCTGGGCCATCGCTCTTTAACATCCTTACATCAACATAGGAAACATTAATGTTGCAAAAAAATGTCCTTTCAACTCAATAAGCATGTATCAACACAATAGCAATATCAAAAGAGATAAGCAACTGAATCAGAGTTTCTGATAATAAAAGCAGACCATAATAAAGGCAGAAAACTCATTCCAACTACTCAAGAAAGGGAAGATGCAAGTGCCAAATTGACAACAACTAGTTTCTGAAACTTTACTAGTAATCACCCCTTATAATGATGCCACAATATGCAGATTTCAAACCTTAGAAAAGTCTGATTTTTGACTCAGTCTGAAAAACCATGTAGGGAAAAATAGTATGGTCTCCATATATCATGTATTTCTTTCTCTTATTTTCAATAGACAAGGGATTCTTCTTCTAGTTATGGCTGGCTCTGGTTGCTACTAGTCATCCCTAACCCATAATCCACACAGGCTTTTTTTGAAACAAATGATAACAAAATTTACTAAAAATGATTAGATCCCAATTATTACCTATTAAGCTATTAAAGCCCCCAATACCCATATTTCTTGTTGATTTGCACCAACTAGTTGAAAGATTGGTGGCCAAATGGCTGGTTTGCTTAGCCCATGGTTGTAAAACTCAAACTCGTAAATTACTCGACAAGCTCAAAAGTTTTAAAAATTTGTGACTCGGGGAAAATCATGGCAACAATTGGGCAATTTTATCAAACATTTTAGAATACATAAATTTTCAAAAATATTCCTAAAAAACACATATTAGTAAATCTGTAGAACATATTATTAATTGCATCATATATAAATCAAAATTAGAGTTTAATACATATCATAGACCCCAATGGGGTTGAGGGGCATTGCCCCTCATGGGGGTTTGGAGGCAACACCATTTTCACATTTTTATCACACAAACCACAAAAACCTTCACGGCGCATGCCATTTTCACAATTTTATCATTTAAGAGCAAAATCAGGTGTTAGACACTTTTTTGTTTATAAAAATGTTGTAGAAAACATAGAAGTTTTTTGACATTAGGTGAAAAAAAAACTCATTCTGGCAATATTTTTATGGAAACTCGTGAGTTTTTAGCAAGTATTTATCAAAATTGCTAATGATTTTGTCGGCAAGTAACTTGCAAGGGCTTTGGGCTTGCAAGTACATTGCGAGTTTTCCAACTTTGGCTCTCTTCTAGGTGTCTTCAAGTGGTATATTTACTCATTATCCTCCATCAATGTTTGTATTAGTGAGGTTCTTCCCAAGAATCTTCGTATGCACCATTGTAGGTTTCTTTGCCAAGTTCACTATTAACAACATAGTATTTATCACTTGGTCACCATGTATTAGAGGCTCTCCTATTATATTCACATTCTTCTCGTGGACTACCATTTCTTCTTCTACCATCATAGTCGTCAATTCTAGACTGCTTTGCAATAGATTGGGCATCTTGATTAGTATGGTGCTTTCTGGCATGTATCTTGCAATATTCTAATTCAAACCTAGAATCATGAAAGTGCTTTCTTGTTCATTGGAGCATGATCATTCCCTTGACATAACTTGTTCTACTTCCATTCTAGCTTCACAAAGTCTTTCCTTTTCTGCATGAGGGTTTGGGTATATTGCCTTATTTGTTTGTGCTTGAGTAATGGTCAATATTTCATCATTTTTGTTTCAAGTAATTAGTGTCCAAATGATCTCCTTGTACACACCATTTACACAATAGTCCCCTTTTGTTCTAGTTATTTTGACATTCTCTTGCAAAATGCCCTCATTACACTCTTGACATTGTATGATTAGGTTTTCCTTGCAGTTGTAATGTGTTCGACTCCAAATCCCATCAATATTATTGTCATGTCTTCTATTCTAGTAAACTCTTGGAGATACATTGTTGCCTTGTGGCTTTGATGGTGTATTCATGGAGCAGACTGTTCACCTTGGGTAAAGAGCACTTGTGTGCTCCTACTTTTGAGATAGTATGGGAACACTTTTACCAAATGACCCAACAATTGTTAAATGTAACAAAATATTTTCTTTGGAAACAACAAATTAAAACACATTGAAAACCTGCAAACCTCAAATTCTAAATTTTTTGAAACCTCCACAATTAGCATCAATGTGATTCCTGAGTGCTTAGTTGCAGGATGCGTGCCCTGCCCCTGCGCATCCTGTCAGGATGCCTCATCTGGATGCATCTAGGATGCACATCGTGGACTGTATATTTCTTTAATTTTTTTTTATATTTGGCATTTGGCATTGATCAATGATGGAGTATCATACTATCAAATGATTAAGTTTTACAAATCTGTATATTTCTTTAATTTTTTTGTATATCTATAGATACACACACACACACACACCCAAATGCATCCAAAACCCTCCAAAAAATTTCCACGCATCCACGTACCAGGTTCTTGTACCCGCATCCGAACAGGTAACTAAGCTTGAGTGGAATTACCTCTACAGACACGAATGTGTTCTCCATCTCTTTTTTTATAATATTTTATTTACTGATTTTAACCCCCTCCTACACATGTCTAGGATTTCCTTTTCTTTTTAGTTTAATCTTTCAATTGGCCCCTTTGTTACAGTGACTTTTTATCATTACTTTGGGCCCACTATTAAAAACAGTTTGTAAGATCATATTAGACCCTCTCTTTTGAAAGTGATAACAATTTTTTTAAAACAATGTTATAATATAAAGTCATTAGCTTACTATTTGAATTATTTCCTTAGCTTTATTATAAATCGGGACATGCCAGATTTCTTTCATAGAGATAGACGGTTGTCTAGGAACTGCCACACCTTTCTCTTCCAAAACCCCTTTTTAGATTTAATTATATACTCCTGCTGACGAGTATCTTGATTTTAGTTATAGGTAGAAGGATGGCTAGCATTAGCAACACACAGATCATAGGAATTAAAAAGAATCATGATATTTCATTGTTGTTGTTTGGGGACTATCTCTTGGCCAATACTTCTGCTTTTCTTCTTGCCATTTCACACCACTGCAAATTTATTTTTGGGTTGTGAGGATTATTAAAATGCAAGCACTAGGAACTATCCTAATGGCCTTCCTAGTGCCTATTGCATGTGCGCACACACACATGACCAAGAATTGTCAAACTACCAATGCCAGATTTTAATATATATACTCATTTCCCATATTGGCATACAGAATGCCTATAAATATTCACACATAAGTGTGAAATATCTTATTCTGTTGCGAAGAGTTGAGTTAATAAATTGAATGATGTTCTCCCTCATTTTTCTCTCAAAAGATATTTTCCAAGGGAAATTCTTTTGTCATATTGCGAGAGTGCCATTATTTCTTCTATTGTATTAAGATACTCTTAGCATTGCTTTTCCCGCATAGGTTCATCACATAATTACCAAGAAACTCTTTCTTCTTTGACCACTAATTACATTCTACATCCCAATATACATCCTATTTTATCTGGTGTATCTCATTTCTTCTAACTTGAATTAGCCTTTTTGATCATTGGATCAGTTTATCATAGATTTGTGAATTATACTTGTCTATTGGAAGGTCTTCTTGCTATTTTTGCTTTGTATTTACATTCCATTTTTTGCTGGCATGCATACAATTAAAGCAAGTTTAGTGCCGTTCTTTAGTTTGTAATATGATAACCTGTTGCTTCATTGACAGGGGTTCAATGAGGGATGCAGTCTGCTGCCACATAGTCACTTTTGGCTATATAGCAAGCGCGTGCTTACTCCAGGAGGAATAATGCCTGCAGCAGGTGGGTCTGGATGAAATCAGTTTTAAATACAGAGAATTTATATACTGTGGACACTTTTCCAAATAAAAAGGTGCATATAGAGAATGTCGTATAGAAGTTTTATTATTTGTCTCACATGGCTTAAACATGTTTAGCTGATTTTAGGAGACATACTAATCTGTAATTAATTTCTACATTACAACTTCAATATTAAGAAGACTTTGATAGAAATTTGTAGACAAGCCGATTACAGGACATAATAACCCGACCAAAATAACCCTGGATAGAATAACCCAGCCACAATAACCTGAGGACAAAATAACCCAGGGTCATAATAACCCAATCCAAAATAACCCGCAGTCAAAATAACCCATGGACAAAATAACCCATGGATAAAATAACCCCATAAGATTATAGAGAAAGGAAAACAAAATTTATAAATTGCAAGTATATTTATAAATTTTTTTTTTATTCAACTAGTCTTTTTAGTCTTTCTATAATCTAATCACATCACCAGAAACCCCGAGGAAAATTTAATATAATGTTAAAAAAATTATATTAAAAAATATTTTTTTTATGAATTTTGATTTCTCTTTTTCTTATCACTCTACACACTCTTAATTCTTCTCCCCTTCTTCCTTCCTTTACTTCTCTTAATTCTACCACTTTATATATCCTCTTAATGCCTCTTCATAATGCCTTTTGACTTATATCTTTTCATAATAACTCTTATTTAGATTATTCCCACGAATTTGTCTTTATTTCTATAATTATTTACCATTTTATAAGTTATTTAAGTATATTAAAGATGTTTTAAGGCTATTTTAGGGGTATATAATGGATATATGATCTAAAGATGACCTAAATATCCTCTATGGTGCCTCACAATCCCTTTTTTAGCATACTAACTTGATCTAAAATGACCATTGGTTATTTTGACCATGGGTTATTGTGACCTTGGGTTATTATGTCCTTGGGTTATTATGGCGGGGTTATTGTGTCCAGGGTTATTTTGGCCAGGTTATTATGTCCGGTTACCAGACAAGCCTGATTATTGCCAACTTGGATCGCTATAAGCAAATTCTCAAACTCACTTTCCCTGTCTTCTACATTACATATAAAGGTGGAGAATGCCAAAGTGGAGATGGTAATGGAGAATGAACCATAATTCTAGATGGTTAGGGAGAGGAGGAGCAACATTTCATTAAATTATGCTGAATTCTGCATACATTTATGCCGTTATTCATCAATTGATTTTTGCAACTGTCATCTACCTCCAAACTATCAACTAATTTGAATTACCAACACAAAATCCGAAAATCATTATTACCGAGTATGACTATTAGATATATTCTAATAGCCTCTTTCAATGGCCATACCAAGCATATCTCTATATTTCATGAATTTATCTGATCCAAGTGGTTTTGTGAAACACATCAGCTGTAAGTTCTTGATTCCAACACTTTTGTAATTCTCTCTCTCTCTCTCTCTCGCGCGTGCGCGTGCACACACTCTCAAAGCAAGATGGCCAGTATAATGATAATACAGTTCCATATGCTTTGTGTGTTCATGAAAGAATGGATCTTGGTCATTTTAATTGCATTCTAACTATCTTACTTAAGTTTTGTTGCTTCCATTTAAGTTATCTTCAAACCAACAATCTCCTTAATCAAACTTCTTCACAAGCTGCGAGGTCAATTATATTCTGATTCTTTGAAGGGAAGACCTACTGCTTGCCACTCTTTAATAGAAAATGAGACAAATCTAGTTCCTTCACCAAAAATAAATCCTATTAGCTGTTGAACCTGCCTGTAAAGCATCAAAGAAACCACCAAGCTGAAAATAATCACAGTTTCAATACTGCAAATTTTTGTTATACTTTATACATATCTCAGTTTTTTTTGGTACTCTCAAAGATCTATCATTTGTTCACTAATTAACTTGGAAATATAGCTCGCAAGAAAACTAAAATCATGCCTAATGGTCACAGGTGTAATCAGCAAAAGTAAATAATGTGGTTGGCTAAATAAATATTGTTATGTTTTGATGATTAGTTCCCGACTATTTGTCAGTTGGCAGTTGACAGTAACCGGTGGTCGGTAGTCTTAACCAACTTAGTACACTATTTATATTGTAATTGGTTGTAGTTGGGGTATCTACCTACCCAGTCAACAAGTAGTCAAGAAGTTAGATAGGGATCGATAAGATGATCCCTTTGGTTGATAGAGAAAAGCTTACGATGAAGATGATTGAGAAGAAATGTCATAGCAGAAATTTAAGGATTATTGAGGGAAAGCCCAAGTCTGCTAAGAAGTAAAAGTAGAAGCATTAGTCAAAGTCATAGCTGGGAGGAAATTAGAAGAAGCGTTAGGTGAAGTGGTAGTCAAGAGGAGAGGAAGAATCCCACTAATGTTAAGTAGATGAAGAGTGAGTGGGTAGAACCTTCAAGACACCTATCACTCGTAAAGCACATGAAGATCGTGTTGATCAAATAAATGACTCATCCGTACAGTTAGTATCAGACGAAGAAGAAAATTACGAGTCCAAGTACGCAGAGAGAAACCCATCCGTATAGTTGGTACTGAACAAAGATGAAAACCCTAAGATCAAGTTTGCAGAGATATTGGAGAATGATTTACATCGCATAGAGAAACTATCCATATTAGAAGAATCAAGAATTGGGGGCACTAAGTCGAAGACCTTGGGGAGAAGAGATTTCAAGAAGAAAGAGGAAGGTAGCTAAAGTGCAAGGGACGTAGGGGGTGGATGTGTAGAGGAATTGTACATGGCTGCGAGTGCAAGTGAAGCAACAGAATGTCAAGGGAAAAACAATCCAACTAGGTCCAAGGTACATATTGATTGAGAAAGATGGTGAGTCCCCCAATGAGTCCACATGTCGAGAGGCAAAAAATCCCCAAGTTCACAGGAAACAGGTTAGAGGACTCAATTTGACGCTAAAGGGCGTGCAAAATGATTTGGATAGCAAGTGGTTAGGAGGACAACGATTATTGGCTAGGAGTGTTTCCCACAACATTAAGGGGAATAGCCATTGATTGGCTCACAAAGTTCGTTGAGAAATCCATGGACTCCTCGGAAGCTATGAAGAAGGCATTTGAAGTAGAGTTTAAGTTGTTGAGATATTATAACAAAATTGTGACTGAAATTTACAACACTAAACAAGGGAAGCATGAAATTATGCGAGCTTACAATCGTACGCTCAAAGAGTTACTGGTCAATTTGGAGAACCAACTAGATGATGACCTAAAGAAAAGGTGGTTCATTGAGGGATTGATCCCATCGCTACATAAAAAAATGAAAATGGTACCTTTGCCATTGTATGTTGATTCTTATAATCGGGTGATGGACATCAAAAGTGAAGCTAAAACATCCTCTTGGGGAAAACAAAAGATAGATGATAATGAAAGTACCGAGGATAGCAGTAACGATGAATCCAAAATTGTCCAAGCCCTTTGACTAGATATGATGCATATGATGGAGTTCAAAGTCGATAAGGAGAATTCCAAGCAAATTAAATTATTAAAGAACTATGGTGCATCAATTTTAAAGGACATAAAAACAAATTGTCTGAAAATGTTGTTTTGTGACATCTATTAGGTATTGGACATTCCATCAAGGATTGAAAGACAAGAGGCACGCAAGTGCTCTTTAATCAGGGGGAACAATTAACCCCATCAACTACATCACTTGGTAGATACCACAACAGGCAAGGAAACAGTAACCGATACAACAATAGCAACAATGGCCCAAGAAGTAGAATACAATATAAAGCGAAGTGAAGAAAAATGATTTAGTATTGGAAGTGAAACGAATGGAATCATTTTACTTGAGAATTTCAAAGCGGTCAAAATAAATAGGGAATGTTGTGCAAGTGGTCTGGACTAGGTGAGCACAAAGACATTGACTATTTGAAGTAGAAAGGGGTGAATATGTTGGCTGTGGAGGATTCAGATGCAGTGTACCTAAATCCTCATACAGAGAAGGAGAGACTACAAGAAGCTAAAGTCGACGTGGAACATGTGATGGCCATTGAGAGAAAAACCTCCAATGAAGCTGCAAGTACTTCACCATGATCAGAGCTTGAGAAGAGTATAGTACAACATGTGTTGCAAACAACAATACTTATAAAGGTAACAAACCTTTTGTAAACCATGCCACATTTAAAGGTGGAAATCACTAATATATTTGGTGACAACACAGTCGGCTAGAATCAATGCAATCCACAAGAACTGATGATGAAACCACTAATTGAAGGCAAGTATACATTTGATCTCATGCAGTTGACAATGAGCATCGGGAGAAAGGTGGCCATTGTCAAGATGGAAATAAGGGGGAAGAACTTGACAAACACCATTGTTGGTGCTTAGGAGTTAATGTATTGCCAAAAGACACTTGGAAATATCTTAGAGGACCAAATCTTTGGCCGCCTACCTTCTACTGGTGGGTGCTGACCAACACGGTATCAAGCCATTGGGAACATTAATGGTGCAAAAAGTAATGAAAAGGACACAACCATTCCTTGTGGACTTTGTAGTCATTCCATTGCAAAGAAGGTTTATGACGCATTGCTTGGGAGGGGATGACTGATTGTTGCCAAAGCAAACCACAATTGGAAGCAAAACATGCTCTCAATCAAGAGTAAAGGAAGTACATCATCAACCTGAGAAATTAGGTGGTGAATGAGGAGCTTGCATCCTTCAAATCAAAGTTACAAGATAGAAAGTCAAGAATGGAAGAAGAAAGGAAATGCATGGAACCAAACGATGAAGGGGTGCTCGATCTGGAGAATTGTTTAGAAGAAGAGACAAGTTCCTTGAATAGACTATTCCACTAGCAAATGCAAGACTATGATGTCTTCCACCATGAATAAACATGCCACAAATTGGGTCAATCAAAGGAGGGGATCAAGGTACAATAAATAACACTACGGAGTATGAATAGTACTAGGAGGGAGTGGGATGGATGGATGAGATGTTGTCTCATCACTTCGAAAGAGACAAGATAATAAAATATGAGGAGCCCACAAATCACTAGGTAGAAGAGGGAAAGGGATGACTCAGAGAGGGGTGACACAATTGACTTGCCTTCGTCATTTAGTGAGATTGTAGCGAAGCATTTGTTAGCAGTGGAGGCGTACTTGAAGGTGGACGTGGAGGAGGCCATTTTTGTTGAGGATACGATCGTAACAACTTTGGAAGCAGTTCCCATACTGGAGTACTCGTACTATTGCCGTTGTCCCATCTAGGACAGCCCCACCACCACCAGTAGTGGAACCCTCAACCCTACCACCAATGATGCAATCTTCAATGCTAGACGTACCACTTCCAACAGCCAACACAGTTTCAGTAGCCTACACACTTCCCATAGATGGCACCATAGGGCTATAGGAGACCATTGACACTTGGTTACACATGTTGGGCATACCACCAAACACTTGTTTCGTGGAGTCTCTTGGGTTACTTTTGGAGACTATCTAGATTGAGGGGGCAATGATGGCTACAGTGGGATTATTTGCTCAAGGTGAGCCACAATCAGTACAAGGTGTACAAGAGCCACTTCCAGGGCCAATGTTGTAATGTCCCCGATTTTTCTCTAAGTGACATTAATTAAATTAATTAATTAAGTTGTCCAAAATAAATATTAATCCAAAATGATGATTTATTATTCATTAATTAAATTAAATATAGTAGAATAAAATAATAAAATATTATTATAAGTCACTTTATTTCTTAAGTCTCCAACTTATTCTAGAAGCTACATTATGAAGTGGAAAAATAGAAAATTCTAGAAGGCTCATCAAATTGTTATAATAGGAAGGGTTTGCAATGTATTTGACATGGTTAGGTGCTTTGGGATTTGATAATTTTTCTAATGCCTTGCATTAGCTGAATCTTTGAGGATGCAAACTTTCAATAGATTGATAGAAGGGCTAGACGAAACCCTAGTTCTTCTTCCTGGGAGTGGATTTGTGACGGAGTTCACACTTGTGCCGATTTTTCTAAGTTTCCGTTGGAGACAAATTTGTAAGGTTTGAAGGCTAGTTTCAAAAATAAGATATATGTATCTATGATTTATCAAAAAATAAGGTTTTGGCTTATTTCAGAAATAAAGAAACTTGCTTTGGCAATCAGATTACAATTTGTTGAATATTTTCATTTGCTGTGTGAAGTTTAATATTGAAATAGGTGGCCATTGACTATTATTGTGGCTTGATAAATATTTGCCATGTAATTAATTAAGGAGTTTACCAATTTTATGGCTGTGGGTTTAATATATTAGTTGCAGCTATTATTAAAGTTTAGGAAAAATAAATACTAAACGGTGAAAGTCTGAGGAATCATTTCTAATGTTTGCTGAGGCCAATATATTTATTTAAAACGAACTCTTGGAGGACTTTATTATATCTGCCTATTCTGTCCATGATGAGGAATTGATTTGAACATTAGTGGGGAAGAATTTCTAAGTATACTTTATGTTTGGGATCCATATCTCATGGATGTGCATATGTGGCGACTTTCAATTGTGAGTAACCACCGCGATATATAATTCAGCACCGGTATGGCATTGTGGCTACTTGTGATTGAAGGAGTTCGGCATTCTTGTCTTCTGTAAAGGCAATGATCAGTAATAGGAGAGTTGTGTATGCGTGAGAGTTCCTGTAGATGATGTATGTGGTGTGTTACATCATTCAAAGTTTGATACTTTCCTGCAGTGTGGTGAGCTAGAACCAATCACATTTTTTGAGCTTAGAGTTATTGGGACTCTCCTATCCTATTTAAATATTCATTGTTGCTGTCTATAATCTATGTGTGCGGGAAAGTAAAGTGGGTGGAACATTGGGGAGTGAACATTCAACTCATCTTTTACTGCTCCATCATTGGGGATTGTTTCCTGAGAATCTAAGTATATCTTTGGGAAGATATAAGGTAGCAATATCTGCTGCATCTGGAATAACAGTGGTCTGAAATTCCATCTCAGTTTTGCTGGTCAAGTAACTGGGAAACCATTAATTGCTTCAGCTGTTCATTCATTTCCAGGAGTTGTCCTACTCACAACTATTCAGGTTAAAATTGTAGCTTCTCATTGAGTTTAGAACTCGAATATTGCTCTGAATTTTATATCAGCAAGTTATATGCCTTTGTATTCAGATTTCATTATAATGGAAGGTTGCAAAATATTTGTCAAAATGTCTCGTTACAATCTATATAGTTTGAGATGCATTTGTAAATGATTATGTTTAAAACCTTTGAACAAGAAGTCCAATAACGGACCTACTTAGAAATTCTATTCAAAAGGCAATATGTTAAGTGTTTGACGAAATGTCAGCATGATAAACCCAAAAAATATGAGATTTTTGTGACAAAATTTGATTAAGGAAAGAGAGGGTTCTTACAAATGCCTACCCAAGAGACAACACAACCAATAGTAGAGTCAATGCCACCTACAGGTCCACACTTGCCAAAAACACCTGCAGGAGGAGGGAAGTAGTCATCTAGTGACCGGGACGAGATTATTCTAAGGCTCAACCACTTGAACCCCTATGATCTTGTGGGAACAATACAACGATACATCAATGAATTATAGGGGGTTGCCATGTTCATGGAGACAGTGAGAGAAATTGCTCAGGATTTGGATATCGTCTATGACCCACTTGTAGCACATGTGGCAGAGTGAGTTCTTGCCTTCAAGCAACTAGAGTTTTTCAAGTGTCTCATCATCCTGGGGTGGCCACACATTGAGACATAGTAGATGCTAGATGCTTGGCATCCTTTACGGCTGACAATCGGAGGCTGGCATGGCCGAGTGTTGAGAGCACTACATGGCATGGAGTTGTGTTTTCGGGACCTTTTCCTTCGCTTCTGCAGCCATGCGGCTTTGATGGATGAATCCACCCTGTTACAGGATAGGGCCCTTACCCAGGCTGAGAATGCTGAAAAGGGGTAGACAGATCAGATTCAAAAATCCTAGGAGTCATTCACCCAGGAGCACAACTGGGTTATGGCATTGGTGGTGACAGGAGCAGAAAAAGAGGTCCAATTGGCAGAGAAGGATAGACAGTTGGAGGAAAAGACCACCAATTAGGTGGGCAGGAACAACGTATAGCAGAGAGGGATAAGAAGTTGTTAAAAAAGGAGTAGGAGTTGGAGAGGAAAAAAAGCAATTGATGGAGGCTGCCTACATGGTGAAGGCAGCTTAGAGAGAGAGAATTGGTGGCTAACCAAAACCTCTAGTGCCTTCAGCAACTACACTGTCATGCTTCTACTCTGACTTGCTTTGTGCATCCAGGGACATCCTGTTGCCCTTCCACATTTTCATTCAATTTTATTGTGTCCAACTTGCAATTTTGTCTTCGTTGTCTGGAAGAAAACTTTCTTTTTTGGGGCGCTGATGTACTCAGTAGGAGAACATAATATTGTTGGCTAAATAAAATATCTTTATGTTTTGTAATGATTAGTTCCCGACTACTCGTTGGTTGGAAGTTGGCAGCTACTGGTGGTTGCTAGTCTCAATTAACTCGGTACACTATTATATTGTAGTTGGTTGCAGTTGGGGTATCTATGGATCCTTGGATGTGATGTCTGATTGCAAATATTTTGCTTTGTAGTAAAAGACATCTTCTGAACATGTGTAGTGAGTTATATTATTATGTTTCTATATTCTTTTGATGTGCAGTCTTGTTTAATTCTGTAATTGATTGAGTTAGGCAGTAAAGAATAAGATAGATTATGTTGTCCACTATCATGTCCCCAAATGAAATTATTATTTCGATCCAAAGAAGTTAATAAGGTTAATTATTTAATATTAATTTCATAAGTCAAATTAATATTAAATATAAAACAATATACAACAGATTGTTTTCATGTATTGAATAATTTTACAAAGAGCTTGAAGCTCATATATACATGACGAGAATAACAGAAATAGAAACTACTAAATACAACAGTATACACAAGACTGAGTATTAGCGAATATTAGAAACATTCTAATACCCTCCCATAATGCTCAATCTGTCAATAACACCAATAGCCTCCCTGAATTTTACATATTTGTCAGAATTGAGAGATTTGGTGAAGATATCAGCAGGCTGCTCTAAGGTAGGAATATACAGCAACTGAATAGATTTATCTTCAACCAGCTGACGAATGAAATGACAATGTGTTTCAACATGTTTGGTTCGTTCATGGAAGACCGGATTCTTCGCCAGTTTGAGCACTCCTTGATTATCACAGAATAGAGGAGTCGGTCCTGACTGAGGAACATTCATATCTGCAAGCATCCGTCGAAGCCAAACGGCCTCACAAGCTGCTTTGACTGCTCCGCGATATTCTGCTTCGGTGGATGATAGAGCCACTGCCTGTTGTTTCTTACTTGTCCATGTGACAGCACCGGACCCCAAATTGAACACATATCCAGCGGTAGACTTACGATCATCAACAGAACCGGCCCAATCTGAATCTGTGTAGCCACATAGTGTAGGATCAGAACTCTGAGTGTACAGAAGACCATAGTCAAGAGTACAACTCACATAGCGCAGGACACGCTTGGCAGCTGTCCAATGATTAGTTTTGGGTGCTGTCATAAAGCGGGAGATGTAGCTTACCGCAAAACTAATGTCAGGTCTGGTGGCAGTAAGAAAAATAAGGCTGCCCACTAGTTGCCTAAACAAAGATTCGTTCACAATAGGTGAATCGGACTGAGCTGATAGTTTTAGCCCGGGTTCCATAGGAGTGAGAGCAGGTTTGCAATCCTGCATTCTGAACCTGTCCACAAGACTTCTAGCATACTTGGACTGAGAAAGAAAGATACTATGCTCATTCTGCCAAACCTCAACTCCGAGACAATAGTGCAAGAGTCCCAAATCTGTCATATCAAAAGTGCTACACAAGTCCTATTTGATCTCAGTGATCAAATGTGCTGAACTTCCAGTGATGATCAAATCATCCACATAAACAACGATAAACAAGACATCATCACCTGCATGTTTGATATATAGGTTTGAATCCGATGGACTCCTTTGAAAACCATGATCGGCTAGATATTTATCAATTTTCATGTACCAAGCCCTAGGAGCTTGTTTCAGACCATAGAGAGCTTTGACAAGTTTACACACTTTGTGTTCCTGACTAGCGACCTTAAATCCAGAAGGTTGCGTCATGTAGACCTCTTCCTGTAAGTCACCATTCAAGAAAGCACTCTTAACATCCATTTGATGAACTTTCCAACCAAACTGAGCTGCTAATGCAAGAACAAGCCGTATGGTACTCATTTTAGCTGTGGGAGCAAAAGTCTCCTCATAGTCAATACCTTCCCTTTGTGAGAACCCTCGAGCAACAAGACGAGCCTTATACGTGTCTAAGGTACCATCAACTTTGTATTTGACCTTGTATACCCATTTGCAGCTAACGGGCTTCTTCCCTGCAGGAAGATCAGAAAGAACCTAAGTTTGATTTTTCTAAATACTCTGAAATTCAGCTTCCATAGCCTGTTCCCATTCAGGGATACCTTTAGCCTCCGAATAAGTCTGGGGCTCATAAACACTGTGAATGTTAGCCATAAGAGCAAAATTAATTGTTTGTTTGCTCTTATTTCGAGAAACTCTCCCTTCGATGAGATCATCATCTCTAAGATCACTAATAGTTTTAACCCACCATTTGGGTCGGAGAGTAGAAGAGCCAATTTGTGGAGGAGCTGGAGGAGATTCAGGAGCAGCAACGGGAAGAGGGTCATTCTAAGGAGCCTCAACGGGATCAGGTGGTCTAGTGTAAGTAGTAGCTATAGCATCCCTCTCATCAGATGATGCTAAAGGAAGAGGAATACTATGAGGCTGTTCTTCGGAATACTGCTCAGAAGAAGGCAGAAAAGGTCCTCGAGTTTCATCAAAAACAACATCACGGCTAAAGATGAGATGATCAGTGTCGATATCTATCAATCTGTAGGCCTTATGGTTGTCACTGTATCCTGTCATCATGAGTCTCTGAGTCTTGGAATCTAATTTGGAACGTTTAGCATCAAGAATCCAGACATAGGCAAGAGAGCCAAAAATCTTCAGGTGGCTGATCTTGGGCTTACGACCAGACCACAATTCTTCGGGAGTTTTGTTCTTGACAGCTTGAGTAGGGGAACGATTCAGAAGGTAAACAGCAGTAAACACTGCTTCTGCCCAATACTTATTAGGAACACTCCTGTGTTGTAACATGGAACGAGCCATCTCAACAATCGTACGGTTGTGACGCTCAACAACATTGTTTTGCTGAGGAGTGTAAGGTGTGGTGAATTGGCGCTTGATGCCATGTTCAGCACAAAAACCGGAGAATGCATGAGAACAAAATTCCCCCCCATTATCAGTTCTAAGAGAAATGATACTGCAGCCAGACTCGTTTTCAACCAACGACTTAAAATTCTGAAATGTACTAAGTGCATCTGATTTTTGTTTAAGAAAGTATAGCCACATCTTTCTACTAAAATCATCAACAATAAGCAAAAAATATTTGCAACCAGTTATTGAAGATGTATTCATAGGACCACAAATATCAGCATGAAGTAATTGAAGTACTTGAGATGCACACCAAGAATCGCCATCTTTGAAGGGAGTCCGATGTTGTTTGCCAGCTTGACATGCATCACATACTCCAAGATGCTGCGTCTGAATTGGAGGTAGACCAGAGACAAGTTCCTCCCGAGACAGCTGAGATAGATACTGGATGTTGAGATGTCCATATCGCTGATGCCACAAAGTACTGAGAGATAAATCACGGGCTGCCATAGCAATTTCAGGAGAATCACCCGTGTCAGTAAGCCGATACAGGCCATGATCTTCTAGTCCAGAAGCAACAGTAAGACGAGTCGTGCGATCAATAATGGAACATTTGTGGGCATTGAACACCACATCCAATTGAGGAGAATTTCTCATGATCTGACTTACAAAGAGTAGATTGAGTGCCATGCCAAGGACATAGCATACATTGAGAAAGATGAGCTGACACCCACTAGACTGTATTTGAACATTTCCTTTGCCAATAATTTTGAACTCCTCTCCTCCACCAAACACAACCAAATCATTGTAGGGATAGAAGTCTGTAAACCAGTCACACCGATGAGAAAAATGACGTGACGCACAAGAGTCGATATACCAAGCAGACGACCGGGCTAAATCAGAAGGGCTTTTAGCCATAAACGCATAGAAAGTAGATTCCTTTTGCTCAGAATGTTCAGCAACATGTGCCTGTGAATTTGACCCTCCCAGCGTCTTTTGTTCGGAAGCGAGTCGCTGACGGCAATCTTTCTTCATGTGACCATACTTGTGATAGTAATGACACTGAACACTCTTCTGCTGATAACTACCTGAGAATTGATGCAAACTGCCCTGTTGTGATGACTGAGAAGACTGAAATTTTGCTGCAAAGGCTTGTTCTGACGAGGATGAGGAAGTACGGTTACCAAATTGCTGCTTCCAGCGATCCTGCTGTAGGAGTTTGGTGCACAGCTCTGGGAATGTCAGATCAACATTAGTTGAGGTAATGTTGAGAGTCTCTATGAAGTGCTCATAAGATGTTGGTAGACTTTTCAGTGTAATAACTACCATATCTTCTTCCTCCATCTTCTGACCGATGGCTTCAAGCTGATCACGAATGTCCTTGATCTTCGTGAGATGTTCCTGTAAGGACATTTGTTCATCCATCATAATGGAGAAGAACTTATTCTCCAGAAAGAACGCGCAACTCTTGTCGGATGTCTCATGCAACTCCTTCAAATATTTCCAGATGTCTGCAACAGACTTGCCAGAAGGAATCTGAGGCAACTGATCATCTGTGACAGAGAGCTTGAGAAGCATAACAGCTTCTCGATTCCGATCATCGAATTTATCTTGATCTGCTTGAACGGAGGTCAGACGAGTCTCTGTGCCTAGAACAAGCTCATCTAGACGCCGGTACTCGAAGATGGTCAACATTCGCTACTCCCAGGTGTTATAATTACTGCCATTAAACTGTTGACTGTTTTCTAGCATCAGGTTGGTCAAAGACGCCATCAGAAACAATCTTCAAGAATTGAAGTTAATAAGCATGGATTCCAAGACAAATTTCTGGCTGACCCAAAAAAAAACAAGTACCCAAAAAAGCTGACAAAAAACCCAGAAGGAATCTAAGGTCAAAAGTTAAATCCGCTGACTTGAAAATTGAGGCACGAAAAACGAGGCACCCAAAAAATTTGAACAAAGACCCAGATAGGATCTCGAAAAACCCACCATGAAAATGTATTCGGAACAATTTTCTGGTCCCGAAAATTAGGGTTTTAGCAAACAAAACGGCTCTGGTTTCGAAATACCACAACAGGAGCCAAAAAAAATGTAGTGACGTGAAGGAAACCAGGTCGCGTATGAGGGAAAACAGACACAACGCTCCTCTGAACCGTTGTGAATTCAAGCCATAGGTCGTGGACAAGGTCGACTGCAATACCAATCGCGGATGAGGTCGTGGGAGCAGTCGCGGATGTCGCAGTCGCGCGGATATACCAGTCGCGCGAATGGAGACACTAGTTGCGTATGCCTGGATGAGGTCGCGGATGGAGGCACAAAGCCCTAGCAAGCTTTGCTGCAAAGATTTCGCATGGGTTGAAGACAGGAGAACGCCTTAGCGATCTCGACCCTAAACGAAATCGTGAATAGACTTGCGATTTCAGATAACTAGCTCTGATACCATAAAACAATATACAACAGATTGTTTTTATGTATTGAATAATTTTACAAAGAGCTTGAAGCTCATATATACATGACGAGAATAACAGAAATAGAAACTACTAAATACAACAGTATACACAGGATTGAGTATTAACGAATATTAGAAACATTCTAATAAAATAATTATATGGAGTTTTGTTTTGTTTGAATAAAGAACTAGTGTTAATTTAACACTATGGCAGTTTCCCTTATGGGAATATTACAATTGTTTTTAGTGTGAATAAAATGGTGGTCTTGTGGAGGGACCGATCATGTTTTTGGAGTTGGAAATCATTTTGGTTGGTAGTGCAAAACACTGACTCCTTTCGTTAGAGTACTCTGACCTAGTGGAGATCGAAAGACAGATTCAAATGGGAGACACTGTGACACACGACACACTGTGACACACGACGGTGGTACGAGGCTCACGGAGCAGTTGGGCCACGTCCGCATTGTGACACACGACGGATGGCAAGGGATCACATGGAGTAGTGTGATTCACAAAGAGATTCAATACTTACCATAAATAGCAGCCATGTTTGACGCAAAGAAACAACACGGGTCGCGAAAGGGATTCACAGACTAGGGGAGAGGGACCAGTAGTTGTGTGGGGTCCAATAGTCGATCACCCACTTGTGAATATATTATCCAGTCTTACACCACATTTTTACTATATATTGTAATTAAATAATCCATATGTAAATCAAATTTTTTTAAAATGTTGATAAAAAATGGACCAATACTTGAACACATGAGAACCTATAAATGTTATATTAAAATAACATTATCAAGTGAAATAGATAACTTTTTGTCTCAAATAAAATATCATAGCTATCTATCATATGTGTGTCACTTAAAAAATAATATGCTCATTTAATAAAATAAGATGCCCACTTAAACAAGTATTGTTATCTTAGTGCACAAATACTATTCTTGTGTGTACAACTATTGGGGTAGCAAAGTATATGCATTAGAGGATTTCATATTAACAATTTGTTTTATCACAAATATAAAAGGTGAACACAATAGAATGCCTTGTATTTTCCCATAAAATGTGAGATTGTCAAAAAGTTTTAGTGTTCAACTATTGGTCCCTTTGTGTTGGATATAAGTTGTACTTTACATAATAATAGGTTATTTTTATAACAACAAATAATTTTTTTGTGTTGAAACATTGGTCATGTTGTGTTGGATTTAAAAGTTACATATAACAAATATTTATGATTACTAATAGGTATATGGTCCATTTAAGTTGCATATATTTTATATTTTGTACAGAAATACAATCACCCACTAATAACAAATGATATTTTTAGATTAAGTTTTGGTCGAATATTTAAAAAGCCATTTTTTGTACACGTTTAACTAGGCGTGCTATTTTAACGAGTTGTGTGATGAGCCACACCTTCAAACCTTAGTTATAGGTAGTTAAGTGTCCATTTTACATTTCTAAAAAAAAAATGGTCTTATGATATTCCATGCAACGGCTACATATTGACGAAGTTAGACCGCACGACTATTGGTCCCTCTCCCCTATTCACTTCCGCCAACCTTCCTGTGGTAGAGTGCAGAAGATATACAATTACACGGGGCATGTTTTCTACCTTCTAAGCCATTGGCCGAGTCCGGAAAGAATACAGTGACGTTCGTATTCTAACTCATGACACCTGGGAGACCACAACAACAAAAGCGACCAATTCTGAGGCAGTAGCGCAAGGAAAGGACGACCACCTCTGCTAACAGCCAGGTCAACCCTTAATTTGTTAAATATAATTTCTTATTTGTATTTCTAAAATAGCATCCTTTAATTTGTAAAATATAATTTCTTATTTCATTTGTATTTATACTATTAGAATATCTATTGATTGATTAAGGATAATAATTGATTAATAGATATGGTTTAGTATTATTAATAATATAAGTTGTATATTATTAATTAATTATTTATATTTATTATAAATAGACTACTTATCAATATTGATTATGAATGCACCATTTATTTATATTAATTATCATGATGACATTTACAATAATAGGACATACATTTATATTTAGAATAATTTATATATTAATCATATGTGAATATAGGGTTATGACAGTCCGCCCCTCCCAAATTTGCTTGTCCTCAAGCAATTATTGTCTCTATGTTTAATAGAAAAGGTCAACTAAACTTAAGACATGTTTCTTCTCATCTTTAGAGAAATGAGTTTTAGATCATTGCACAATGGTGCTTATTTGAGTTTGTCCAAAACCATTTTCATATAATCAAGGTTATTTATATAAATGATCCATTCATTATAAATAATTTTAAGTGTATGTGTATATACGTTTAGATTCATTAGAATGATTTTATTTTATTTTATTTATTTTTACCTTGCAGGATGGCAAGATCATGCTCTGATACCACTGTAATGTCCCTTCCTATTCTCCTTTATAATTTCCTGCAAAACCGATGTTAGTACAAAATATTATACAATATTTACATGACTCATTCTCTACTCTAAGTTAGTAAGGGGGGGATTTGATTCTTAAGGCTACCTCTAGGTCGGGCTTGATAGAATTCCCAATTCTCGGCTTGAGGGATATAAGATCCACTCTAAGCAATTGGGCTATTGACACGTCATCCCATAGAGCACTGCTCATAAGAATCTCTTGGAAGCAATAAATGCCATCCAAGCCTACACATATGCATATGACTGGCATCAGTATCTATGCTGCCTATGTGAGATTATAAGAATCTCGAGACTAGGGAAACTATAACAATTTCCTCCAGTCCCCTCCAGATATGGGATCCATCTCTTAATGAATATAAGATTCATTCTCTCTATGGTCTCCATATCATGAATTTGGATGGACATATAAATGTACGAAAAATTAATGTAAATTACATGATCATATATTCAGATTTATAAAAAATCCAAAAACACAAAATGCCTATAACATAATCCAATAGATCTTAATTACACACATATATATATATTTTTAATATATATATCAATCAATATATTTATAGACATTTTTATAGATAAAAGAAATAAAATTCTTGAACATATATATATATAATAATCAATAATTAATATAATTCATATAAAATAACTCACTTTATTTCTATCTTGCTTGCAATGTAATTTCCTTTCTTTTATTTCTCTTCCCTATATTCCTATAATTTCAACCTTCCCTATAATTTAGGTTATTAATTTTCCTTGTTTTCCTATCCACTTCTATCCTATGTTTTTCCCTTCCTTATGTTTTATTCCTCTTCTCTTAATGTGAATATCTCTTCCTTGTTTTTTTTTTATGAATGCACTTCACCTTTAAGTACCCATCCTCCGGAAAGGGTGTGATGGTTATTTAATAATCTTTACTTTTAACAATATTATCATTGTTTATTTAAAATGAATATATAAAAGAAATTTATAATGTTTAATTAATAATATTTGGTCCCTTAATTTGTAAAATATAATTTCTTATTTCATTTGTGTTTATAATATTAGGATGTCTATTGATTGATTAAGGATAATAATTGATTAATAGATATGGTTTAGTATTATTAATAATATAAGTTGTATATTATTAATAAATTATTTATATTGATTATAAATAAACTACTTATCAATATTGATTATCAATGGACTATTTATTTATATTAATTATCATGATGACATTTACAATAATAGAACATACATATATATTTAGAATAATTTATATATTAATCATATGTGAATAGAGGGTAGTGACATGCTTACAGATTTCATCATCCTCGTTTAAATTTGAGGGCAAAATAGTTTGTATGCTTGTTTAAACATTGTTTGAATGATGTTTTCTGATTTTGGTTAAGAAGCATTGGACCATTTGGAGAATCATATCATTGCACTTGAGATCAATCATAACAACATATGACTTGACACCTGCCATAATTTCTAAAATCTTAATCATCTTACCAAAGGTAGGGCCTTTGACATCATGTAACTTGTGAAAGTATCCAACAATCAGCTTTAGGACCTTCCTCAATATGTCATCATTATAGGGTAGTGCAGGAGCTATTATTCTTGTAATCTCAACTGCAAGTCTAACATCTTCATGAGGATGTTCCAAAAATTTGTGCTAGACCAAAGTAAGCATTGATGGCTTCGAAATACAATTCTAAATCTTCCAGTCTGATTGGTCTACCTTGGACAAATATGAGTAATTCCTCCATCTTAGAAATAACTTCATTTGAAAATCTCATGGATTTGAATCCTAATCCAATTATAAAGAGTCAATTTCCTACTTCCTCTTATTTATGCAAGTCCCTTGGTTGATCACACTTAAGAAGTATCATTAAACTCTTTTGAAAGGGACCCTTGACTTGTTTTTCTCTAGGCTTCATAATGTTTTCATGAGTTGAAATTTGCTTCCCAAACTGAACCAAATCTGATGCACACTTTGACATTCAACTCCACAGTCTGGCAGGTTCACTAGCCTCTGATACCACTGTAATAACCCCTACTAGGTTTACCCAAAATTTCTCAATATTCCTCAAGCTAAGATTTCTGAGTCTTTTCTAATAACCTTCAAGGCAATTAGTCAAACAGTTTGCAAGATATTTAAATATGATGAATCGTTTCAGATTTGTTGTAACAGCTAGTGCCTTGATATTGCTCAGCATTTCAAGGAATTGCACATAACTGAATATTCAAATTGAACTAATTATATTCCTCAACATTGATGAAAGATAAGTATAGGATATTTATGAATTGATTTTGGATTTTCCATTTATTCAACTCGACAACACTAAAAATTATCTATCTATATATTTATCTCCTTAACCTTACAAATATCAAAGAAGTCCAACAATTTTTTGGTCATAAACAAAATAATTGAAGCTGAAATGGGCACTTGGAATCACAAATTTGCATAAATACTTGTCTTCATATTATTACAAACCTAGCAGATGAGGTAATGAGATTAATATGCCATCCATGGTCTTCTTAAACTGTTGCTAGATGAAATGCTACCCAACGTGATGGATTTGACTACTCTAGCACATGTTTGGGAGTAAGGAAGTCTCACACTAACTTGGACTTTTTGTCTACTCATTGAGCTCCCGTTCTTACCATAGTATATCGCCCTTCTTATTTGATAACTGTTCTGGGCCAATGAAGGTAGGGCACCTCCCAACTCTGCTGCACCTCTTTGTATGGTTTGTGTTAAACTTTCCCAACCTCATGGTTCCCTTGTATTGGCTATGTCAACCTGCAGTAGTCAACAATGTCCCATAACTCCCTACGAGACTTTTTCTTGGCCCAACTTTTTGCCCACCGGCAGTCATTAATGTCAACTCATGCATATGCACCATAAATTAACTCAGGCACTCCCAGGAATGAATGAATTTATTGGTAGTATTTGTTGTAATATTATATTCCCAAAATCGCTCTCAAGAATGAAATAATAACCTTTCTATGCTCATCAAAGTAATAACTTTTACTTTTGGCAACAAATTATATTCATTCTTCCAAATATTTTATCTTATTGTCATTGGAAATAAACATTCATTCTGAAGATAAATAAATCTGAAAGATGAGTTTATTCTGAAATCAATAAAATACCTCTTTAGAAAATCTTTATTCTGAATCCCTTCTGAAATTCATCTTCGAAGAAGACTTTTCAAATTTCACCATTGAAGCCTGATTGTGAACTTTGTCGTGAATCCACCACAATGCCAGTTGGGTTTTTGTCCAACTTAATCAAGCTCAAGGGTTTTCGTCCTTAAACCTCCTGAAAGCCCAAAGCTTCCAAATATTCTGCCATAAAATATTTTCCTGAATGATTTCCTTTTGTACTCCAAAGCCCTTTTTAATAATAATTCTCGGCAACTATTTCTCTTTATTTTAATAATTAAGTCATAAAGTGACTTCTTAATACTTTTAATTTATTTTCCTCCAATAAATCATTAGAAATTTAAATAATTATTAAATAATTATTTGTTGCCTTAAATAATGTACAACATTATAAATAATTGATTAATTATTTAATTTACAATTTACAAAGGTGACATACTACGAACATGTCTTCTAAGCAGAAGTTTTGGAAGCCAATTGGGATACATTTTCCACTTTTCATGGTCACAGAACACTCGTTTGAAGCTTCTATAGCTTCAAAGTATTGGAGACCTCTTTTTGAATTCTTGATCACCTAGACCTAAGGACCATCTGCACTCTACTAGAATGAAACCAATTGATCTAAATCAATCACCTAAAGTATGGACCAAGGCAGCTAAGAAGAAATCAGCATGAAAGAGTCAAGAAAAACATGCTGGAAACCCCTCACAGTTTGTTTGAAGATTGAGACAGCAGTAGTGAATTATGACAACTCAAAGAAAGGAGCTAGAGCCACAAAAGTGCTCTTCCAAGATCCAAAATGTAACCAATAAGTTGAAAAATCACATGGATTCAAGCTCCATCATAGAATTTCATAAACCACAAGGTGTAACTCATTACTATGTTGTAAGAAGCAACTCCAAGTTAGGTAGTTCACATCAACAGAAGCAATTCCAAATATTCCTCCACAAGCTCTAACCGCCTAGAAGCAAGAATTGAAGTGCACAAAAGTAGGAACATGTCAGGTAGTGCCGTCTACCTAAACAAGACACAAAATGTAATAACCATACCAAGAATTTTTATCCACCAATTTGCAATTTAGCTGATATTTAACTTGCAGACGTTTCCTCAAACACTTTGTATTCACCTTATTATTAGAATTTTTTTGATAACAATCACTTGGAATGGTAGTAACTGAAATCTAGCACTTATATTCATTATAAAATCAAACCAGAAATTCATAGATTTGATTAAGGTAATTTATGAAATAGTTGACAACTTGACATACATTGTATACAGCTGGAAATGATACAATATGAATATTACAGCTTGCTGTTCCAATTTCAGAGTGTAGGGAAATGAAACACTTTGTGCTCTCTCTAACCTCAAAAATACTCTTTGCAAGGCAGAATTGTCACATGAACATTTGTCTGAGTAACATCAAAATCACCTAGTTTGAAGGGCCTGAAGCCTCCATTTCTGCCGATCTCTACCCTCAGTTCTGATTGTAGCATATAATACTGTTGTGCATAGGCTCCAGATAGCACTACCAAGCCTCACTCCCCTAAAACATTTTCTGTGACTCCAAGAATTTCACACCCTTCCTTGTGGATGGTTGGCGACTAGCTTAGGCTCTCCAAAGACCCATGACCACTCTTCAATATGCCACACATTATCTTCTAGATATGAAGTGATAAACACGGTGTACACCAAAAATCACAACTCCTTGACTATGCCTGGTATAATCTCATTACCAGCAATGTATAATTTCTTCATCAGCAAACACCCCTACATGGTGTAGTTGTACCATATATAACACCTAAAACTTCATATGGATTGCACTTAGAATAACAGAAAATGCATATATTTTTCCACCTATAAATTGGAAAACAAATTTTTATTGTTTGCTTGTATACCTTTGATAAATTGCTTCAACCATTGTACCCAACTGTGTATCCGTGTGAATCCATCATTAATTTGACTAGGAAAAAATCTTTCATTTTTGAAGCCAAATACCCGAAGGATTTTCATCCTAGATTTTGATGTAGACAGAATATATGCATAAATCAGACAGTCAAACCTATCAACTGAAACTCCAAGTGAAGAAAGTGAGACAAGTGAAGTGGCCATGAAGTGTTTAATGCTATATATTTATACTTCAAGAAATAACTTTCTAAGAGTGAGAGAATCAAAGAAAAGACAGAATTGAACTCAGTGCCAGGCCACTAAAATGAAATAGGATGGATTGATGCTAAAAGCGTACATGCAGTTATATCCAGAAGCATTCTCAATTCATTATAATGGAGTAGAAAAATGTTGACCACTAAATAAGATGGAACCAAAGAATTATTTGGTATCAAAGCCGCCCATAGTTGCAGGGAAAAGTTCGAAGATGCAAATGCACATTGCTTAAATTGGGAGTATCATTTGGAAGCAAATAGAATGTCATATAATAAGGTACAGATCCATTACCTTCCGAGTAAACTGTAAATGACAAGGGTATTCCCTACAATGGTATTCCCAACATAATTAAAAAAAAAAAGTCACCAGTGCAAATAAAAACAGAATTTGAGATGTCATCTGAATTTGTTCACTTGTATGGCTCTTAATGGCCCGAAACATTGATGATTTCTGGGTGGTCACCTATTGACTAAGCCTTTGTGTTATTCTAATTCATTTCGTCCACTTTGATTGACCTCCAAATTCTATGTGGCTATCTGAATAGTAATTTTCTTGTTTAAATTATCAAACCAGGCATACCACCTAATTTATAGGAAGCATTAGATCTGTTGTTTTGTCATTCTCGAGTGAGCTTTCATCTTATAGCTAGGACTTGCTCATCTTAATGTGGTTTCATTTCTTTTCATTTGCAGAGTTTGATGCTTACTCTGAATTTGTTTCTGAACCACAAAGCTGCAACTTTATGATAGATTATTGTGAATATTTCCTTACATTTGAAGCCTATTTTTAAATGGGGTTCAGTGTTGCTAAACTTCACACTATGCTTGGAAATGTAGAGTTCATCATAAGCATTGACACTCGTAAATATAGAAGTATGCTAAGTATCTAATGGAAACTTTGTTTAACTTTTTTCCAGTGGAGATCAATGAAGGACATATTGTGTCCATTGTCCATCAAAATAAGGCACCAAAACAAACAAAGGGAGCACACGTGATTGACTATGGAAATGCTGTTATCATGCCAGGTCTTGTTGATGTGTAAGTTAACTGGGGTTAAAATTACTTGGATATATATATTTTTTGTCTATTGAAAGAACATCCGACTGCAACTGCTGTCTAGATTGAAAAATGATGAGAATGCATATTACATTTCTCATTCTTCTTTTGATTTTTGTATGTACAGGCAATAGTGCATAGGAATTATTGAATTCTGACTACAGCATTAATTTCTGGTCATGTTTTCAACATATTGTTAAATGTTTACGCTTAAAACCTGTTAATATTCTTGTCTTTTGTCCTTTCCACATAGAATAGCACTATCATTTATTTGTTTATTTCGTTGTAGATGAGAATGCATATTACATTTCTCATTCTTCTTTTGATTTTTGTATGTACAGGCAATAGTGCATAGGAATTATTGAATTCTGACTACAGCATTAATTTCTGGTCATGTTTTCAACATATTGTTAAATGTTTACGCTTAAAATCTGTTAATATTCCTGTCCTTTCCACATAGAATAGCACTATCATTTATTTGTTTATTTCTTTGTAGCCTTTCGGAACTGATGTTTTATTTTTCAGAATAACGTGGGTAAAAATGCAAAATTGTTTCATTATCTTCATAATGTAGGCACGTGCATTTGAATGAACCTGGAAGAGTTGAATGGGAAGGATTTGTGACAGGAACCAAGGCAGCTGCTGCAGGCAGGTCTTTTCTTGGTTATTATTGTCATTGTTTTTATTTTTGACGTTTATGAGCAAATTCCACACCACCTTCCTTGATCTGGCATGCCTAGAGTAGGTAATGATTATTTTGGGGAATAGATGCTTTTCACATATATATCAGATCAAGGTTTAAGTTTAGTTTCTTATATGTACATAATTTTGGGTAAATACTAAATACCAATATGATTTAGATTTAATGACCTGGATTTGGTAAATGTAGATACAAAGTTTTGCTTGGACGACTATTATACCTTAGATTCTATTAGGAGATTAATCAAAGATTTTATTAGATGTGTTCAAAGAAAGAAATTTTGTGAAAGTTTTACTAGATATCACTGGTAAGAAAGTTAGATCACACCATTGAAGAAAGAGAAACATCTCCAAGTGTTATATAGCTTGGTCGTACATTCTCAAAAGAAGAATTTTTTTTTATTGATGAACATAAACAACAAAATTGGGGCATGGAGCTTAAAAATATAATCGACTGCCAAAGAGTATAAAGAGATGAATGTAATGTCCCCTGTTAGACTTCCTTGGGATTAAGGGACAATTAACCAAATCTTTACAAATCTCAGTTCCTGATATCACTGTTAATTTGGGTAATAAGGATGACAATATGTTATTTCAAAAGTAATAACCAATATCAATTACAATTATTTCTTATTTTAGGCAATTGTACATATGCTTAAGTGAATCGATATTATGATGTATTTACAGTGTGGTTTCTGCTGTATCTGCTATGATAATTTGAATATGCAGTATTAATGGATGTATTTATAATATGATCACTGCTGGTTCGAATATGTAATAATGTGATCTTTTCTATTGTAGCGATCAATTTCAATTATTGATTAGAAGCTTTAAATGTATGCAATATAAGATGCTAATATCGCATGTACAGATATGTGGATGTTTCAAATATGGAAGTATATTCTTACAACAATATGAGTTGAGTCTAATGACGCTATTGATGAATGTTCTGATTATTGTTCTGGTGTATATGTCTTCCTATTGTCATGTATTCAATTTCTCTTTTCCAGGTGAGATGAACTGCTAATATTAATTGATTTATGAATATCTTCCTTCCTTGTATTCCCCCCCCTCCATTGTAGCCCTCTCCCTTTTATATCTTATTACCCCTTGGAGGAGAGGCGACCCGTGAGAGGAGACATGCCTATTTGCATATTGATTATTTATTTCTTGATTGCAAGACTTGACTAATCTGTCTTTAGTATTGGCAATAAGATATAATTTTAATATTGACTGACTTAGCTCTTAGCCACATTGACACAAACACACAAAATCAATGATTCCTCTATTTCATGGTAGCATCAACACATCATGGACAATTGCGTAATACTTGGCATCATGATTGTGGAAGTATAAGGTGATTTTGGTGTTATTAATATTCTATTTCAAGCACTGGCGATATTATCGTTGATATAGATGATATTAGTATTCGCTTGATTTGTCTGTTTTATACTTCCCTTCTTGTGGCAACCTTACTATCGTCGTGGACCAAGTAATTTGTTTCATACCAATTCTTCAAGTGTTGATATTATTATTTACGGTACCTTAAAAGGGGTATTTTGTGTTCTTTTGGATTGGCTATTCTTGGACAATTCTCCTTGTTGATTCCTTATGTGTGAACGATAGTCTTATGGATTTGTTTATAAATTGATAGTTGCTGCATGTATTTGTTCCAGAGTTGAAATACTTGTACTCGGCAACTTCTTGCCAAGGCTCAAAAAAAAATTCATCAACTTCTCGGCAACTTAAAAAATTGCTTAAATTTAATTAGAAATGCCTTTTTAAATTTTTTTTAATGAGGAGCTGCATCTAATGAGTTAATAAATGACTAAATTATTAGAATATCTTCGTAATATCTTTGTTTTTTATTCTATAATGGTCAATATTGTAAATCTTGTAAATATTAGAAACTTTCTAGTTCTACAATTGTTTCATAATGGAAACATCATCTTTGTACATCTATGAATGAATGATTTGTTCATTCATTAATTCCATTCACTTTTTACCAATTACTCTTGAAATATGGTATCAAAGCTAAGTTAAGAATATTTTTCGAAATCTTTTTCTTTCAGAAATTATTAGTTTTAAAATTTTTCAAAACTAATTTCCTGGCATCAAAGTACTTTTTGAGTTGATCTGCAACTTGTGGGTTCTTCTATTTGAGGTTAGGGTTTTTTTGCAGATTTTCATGGCTCATTTTCTCTATTCGTGGCAGAGTTTTGTGGTTTTTTGAGCCATTCACTCTGGTGTCCCTATCTTTTTAGCGCACACAACCATACCCTTGGTTGTTTTTTGCTATAGACACCATTTTCTTCTTTAGTGAACTCTACAAACAACATTTTTCGTATTTGCGGCTCATTCTAGATGTTTTTCGGCTTTCAAAACGATCATTTTTCTGTCATTTTTAAAGGATATTCTGCACATTGTGTCTATCTACCTCTTTTTATGGTCGCAAGCGACATCTACAACATTTTTAGGGCTCCTCTTCTCGGTTTGCTGGCCCGTTTTTTTTGTTGGGACATCTTGTTTTGGAAATGACAGGCATTTTTTTGCATCTGCGACACATTTTTTGCGTCTTCCTTAGTTGGCACAACCTTTCCTTGGTCATTTGTTTTTGCAGAAGCTGTTTCACACAACTCATGCCTCAAACTGGGATTTTTTGCCAAAATCTGTGGTGGGTTTTCTTGATTTGTAGATTGACTATGATTTTTTTATAAAAATACACCTCTATTTTTTGGCCAGATTCTGATTTCATATACATATTCCTTTTGTGTTTTTTGTGAAGAATTTTGGGTCTTCGTCTGTTTTTTTCTAGGTTTGTCAAATCTGAACATTGGGATCCATGCCATAAAATTTTTACCTTTCTGCCTCGAGATTTGTTCCTGATTTTTTTCTCACGCATTGCAGAATCGCAAGTTCACACATGCTTTTTCTTCTGCCTTGATATTTGTGTCATCATTTGGTTAATCACCTTTGACCTTTGTTTTCATGATGGCAGCTCTGACAAATATTCTACTTGAGGGGAATAAAAAATTCAACAGTAGAAACTACAATACTTGGAAGCAGCACATGCTCACAATTTTTGAGTATCGTGTGATCAATGAGTTGGTTCTCGGCACAACCGCACATCCTACTTCACTAGGTGCTGCTCAAGATAAGTTTGATGAACAAAATCGATAAGTTTTCATGTTCATCAAGCTTTTAGTCACCCACGATCAGCTCCCTTAGGTTCCAATCGACAAAACAACTGCTAAGATATGGGAGCATATGAAGACGTGGCATGAGACGTCTGATAAGAGAAGAGCGTTCTTTCTCAAGAATATGCTCTTCTCTATCGTCATGGATGATCGCAAATCCCTTTAAGATCATCTCAATTGGATCAAGGACATCTGTGATCAATTAGAGGCAATCGAGCAAAAGATGGAGGAAGAGGACATGGTCGTCATCACCTTGAAGAGTCTACCGAAGTCCTATGAGCATTTTGTCAATTCAGGTGCCTCATGCCACTTCACTCATCGCTATGATTGGTTCACCGAGCTTCAACCGTTCTTAGATTCTGTTATCTTTGGAGGAGGGGAAGAGTACACCGTTGTTAGAAAGCGCAATGTGCAGACTCAGTCTAGAGGGAGGAAATTGATTTTCCTCAATGTGTACTCTGTTCTAGGAATGGAACTCAACCTTCTCCCTGTCAGTCAAATTCTAAGACAGTCATCTCGGCTTGACATGACATTTAGTTCACACCAGTGCAGTATCATTGATCGCGAGATTCAATCGATTGTTGCCATAGTGCTTGAGGATCATGGTCTATTCAAAGTTCAAACTTGTGGAGTTTGGTGATTCTTAGGAGCTTGCCATGGCAGCCATGCGCTTCTCTGTTAGTACACTTTGGCATCAACGGTATGGGCACTTAAATGTGGACTATCTTTGTCAGCTTGTTTAGGAAGATCTTGTCATTGGACTACCGGAGATTTAGACCCAAAGCCTCGGAGTTTGCAGAGCATTTCAGGTTAGGAAGCAGCATCAGACTTCGTTTTAAGATGGCGACTCTTGGAGGGCTTCTAAGGTATTACAATTGGTCCATGCTGATACCTGTAGGCCAATGGCTATTCCTTCTGTCACTGGGTCTAGGTATTTCTTACTTTTTGTTGATGATTTTAGTCGTAAAATGTGGGTGTCTTTCCTTCATAAAAAGTCAGAGGTGTTTGTTTTGTTTCAAAAGTTAAAAGCATCTATAGAAAAAGAGTTTGGTCAACATATTGGTACTCTTAGAACTGACAATGGGGGAGAATTTAGTTCTTCCTTCTCCCATTTCTGTGAACATGGCATAAAGCGCCAATTAACAACACCCGATACCTCTCAGCAAAACCCTGCCCTTGAGTGAAGAAATTGCACGATTATCGAAATGGCGCAGTCGATGCTTGCACACAAGAATGTTCCAAATAAGTGTTGGGCTGAAGCAGTTAACACTGCAGTCTGTCTTCTGAATGGGAAGGAGATTCATGTATGCAGATTGGGGTATATAAGGATTGACCATTACATGTTGAGTTTGGGATTCTCTAAGAATGATGCAGATTCAAATCTTTACTTAGATAGAATGGTAAAGTCTTAATTTTGGTTCTTTATGTTGATGATTTATTTCTTACTAGAGAAGATAGTCTTGTTAAATGCAAGAAATATGTAACCTGTGAGTTTGAGATGAAGGATTGTAATGCCCCCTGTTGGGACCTTAATTAATTTATCCTTAAATTCTCAATTAGGGTTTGGATTGTAAATGTCCCCTAGTAAATTCAACCAGTTTATGTATAAATGTACCTATATAGTAATATACTTGAATTGAATTCTTTAGATTATGTTAAGTTTAATCCATGTAAATTGAGAGGTTCATGCTATCCTGGTTATTACTCCAGTCTAGGAGAATGCTGAAGATGTAACAGGTTGCTTAGACACCAAACTCAACAGTCTCCCTCAAGGTTTTTCAGATCCAAGCCCTTAAGCCTTTCTTGGAATTGTCCGCAAGGTGCTCGGGGTCGTTGATCCCTGCCTATCTTGGAAATGGCCGATTGGCTGGATTTACATAGGCCTCTCCCTGTTCACCACTTTGCACTTCTATTTCCGACATAATAATAACAAATCTTGAGTATGTATATTTAACTAATTATCTTGTCTTAAGGGTAATGCTCTGACATTACTTCTCATTAAAAGTATAATCAGAATTTATAACGCTGTACATACTTGTCACAGAGATGTATAAAGCTCTGTCTTATAATCTGAATATCCTCCTTATTTGTCCAATAATATGATTCATTCCATATATATATTTTTCCTTATGGACTCTACCTCTGATATATTTATATTCCCTATTCGATGTGATCAATATGAAATATATTTAATAATCTTCTATTATTATGTTTCTTTTTCTATTCCTCCCTATTATTAAATAATAGAATATTGAATGTACCCCAACTATATATGATTCTGATATATAAAAATATATGCCCATAGAATTCTGATTTTGTTATTATATTTGAATGTTGTATATATTAATTCATATATATTTCTGATTATATATATATATATTCGGATTTCACTATTACCAATATATATATAGATCCCTTAATTTCCAATCATATTCTATAGACTAGTATTGATCTGTATGTAATTTACATTATACTAAATATGCTGTCAGACAATGTCTGCCATCACTCAAATATTTACACTCTCCTTCTGTCTATCTTATAATCCATATGGTATATATTTTATATCCTATGATCCTATTTTATTATTCCTTCTTCCATCAGTGTTTGTTACTGCTTTGTTTTTTATTTTATTTTTTAAATTTTTTTTATTTCTTGATCGGTAAAAGGCCGTAGCCAATATATTTTATTAATCTTAAAAAAATAGATACAAATGTTTTCATTCACTGCGGGCACTGGTAGAAAAGAATGGAGAAGAAAACCTCTAGTCTTGCCCGGGACCAAAGTCCAGATTATAAAGGTACAAAAAAAGAAATTTATGAGGGCATTCCCTCATTTACAAAGACATATGAAGGTATACCTTTATTTACACGAGTTACAAGAATTAAGGGCATACCCTTAGTCTTATAAACTTGATTGAAATTACATAAGTTCTAAATCTAAATGCTATGCTAGGCTGGGCCCTTGGTGGCTTTTATTCCATAAATTCCAGTATTCATCATTCATCAAAACCATGCTATTGGAAATCTTCGAGTCTGGTATCGACTAAGCTGTTTCTGCATACATGAAACCACTAGAAAACCATATCTAATAATAATTGATTTTGGTCATCCATTATTCAGAAATGATTATATATAAACTATTAATCACACTGCCATCAAAATCAGACCTCTATCTAAGGGATAACTTTTATCCACCACAGATTCTCAGCTATCTGGTTTCTTTCTTACATTTCCTAATCATAATTAGATTCTGGTAAGGCTACTTTATCAGAATCCATACAACTAATTAGAAGCACAATCAATGCATAAGGAATGAAAGGAAAAGGAATAAGTAGATGAATGTAACCATAATCATTTTTAAGGTAGCACTACTCTATGATTGGAATTGCCAAACATTAAGATAATTAATTTCAGTAATATATTGACACCTACTAACCATTCTCCACATAGAGATACTAATCTGTAGATTTCTCTCTAAGTCTTAAAATTGAAATAATTTCTTAACAATTCTTAATATGTAGCAATATCTGAATGAAAACCTAGAAAGCTTATGAATATAATTAATCATACTACTGAACATACAAAACTCATGAGAAAATTTCTTAAGCTACTTTGAGCTATCCATAGCATCCTATTTATAATATTCAGGAATCCTACTAAAAATCATTACGACAAGATATCCTAATCCTGTAAAGAAAAACGAAGCTTTCAACCGGTGATATAATACTGATTTGAGGATTCCTGTCCATAAGTCACAACAGAGACTTCTGTGTTGACTTCAGGACAAGAGATCCTCAAATAAGATTATTCTACGCATATACCAGCTAGGAGCATTATTTAAATATCATTTGAATTTCATTACCTTACATTTGTCAAAGATATTCTTATACTATGAAACCAGTGTAAGCAGTAAAGATACTTTTTCAGGATATTATTCCATAGGCAGACTGTATGCACACCATGTTATAAATAGAAAAAGTTACCTAATATCCATCCATTTGTCAGAAATAAGAAGTTACTTGAGGAATCAACATATTACTGTAACGATAGTATTTATTATATTTCTGACTAAGGCCATCGAATCTTTTCGCAAAAACAGATTTATCAAAGAAACAATTACTAGAAAGGAATATTTTCAAAAAAACAATTTCTAAACAATTCCTAAAATAATATGGTATCTGGATGGATACCTAAAAGGATTATCAAGTATCTAAATAATCTGACTGATATACACTCGAACCACGGAATTAATTTAAACCACCCTATACTCTTAAAACCTATGATTCCTTTAAAGTATTACTTGAGCTTACCAGAGAATTCTTCTGATGATTATTGATTCTAATCTAACTAGAGCTATCTGTGTAGGGTCATTTTAAATACCTAGACTGTATTCATAATACTATATGTGCTAGCCAATATAATGAATGCTTTCCAGCCGAAATCTTCATAAAATTTATACCTAAGATAATCATTAAATATAAATATATGCAGAAAGGAGCGTAGCCTTTTAAGTAATGTTAAAGAAAGATCATATGTATAATGTTCCCAGATATTTGTAAGTATATATATGTGTATGTCAAAATATATATATATATATATATATATATATATATATATATATATATATATATATATAAGTAAATATGTGTGTATACATATATAATATATATATGTATATATATATATATATACATATATATATGTATATGTGAATATTTATCTCATATATATACATATATCTTACAACCTTATATATATATTTACAAATATAGAAAACATTTTCCATTCCTTCAAGAATTAACAGAGAGGCACAAATTGATATTACCTAACATAATGAGTCATTTTAATAATACATTAGAAGAGAGAGCTTTAATTAGGTCCCTGATGTGGAAGATGTGAATATTAATATCAAAATATTCCGTGAGTTCCCGTGCATTAATGTTCTAACAGTATTAACCATATTATGCTTATATCAAAATTAAAAAGCTAGTCGCTTTCAGTATCATAATAACTAAATAAACCTAGAATCTAGCTGATTAGCAAAAATATTAACATTATTTTCTCCTCTATTTCTTCCTAACCGGAGTATGAAAAACAAGATCTTCCTCGACATTAGAGGAATCTACAAGACCTAGGTCGGATCTCTATTTGCCCTTGACCGCCTTGAAGCCTTGTGTTGATTTCTTTAAAAGTGTTGGCGGAAAGAGTTGTATGTCATCTAATGACATAGTTCCGAAGTTGGCTTCGATTTCAAAGCCTTCCGCAACTAGATACTCCTTAACCCATTTGACGTCCTTGCATGGCCTCACCCTAAGTCATTTCAGAAGAAAGCCGACATTTCTTTTTATGATATCAAGTCTGTCTTCAAACACTTTTTTGTCTCTGAAGACCAAAATTGGTCTTCTTGCACAGTTAATCTTATAGGTCAAGGAACCCATAGGGTTCTCCATTTATTCCTCTGTATATGGTATCATTAGATCTGAATTAACACTGTTAATAGCCAACAAAATACCTCTACAGTGTTTTTCATCAAAGAGTTCTAAACATGCAAAAATTACCTCGCCCTTGGGTATTTTAATAGTGAGAAAGATAGCGGCAAAGGTACCCTCTATCTCACAATTGACTCTATGTGTGTAATCATGGTTGAAAGCTTCCTCGCCCATTACTACTTTGTTGTGGTAGCACTAAGGTATGAATTGACCGATTATGTTCTTATCTCTTCTCAAGACATTAATGTTTCCACTTATTTTATTTTCCCTCCTGTATTCGATGATTGATTAGGTAGAGATGAATAGGTTCATATACCTTGCAAAGTTGAATGGTTGCAACCTTTAGATGTTTGTTCAATATTTTCTTTTAATATTAATTAATTAATTAATCTATTTATTTATTAAACATTTATTACATATAGGGGATATTACAAGGATCTTGGTCTCATGCATTATTTTCTAGGACTAGAAGTGTGGCAAAGACCCAATGAAATTATTCTTAGTCAAGGGAAATACACCATAGATATCTTGAAGAGATTTGGGATGTTGGATTGCAAGTCCATGTCTACTCCCATGAAGACAAATTTGAAGAAATTGAGAGCTGCTGCAGCTAGCCCTGATTTGGTAAATTCCACCATGTACAGACAACTGATTGGATCTTTGATGTATCTAGTGAATACTAAACTAGATATTTGTTATGCAGTGAGTGCTCTTAGTCAATTCATGTGTGATCCAAGACATATTCATTTAGTTGCAGCCAAGCATATCTTTAGATACTTGAGTGGCACAGTTGGATATGGCTTGAGATATGCTTTAGATGTAGATATGAATTTACAAGGGTATTCTGATTCTGATTGGGCTGGGAGTGTAATTGACATGAAAAGCACTTCTAGATGTTTCAGTTTGGGGTCTGCCGTGATTTTCTGGTGTAGAAGGAAGCAAACTTTTGTGACTCAAAGCACAACAGAAGCTGAATATATTGCAACATGTGGAGCTGCTTGAGAAGTAGTGTAGCTTTGGAATTTTCTTGCAAATTTGTTTGGTCAAGCATTAGAGCCAACTATGATTCACTGTTGTTAGAAATTTTTTTTTCCCTTTGATTAAATAATTGAAGATTACTTGACTCTAAGCTCAATTCACATAAGAAAATCTATCACTAACTGTTGAGTTTGCTTCCCACAACTAAACTCTCTACATTTAAAGGTGCATGTTGATGTATGTAGCATCGGTCAGATAAATAAAACTGATTATATAATTATTATGAGAATTGAATTATTATATATACATATATATATTAATATATTTAATAATTGATATATATATATATATATATATATATATATATGAAAGTTAATCTTTTATTTATTCTTATAAGGATTATATAGTTAAATTAATAAATTAGATTAATGAATAGACATGTCCCATGAAGAGACATGTCTCTTCTTGTCTTTACCATGTATATATACAAGAGATCGATGCATTTGGAAAGTACATACTTTTACAGCAGTGCTATTACATTTGCATCGATCATGGAAACTTAACATGGTATCAGAGTCAGACTGCAAATGTGAGAAAGAAATGATATGAATCTACTAAACTTAACACGAGTGCATAGATTTTCAGAGTTTGTTATCTTTTTCTGCAATATTTCTATCTTCCACATATGTCTGCCTTCATCGAAGAATTCTTGACAGAGATCCTGATTTGAAATATAAATTGACTATTTGAATCTATTGAATGAATGTGTTTATCTGAAAATATATAATAAACCCTCGGCGATGAATAAGAGAATTTGCTGGATAATGTTTTTTTTTTCTAAAGTTACAAGTGCAAATAAGCTTCTCCAGATTGTCGATATATGTCTTTGGTTTATACAGGGACAAATATGTATGTAGCAGCAAATATATTTTCCTTCACTGCTATCATGGAACAAGCAGTCTGAGAGCCATTAGAAATCACCAATATTGTCATTATCAATCCTTGCAGCAGGAATGATTATCACATGATATCAAGCACTGGGAACGGTTGAATCAATACTTGTTGGAAATGGCGTTTGTTTGACGTGAGACTCAAATTGATTAGCACAACCAGGGGCTGCCTGAATATTCTGGGGTAGTTGTTTCTTGTAGCTGAATATAATAAGAATTGAGAGTTACTTCTGTGGTTATTCCTCAATGACTCATCAAGGGGAATAATCGCTAAGTCGGAGAACTAAGCGGGAGAGCAAATGGTTTTTCATTCAAGCCTGATAAAACTAAGCAGCAATTCATTCTAATGCTTATTGTCAACTTTCTTGGCAATCATTAATGAGATGGTCAAACAAGGATGACTATAAGGAAACATAAGGCACTGACAACTAATATTTAAACATAACGATTAAGAAGATACGATCCATAATATGCTGGATAATATCTAAGTGTGAAAAGTCAAATTAGAGTGTTAAGGGAAGGAATGGAGAATAGCAAGACAGCTGGGTGCTTGCCTGAAAATTTCAACTTCAATGATTTAAATGTTGGCCTAAGACGGAAATAGGAGAAGTATATATCTCAATATCAACGAACAATTGGAAGGCACATAATCATCAGCTTCGATTATGTTGGGCATTCGAAATGATTACAAGTTGAAGCCGGCAGGTTCGATTCAGTCAGGAAGAAATTTCCTTGAGGGGTCTAGTTGTATCATATCAATTCAGGTAAGATGCGGAGTCCTTCTCAAAACAGAGATGATGACAATCCACAATTTGTACTAGAGATAAAATGGAGGTTCAAAGACTAAAGTGGCACAAATTTAGTATGAAGACCAATGTAATGATTACAGTGAGCCGTAAATATGATATTTCTTTATACAAGCAATGAAGAGTCTCGTAAGAAGTTGAACCATTCTTACATGGCTTAGGAGGTGCATTAGACAACGCAACTGATCCGATTAACATTGGGCGTCACTAAATACTGCATTTGTAACAAACACCATCTATGATAAGTTGATAACCAAGATAAAATTAGAAGACTTAATTGGCCATTATGAAGAGAACGGTTCGAAAGAGTCATGTTCATGAAGAAGTAAAAAAAAAAAAAGATATATCAAAAAAGAGATATGATTTCAAATTTGAAGTATTTTTGGTTCAGTATTCCAGAAGTTGTTGAAAGCCCTAGGTCACGGTGTGTGTGAAATTGCGTAGATTAAAAATTACCATTATAAGAATTTGTATTTGTGAATTGTGTATTGGTTGATTAAGTTATGTAATGAGGTCAAAGGAATATTGATGACTTTTCAGTATCATCAACTTGATCATAACTGTAATGGTGACTTCACAATTATGTTGAGATACATATAACTATTTGCACAGTACAGTTGGGACAGTTATTGTCTTAATTCTGTCAAAGTATAACAGTTATTGTAAATAGTGATAATTTGGTTCCTAGTATACAATGGATCATGGTTGATGTCTTGTTGATCAATGAAGTACAAACTAATGTTTTAAGTGTCAGAGTTTGGTAGTTTGGCTACTTTGTGAACCCTAGAATATTGGAGATAGGGTCAAGGTGATTTAAGTCATTGGATTAAAGACTTAAAAGATTTAATTTTTTGGAAAGCAGTTAAAGTATAGAACCCCTCTATGCCAAAGGAAACAAAGTGTCAATATATGTTGAAGAATGATACATTTATTGATGAAAGTTGATTCATGCGTGATATTATATGGGCTCATCTTACGAAAGGAAATCTATACATCTTGAGAGATCCTTATCGACATTTTTTTTCTTCTCTCAAGTCCAAGAGGGAGTGTTAATGTTGTGGCCTTGAAAAAGATCAAAATGCATCTTATGCTAGCCAATGTGAGTTGGTAGCCTTATGACTATTCAGTGCAAAAGTAGACAATATGGACATAGAACTAACAGTCGGGAATCTAGACATCTGTACCCATTGGCCAAAATCTTATGTAATGAAGAAATGTATGGAGTCACATTCGGTAGTGGCACTGAGTTGAGTTATCTTCCGAAGAAGAAGAATACATACTGACTATGACTTACTTCTTTAAAGAGGAAAAATTAACATTCAGAGGGAGTCTGACACTTTATCTATTAGAAGCAACCTTGGACGAGAAGGTCAGAAGGTTGATATCACATTCAGAAGAAGTCTGATGAATCATTAGAGGAAACCTTGGATGAGAAGGTTAATTGTTGATGTTAGTACTCAAAGATTTAGAGGGAGTCAATACAACATCTAGAGGATCTATGTTATTTGATTTCCGAGGATCTTGGTCATATTGATTCAGAGGGAGTAAACCATATCGAGATGATTTCCCTAGTGACAGGAAACTATAAAGGAAAAAAGAATTGCGATTCAAATGATGAAATTCCATGTATGTGAACTAGAAGGTTTTTATGCAGATATCTAGGTCATGATATTCCTAGATAGATGGTTGGGCATTCAAGGAAAGAACTTAATGCCTGCAATTATGGAACTAAGTAGAGAGTTGATATTAGATTTAGAGGGAGTCTGACATTGTCAAGATGGAGCACAAACTTGAGCTTCAGAGGGAGAAACTAGAGGATCTACATTTGTGATTACCGAGGATCTTGATTCAAAGGGAGCAGACCATGACAAGATGGGTTCCTTAGGGATCAACAGCTAGAGGACTGTGATTCATAGGATGGAGTTTCAGCATCAGTGATCTATTATTGTTGTATCTTATAGAGATTCCTTATCACTATGTAAGAGACATAGTAGAAAGGAAAGTGATTCAGTTGGAATATATTAGTACATGAGATCAAACTGCAGACATTCTTACCAAAGCACTTCCCTAGGTGAAAGTTGATCACTTCAGGAAAAATCTTGGTATGGTTGAAATATAATTTTTGTTTTGTATTAATATAATAAAGATGTTTAATGTGTAAACTTCTTATGGGCTCATCCATCCTGTGTACATTTCTGAGAGGTGACGACTTCTTAGACAATGAACACTTGTATTTGATGTTACAAGGTCACGATCTTGTAATGTTGATTTGTTATGGTAGACGTTTTGATATGTCAATGCACATACCATAATAGGGTTATATGTAAGGGGAATGTAATGTTCTCTAATTACTATATCCTTGTATCACGATCTGAGGTGATATGAAAATTGGGTATCACGTGTTAGGTGATTCCTCATATCACATGTTTGGTGATATGTAAAATTGGGTATCACGTGTTAGGTGATTCCTCATATCACATGTTTGGTGATATGTAAAACTGGGTATCACGTGTTAGGTGATTCCTCATATCACATGTTAGTTGATATGTAAAATTGGGTATCACGTGTTAGGTGATTCCTCATATCACATGTTAGGTGATATGTAATATTGGGTATCATGTGTTAGGTGATTCCTCATATCACATGTTTGGTGATATGTAAAACTGGGTATCACGTGTCAGGTGATTCCTCATATCACATGTTAGGTGATATGTAAAACTGGGTATCACATGTTAGGTGTTTCCTTATCTCACGAGTTATGTGATACTTATCATCATGTGTTATGTGATATTTGCCTTCACGAGATATGTGAGATTTCTTATCACAAGAATGTGATATATGATTTTATCTTCCCTAGCTAAGAGGGAGTGTTGATGTATGTAGCATCGGTCAGATAAATAAAACTGATTATATAAGTATTATGAGAATTGATTTATTATATATACATATATATATTAATATATTTAATAATTGATATTATTTATATTCATATATATATATATATATGAAAGTTAATCTTTTATTTATTCTTATAATGATTATATAGTTAAATTAATAAATTAGATTAATGAATAGACATGTCCCATGAAGGGACATGTCTCTTCTTGTCTTTACCATGTATATATACAAGAGATCGATGCATTTGGAAACTACATATTTTTACAGCAGTGCTATTACATTTGCATCGATCATGGAAACTTAACAGTGCAACTTCCTCTAAAATGATTATTCAAATAATTCTTATTGTAAAAGAATACTTTTTGATTATGTAATGTCCCCTTCTCCGTGTTAGGCCATTATGCGGCTCGATTAGTCTATCTCCCCATCCGGATAGACTAATGGCTTCTTCTAGAGGATGCCAGCCAGTCACAGGCTTTAGTGGGTGAATATTTATTATTTGGGATCGCTTTTCTATAATTAAGTCAATTTATTTTATAAAGTGAGATTATAAAAGTTACTTTATGACTTAAGTCACTTTATATTAAAAATTAACTTAAGTGACTTAATGTGAGCGTACTTTATCCCACATTGCTTAGTTTTCCGTTCTTTCCCTCATATCGAGGTTATAAAAGCTTAAAGTACACCTTGGGATCAGCACCATGAAATTTATAAACAAAAGAAACAAACAGGTTACTCACGTGACTGGTTACTTCTTGAGGACGGAAATTGAGAAAGATATGAGAAGTTGGACGTAGCCCCAGCATCTCAACAGTGGTGGAATCACTTAGTTTTCATTTTCAAAGCTTAATGTATTGGTAAGAGAACTTCATTTTCAACATTCTTAACAAAGAAATGACACTTTGTATGTGTGGGTTCGATTCGAACCAAGTCTGGAATCACAACAATAAGGAAGGCAAACATTGTGGAGTTATTGAAGCTTGTCATTGAACTCCTTTCAGCAGCTCGATATTGGACGTCGAACCTGGAATCAATACCCACGGGTGAGACGTGTGGGTGAATGTTTTGTTGAGTGTGTAACTGGACGCCCTCCTTACTATAGCGCGACCTCACCTCTAGACTGGGACGCACTCCGGTTAGGACCTACAGGATGCCACACAGCCTGCAGCGTATTGGCTCAGTGGTGCATGGAGATTGGTCATGCGCGGGCCTCCTTGGCACCCGCATACAGCATAGTCACGGGCGTCACTAGGGTTAAGGTAGCTACAGTGGGTCTCTCGGGTGCACACAGACACGTTGCAATAGGCGTCTCCACACCAGTTGGCGACATAGTTGAAGGTTGGTTATCGGGTATACAAGGTGCTTGGATGTACACGACATCAGTAGAATAACACAACTAGATGTGGGCTATCATCATTCTATTGTTGTCAACAGCCAGTCGCCACAACATCCTTCACTGCAGCTCTCTTGGAATCATGCCAAGGTAGCCTTTGAACATTATACTATGAATATGTTTGTTTTAGCAATGCGGTTTAGACTGGCACAATGTATCGTCATTTATATGAGGAAATTTACTCAACATTAGAGGCATCCTTGGATCTTGTGTAATACATTTTTTTTCCTGCACTATTAATATCGAACAATTAAAATACATGAACCTGAATACTACATCACATGCGCAACTCAAACACATACGTAAGGCATTGCAAGTAAACCTTATCAAAACACCTTCAACCGGAATGGTTCAGAAATTCATGGCAAAATAGGGATAGGATACTACAGTGGTATTAGAGCCTTCGATCCTGCCATCCTAGTGGGCTAGATTTTCAGTTTATACCAGAATGATGCGACAGTGACTATGTTGAGTAGGCATGCATAGCAGGCGCAAACCGTACAACTTTAAACATAACAGAGTTGAACAGGAACAACCAAAATCTTGAGAACAGGTTGATATAGAGGATAGTCGTACCGAAGCAGACGAGGAGATTGTATTTGAGCAGGGTACTCGGGGTACAGATATGGCTGAGGATACAGATAGAGAGGCCAGGGAAACATTGAGAGCCATACGAGATGGACAGGATCATATTGCCGATGTATTACAGCAGCTTACAGGGGTTATTCAAGAGTTGACTATAGCACCCAAGAGACACCCGAGCCATCATAGTGGTGGAGATAGTATAGCAGGATCACCTAGAGCAGCTAGAGTGCCCACTCGTACTTCAGATAGGCCCCTTATGCCTACCTTTGTGGAAAATAATGCAGAGGAAGAGATACCACAACCTGAGACAGTAGCGGTTCTTCCTGATAATGTGTTGGCCATGCATGATGAATGGGATATGCTACCGGATTGCGTCAAAGCTGATTTAAGCTTTGTATAGTATATGGCTCAAAAGAGAGAATTTGGCAGGGCTCAGCATGTTAGGAGACCCAGGGGTTAGAACAAGGATTTAAAGCATGCAATGAACAAATTAGCCCTCCCTACATTTGATGGCAGCAGTAAGACATCCGCGAGAGCTTGGATTCACAAGCTAGACACCTTCTTGACCCTCAAACCCATGTTAGAAACGGAGGCTATTAGATTTGCAACCATGCATTTAGAGGGAACATCATATGATTGGTGGCATCATGGTCTTGTCACCCATGATCATGGGCTGATTACTTCTTATGAGACCTTCAACACAAAATTGATTACCCGTTTTGACAGGAAAGCCATTGAGGTTTACTATAGGGAGTTAGCCCAGCTGAGATAGAGTGGGTCTTTGGACCACTATATTGATGAGTTTCAGAGGATTTCCATCATGGTCCCTGATATGTCTGAGAAGAGGAAAGTGATGCTGTTTATTGAAGGCCTATAGGATAGATTCAAAGGATTGGTTAGAGTCCTCAAGCCGAGCACCTTGGATGATGCTATTAAATTAGCACATGATTTGGGTTCACCCTCTTCCATATTGCAGCCACCTAAGAAAATTTTTAAGGGATCCTCTTCATTCCAAAAGAACAAAAATCAAAATAAGAGTGTACCCCCTAGATTGGATTTTGAGACAAGAAATGAATTGAGAAGGAAGGAATTATGCTTCACATGTAGAGAGCCTTGGACTCTAGACTACAGGTGCCTTGGAAAAGGCAAGATACCTTACATTGAGGTGCTTTCTGTTGGTGAATGCGACCAGAAGGAGGGCAGCGATGTTGAGGACAGCGATGAGGAGGCTCAAAAAGAGAGATCAAGGGAAGGGAAGATGAGAGAAGCCCCCCATGAGCAGCCTCCTATTACTTTAGCATCTCTTTCAGGTATTCCCACATGTCACCCATTCCGTCTAAAGGGAGTGGTTAGAGGACAAAAAATCATTTGCCTTCTAGACACAGGTGCTACTCATAACTTTTTTCAGCACATGTATGGTTTCCAGGAGGGGATTTCAGATAGACAGCATTTTCGAGTTTGAGGTTAAGGTGGCTGGGGGAGATTTGTTGAGCTGTACCGGGAAGATTTTTGGACTTTCGATTCACTTTGGGGATTATCTTCTAGAGGCTGATTTTTACGTCATTGACTTGGATAGTCTTGATGCCATTTTGGGTATGTAGTGGTTAGAGACCCTAGGAAGATACACCATTGATCTTAAGTTGAAACAGTTGGAGTTTATGCAGTGTGATCAGCTGATTGTGCTGAAGGCCATGTCAGATGGCGGGTCCCGGTTGGTTTCGGCTCACAGGATGGAGGCCATCATGAGGCATAGCGATATGGAGTGAGCAGCCCAGTGTTTCATATCCTCTAAACCCACACCAAATTCAGGGTAGTAGGTTCACACTGATATCCAGAACGTGCTTGATAAGCACAAACGGGTTTTTGAGGACATTCTCCAGGTATACCTCCAGATAGGGGCTTTGAGCACATCATTGAGTTGGAAGGCGCCAAGCCTGTTATCATTACCCCTTATCATCACCCCAAACACTATAAGGAAGAAATTGAGAAGACGATCAAGGAGCTTCTAGATATGGGACACATCAGGCCCAGTTCCAGCCCCTTTGCTTCTTCATAGTTTTGGTGAAGGATGGTACTCTTTGCATGTGTATTGATTACCGAGCACTTAATAAGAGGACCATTAAGAAAAGGTATCCCATTCCCTGGATTGAGGAGCTGTTAGACGAGCTACATGGGGCAGTATATTTTTTGAAGATAGATCTTTGATCAGGGTACTATCAGATACGTGTCTGTGAAGAGGATGTTCATAAGACAACGTTCAGATGTCACTACGGGCACTATGAGTTTCTAGTGATGCCATTTGGGCTCACTAATGCACTTGCTACTTTTCAGTCTTGCATGAATCACATATTCAAAAAGCAGTTGCGCAGAAGTGTCTTGGTATTCTTTGATGACATTTCGGTCTTCAACAAGACATGGGAAGAACACTTACGACACTTGGATAAGATTCTTAGCATCATGGAGAGTCAGTCTCTGTTTGTGAAAGAATCCAAGTGTGAGTTTGGATTGACTGAGATTCTCTACCTGGGACATGTGATAGGGGACGATGGAGTTAAGGTTCACCAGGAGAAAATACAGGCAATTCGTGACTGGCCACCACCGAGGAATGTGTCAGATTTGAGGGGTTTCCTTGGATTATGTTCTTATTACAGGAGTTTTGTAAAGGGATTCTCTCAGACATTGGCACCCCTCACCGATCTTACTCGGAAAGGGGCTTTCAGGTGGATAGATGAGACAGAGGTAGTCTTTGATAGACTTAAGACAGTCATGAGTACTTGACCGGTTCTAGCACTTCCGGACTTCTCTCGTCCATTTGTTCTAGAGTGTGATGCTTCAGGGAATGGGATTGGTGCAGTATTGATGCATGACATACATCCCATAGTGTTCGAGAGCAGGAAGCTTAAGGACAATGAGAGATTGTATTCTACTTATGACAAGGAGATGCTTGCCATTATGGATGCCCTGGTCAAATTCAGACAGTATCTAGTTGATGGAAAGTTTACAGTTAAAACAGATCACAATAACTTGCGCTACTTCTTGGAACATAAAGAGTTGAACGAAAGACAACAAAAGTGGGTCAGTAAAATTCAGGCATATGATTTTGACATTGAGTATGTCAAAGGTAAAAATAACATTGTGGCTGATGCACTTTCCAAGAGGCCCCCAGTAGTGGCTTGTTGTGCTTTATCAAAGATCTTTGCGGATTGGAAATCTCATTTGCTGGTTGAGTATTCTAAAAATACTCAAGCTTGTTAGATTTGGATGGTCAGCTTCTGGATATTAGGTACAAGGTAGTCAATGATATTATCTTCTATAAGGATAGGATCTACCTAGTGCCAAATTCAAGCTTAAGGCTAAGGTAATGAAGGTTGTTCATGATGCGCCCACAGCAGGATATTCGGGGTTTTTCAAAACTTACAGGTAGGTCAGAGAGATGTTCTCATGGAAGGGCCTTAAGGATGATGTCCTTTGGCATGTCAAAGAGTGCCAGACTTGTTAGTAGAACAAGTCCGAGCATGAGTATCTAGCCGGTTTATTGCAGCCCCTTCCCATTCCAGCTCAGAGGTGGGAGGGTATATCGATGGATTTTATTATTGGTTTGCCGAGAGTGCAGGGCAAGGATAGCATATTTGTGGTGGTGGACAAACTTACTAAGTTCACTCATTTCGTCGCTATCGTAGCAGATTGGTCAGCTTCGCAGGTAGCTGAATTATTCCGCCATGAGATTTTTAGGCTCCATGGTCTCCCCAAGACCATTGTGAGCGACAGAGATAGTAAGTTCCTCAACACCTTTTGGTAGGAGTTGTTTAGATTGGCAGGCACTGAGTTGATTCCCAGTACCAGTTACCACCTATAGACAGATGGCCAGACGAAGATTGTGAACAAATGGGTGGAAGCTTATCTTCGGAATTATGTAGCGGGGCAGTAGAGGGCATGGGTTAAATGGTTGTATTTGGGGGAGTTTTGCTAATACTCCACCTATCACATGACCATCGACATGTCACCGTTTCGGGCTCTCTATGGCAGTGAGCCACTATCATTTATAAACTTGGCTCTACAAGACAACATGGCACCGATTGCGAGAGACTGGCTATAGGATCATCGGGATATTTTTAGGTCTCTCAGGGAGAACATTCAGAGGGCACACAATCAGCAAAAGATGTATGCTGATCGACATCGGACAGAGTAGAGCTTTGAGTCAGGGGATATGGTTTACCTTCAGCTTTAGCTATACAAACAGAGTTCACTAAAAAAGAGTGGGTCAGAAAAGCTCAAGCCCCGATTTTATGGTCCTTATCGTATTGCTAGGAGGGTTGGTGAGGTGGCCTACAAGATTGAGCTACCAACAGACAGTAGGATTCATAATGTATTTCACGTGTCGTGCCTCAAGAAGGCAATTGGGCAGCAGATAGTTCCTTCAGTTGGATTACCCCCGTTTGACAAGGAAGGTAAATTGGTTTTGGTTCCAGTTGAGGTGATTGAGGTTAGAGAAAGGAAACTGCGGAACAGAGCTATCAGAGAGTATATGATTCGCTGGAAGGACTTACCTATCGAGGACGCCACATGTGAGGGTGAGTCTATTCTGCAGCATCCTGTGTTGAGATTGCTTGAGGGAAAGCAATCCTGGGAAGGGAGGATTGTAATGTCCCCTTCTTCGTGTTAGGCCATTATGGTGCTCGATTAGTCTATCTCCCCATTTGGATAGACTAATGGCTTCTTTTAGAGGATGCCAGCCAATCACAGGCTTCAGTGGGCGAATATTTATTATTTCGGATCCCTTTTCTATAGTTAAGTAACTTTATTTTATAAAGTGAGATTATAAAAGTTACTTTATGACTTAAGTCACTTTATATTAAAAAGTAACTTAAGTGACTTAATGTGAGCGTACTTTATCCCACATTGCTTAGTTTTCCGTGCTTTCCTTCATATCGAGGTTATAAAAGCTTAAAGTACGCCTTGGGATCAACACCAGGAAATTTATAAACAAAAGAAACAAACAGGTTACTCACGTGACTGGTTACTTCTTGAGGACGGAAACCCTTGAGAAAGCTATGAGAAGTTGGACGTAGCCCCAACATCTCAACCGTGGTAGAATCACTTAGATTTCATTTTAAGAGTTTAATGTATTGTTAAGAGAAGAACTTCATTTTCAGCATTCTTAAGAGAGAAAGGATAATTTGTATGTGTGGGTTCGATTCGAACCAAGTCTGGAATCACAACGATAAGGAAGGCAAACATTATGGTGTTATCGAAGCTTGTCATTGAACTCCTTTCAGCAACTCGATATTGGACGTCGAACGTGGACTCAATACTCACGGGTGGGATGTGTGGGTGAAAGTTTTGTTGAGTGCGTAACTAGACACCCTCCTTGCTATAGCGCGACCTCACCTCTAGACTGGGACGCACTCGGGTTAGGACCTGCAGGACGCCACACAGACTGCAACGTATTGACTCAGTGGTGCGTGGAGATTGGTCACATGTGGGCCTCCTTGGCACCCGCTTACAATGTAGTCACGGGCATCACCAGGTTTAAGGCAGCTACGGTGGGTCTCTCGGGTGCACACATACACATTGCAATAGGCATCTCCAGACTAGTTGGCGACATAACTGAAGGTTGGTTATCGGGTATACAAGGTGCTTGGATGTACACGACATGAGTAGAATAACATAGCTGGATGTGGGCTATCATCATTCTATTGCTGTCAACAGCCACCCGCCACATCCTTCACCGCATCTCTCTTGGAATCACGCCAAAGTAGCCTTCGAACATTATACTATGAATATGTTTGTTTTAGCAATGCGGTTTAGACTGGTATAGTGTATGGTTATTTATACGAGGAAATTTACTCGACATTAGAGGCATCCTTGGATCTTGTGTAATACATTTTCTTTCCTGCACTATTAATATGGAACAAGTAAAATACATGAACTTGAATACTACATCACATGCGCAACTCAAACACATACGTAAGGCATTGCAAGTAAACCTTATCTAACCACCTTCAGCCGGAATGGTTCAAAAATTTATGGCAAAATAGGGATAGTATATTACAGATTAATACTTTTTACCAGAAAGTACCAAAAGGCATCAACACTCCATCATAAACTCGAAAGGAATGCCAAAGATATAAATTGATTGCATCAATAACAAGCCAACTGATTTAATATTGATTGAAGTATAAAAGCTTGATCGATCACTGAGATTCTTTAAAATGGAAATCACAGTAGAAATAATAATAGCACAAGCACATATTACTGCCACACATAAATTCAATTCCAATTGAAATCAAATACATGCATTCAAAAACCAATTGATTCAAGAGCCACGATAATCTGATATATGAAACCATCTGATTCCTAATTTATGTTATTTAATCTTCAACAGTGATAAAAATAGTCTTCAAAATAGCTTAAAGTATTTCTTTCCAAAAACCAGAGTACTGACCCTCATGAAGTCTTCAAACCAAAAATTTATAGTCGTGCAGGGCCCATTCAGTTTTTAAAACTAACTCCATTGGAGTAACTTATCAAAAGAAAAACCATTGAAGTAAAAATATAAAACTAACTTAAAGGTAAGGCCCTATTGGCTATTTCCATTCTCCGGTGTTATGCTTTAGCTGGTGGGTGGAACAGAGGACTCTCCAGATTGCTCTTGAATGGTTGTAGATCCACGTGCACCGCTCCATTCCTTATATGCTGCCGTGAAATCCGCTAGTAGTTGCTGATTGGGTATCCTAATATGTTCAATGTGCTTCTTCCATATTTCTTTGTCCTTTCGGATCTGGGCTATTTTCTTTTCATGCATCTCAAGGTGATCCTGACAAATGATTAGCATTGATTCGACCTTGTCTATCTTCATAAAATCCCCTATCGAGACACCTTTAGATTCTTTCATCATATTCATCTTCTCTTGGAAGGATCAAATTGTGTCTTCAATGCTTCTGTCGGCCCTATCTTTATTTCCCATAAGTTGAATATCTATACGCCTTATGTCATTGCCCATAGTGTCATTTAATGTAATCCAAGTCTTTAAGGAGTTCAGATAATTCCTCTATCCCTCGTTCTATAACAACGTTTCTCCATTCTGCATTCTCCTTGCAAACATACAACACATTGTCGTCAAGTCTTGGTACAGGTTTTTGTGCCAAAAACTTCATTACGCCATAAGTCTGGATTTCTTCCATACTTGCGATCTCATTTTCCCACTTTATTTTCTCTTTCTCCCATACAACGTGCTCTGCTTCGAGTTCATTAATATTTGTGAGGGTGTGTTGGTGGGTTTCCTTGAGGCTGGCGATGTAGCTGACTCCTTCATGTGTAACACTATCTAGCCAGTCAGCGAAAGTTTTAGATTTCATCCCGTCCCTTTGAACTTGGTCTAGAAATTTTTGATTAACAGGTGACTTCACATCAATAGTTGCAGGGACCTCCGATAGAGGAAGAGGACCGGGTTGTTGGATGCCTTGTATATATTCTGCCATGTGTCTTATTGTTTGCTTCATCTCTTTCTTGTCTTTCCAGTCTTTGCAGATTCTTGAAGATATCCTCTTATTAGTGGTCTCGAAGTGTTTCATGTCAACTGCCCTGGTGGCTCGATCAAGATTGGCTTTTTCGACCTTAAAATCTTGCAAAGAAACCTCATCACAACTTTTATTTGTGGTAGGCTTGAATATGTCTGCTACCCAGTGTCCCGTGTCTTTATCTACTTATAGTATAGCTTCAACCTTAGGTTTCTTGCTCTTAGGAGTTTTTCCTTGGTACTTGCTCACCATATCTTCAACAGGGAGCAAGGCAGGGACTATACTATGCTTCTTGCTTACAGAGAGTTCAAGCCATTTGGGTGCACTTGAACTACTTTTATTTTGGGGTGTTTGGAGATCAGCAGAGCTTCCCAGGTCTAATACATAAGGGGACTCAGGATGAGTCTTTGTATGTTCATCCCCTTTTTCTATTGCTTCAATTGAGCTTTTCACACTTGGATTCTCCATGGGTTTAATATTTTCTTCTGTTGGATCTAAATCCACCAAAATCTTCGCACTTGTAGACTGTCGGTTCTTCCGCTTACTCTTGGAGTGAGTGATTTGAGTAGTGGGTGGTATTAGAATCAGAGCTTGTCTCTCCACAGGGGGTTCGATTTCCGGTTCCACCTGACCTGTAAGGGGACATTCAATAACTTCATCAGTAAAAATTGGAGAAGGTTTTGAACTTGATTGTGTTAGCTTCTGTTGAAGAGTTGTCCCAGCATTATCTGATTTCTCTGCCTTTCTTTCCTTCAACCACTTTTTTGTCCTTCGCTTGACATTATAGGTTCGGAATTGCACGTTATCTTCCTCGTTGGTCCAATCTACTTCAGGTATAGGGAGGCCTTGCAATACCTCTAAATATTGGGGATCTATTACTTCTTCATCTTCTACTTCTTCTACACCATCGAGGTTCATTTGCAACCTAAGTGTAATAATTTGTCTCAAAGTGAACCTGGACTAGGACCTCTTCCTTACTTCAAATTCATCAACACAGTCAGCCCAAAAATCTTCCAGCTGGGGTTCGTGCATGAACTCCGAGGCCATATGGAAATGAGCTCCAACAAAGCCCTTGCTATTGAACTTAAGTTTGGCTTGGTAGGATTTTAGGTTCATCTCTTCCAATTCAGAGTTTAGGTTCGAGGCATCTTGTACTGATTTACAACGATAATGCCCTAGGTCAACTAGGAAGACACTACCTAAACCTTTCTTGGATTTGAACTTTTTGTTTACATGAGCCAAGTGCTTGCAAACTTTGATCAATACATATCTATCCAAGTAGTACCTCGGTAACCTTAATGACTCTTCGTCGAATCCTCTGACCTTGAGATAGCTGAATTTTCGAAACTGAATGAAGTAGCTTCCGTTTACAGAAATCAGCTCCATAGCTTCTTTAGAAAACCTTTTATTCTCTATCCCTTGGAACTCAAAGACCATGCGTGCTAAAAACACGTCATCCACTCGTTTGAAATTTTTAGGGTTTTTCCGCTGTTGCAAGTGTGGGTGTTATTCATATATTTTCATACCTTCTACCCAAGGTTTACATGGAAGGCCCTCCCAATCTTTGCAACAGGCTAAGATGTAAAACAAGTAAGAAGACATATAGAACCCTTCCATACCTGCAACCTTGGTTGATTCCTTATGCAACCTATCAACAATGATCTCAGCCTAGTCAATGTATTTATCTTTCCCCAATATCGCTTGGATAATGGAGTACATCCAGTCTTCCCAAAGGAAAGCATGTTGGTTGCCCTTAACCCTGTTCAACAAAATTACTATATCTTTAATGTCTTTAATCAAATGTTCTCTGGTCTGGGGTCTAGGCAAATGGGATCTTCCTTTCTCAGGTTTCAACAACCAATTTCTGGCAATAACACTGTTACAACTCTTTTTCTTTATGGAGAATTCGCTATAGGCCAGGTCTATAGTCCAGTCCTCGTATGTTTTCATGTGAGGAATTTTCATAGCTTCCATTACAGTATGTCGACTTATTTTAACCAACATTCACCCGTAAAGGTGCAAATACATCTCTCCTTTACATCATACCTGTTCATACATTCTAACACTAGTTCTGGACAAGGTGCCACCTCAGGAAATCCTGTGGCTTCACTTAAGCCACTCTGGGATACTTTATCAGCCATTGTATCAGGTTCTGCATTTCTAATTCTTTCTACGATATCATTAATGTCTACATTAATCAGCGCAGTATCTCCTATCTCTAGAAGGGAGCTAAACACACAACGGGTCTTATCCACCTTGGGGATTTTGGGCTTGGACGAGGGCATTTTCTGTTCTACGGGATATGTCTAGTAACCCATGACAGATAGAAATGAAACAACAAAATCCCTAATTACAAATGTAGATAATTGAAACAAGAGAATTTGCGGAAAAGAACTTGAGAACTCACTAGTTGAATTCACCCCAACTTCTTGAGAGAAAAATTATGTTACCTCGCCTTTGTCCGTTGCTCCAATATGCTAGTGTTACGATTACATAGCAAGATTATGGGTGATTGTGAAATCAGAAGGAAAAGATTTGTTACAAGATCACACGCTCAATACACCTCATTCCATAATGAAGAGTACGGTTGATTAGACAACATGCTGACAGTTTTTAAATATATGTCACTTCGGCACGTGCATACCCTTACTCCGCCATTACCTCCAATTCAACACTTTCAAAAATCATTAAATACCAATCTTTTTGCTTCCCATACACTTTACCCGATGATCCTCAAATTCCATGTGTCTCGTTGGTGGCCTTCTTTTCTTTGTGAATCTTGAACTTTGAACCTTGAAGCGAAGGGTTCAAAGGTTCAACTTCAGTAATTGCATAGACATTCCCAAAAAGTATTGACGGACTTCTAACGCAACACAGAAGACACACACTGACACAACCTTTGAACTTTGAACTCAGACTAGGAAGGTTCAATGGTTCAACTTCCAAGAAGAACGCTTTCGCGGAAAGGGAAAAGGGGAACCTTGCACACAATAAAACCGGGTTAGTGCCGTACTCGACGAACTTTGAACTTCGAACTTAGTGGTTCAACAGTTCAAGCTCAAAAACTAAGACTTGGTGAGCACAATGCAATAAAGGACAATGGCACAACAGACTCGACGCTTGTAAAAATTGTTGAACTTGAACTTTGAACTTTGAAAAGAAGTTCAGGTTCAAGATTCAATGACTTGAACAAGTTCAAGGACTCCCATAATTACTTAGTTTTTGTGTGAAGAATATATCTATATATATATATATATATATATATGCAATAACTGTGATAATCAAAGTTTTGTAAAGCTTTATGTGAATCCAGTGTTTCATGATAGAACAAAACATCTGGAGATCAAATGTCATTACATCAGAATGGTGCCGAGAAAAGCCAATCAACTCAAGTATATTTGCATTGATTAACAAACAATTGACATTCTCACCAAGCCTCTCTCTCGGGTGAAATTTGTAAATTTTAGAGATAAGCTTGGAGTTGTGGAGAATGTTGCTCTTGTTGAAAGAGTGTCTCAGCACCTATGATTATTTATATGCTAAAAATGCATATATCTTTGAGAGGGAGAAATATGAGGTGAAAGCCCTTGTTTATGCTAAAAATGCATATTTCTCTAAGAGGGAAAAATATGATGTGAAAGCCCTTGTTTATGCTAAAAATGCATATTTCTCTGAGATAGAGAAATTTGAGGTGAAAGCCCTTGTGATATGTTGCTCTTTCCACACATGGGAGTAGCCATGGTGGACGTCATGTTGAGAGATTCCGTGATGATATCATGTTGAGTGATTCTATGATAAGAGCTTGTGTATATGTTTCTTTTCACACATGGGAGTAGCCATGGTGAATGTCATGTGAGTGAGTCCATGATGTTATCACATTAAGAGATTCTGTGATAAACTCTTTTCCACAAAGGGGTGTAACCATTGTGGGTGTGATGTTGAGAGATTCCATGACATTAATATCTAGAAAAATATCTCCCTAGCTAAGAGGGGAGTGTTAACGATATGTAGCATCAGGAGATATCTTTCATACCTGCGACAGTATTTTCTGTGATATGATTCCGATCATCCTCTCTTCATGATGTGTTCTGCTCCTGTTTCTTCATTCAAATATTATTTTATACTCTTTGATGTCGATTCAAGTCAGCTAGTTGGATCTCTCTTAACTTGTAGCGGTCATCATGACATGGACGGTTACTTGAAGTCTATGAAATGGTTCCTGTGTTAGCATCAATTGGAGTGGCGTCACTGGGCTTGGTTCCATTTCATAAGTAACGGTTGACTCTATAGCTAGGCATCAGTTCGTGAGTAACGGTAGACTCTTTGTTGCCTTCGACAAGGAAGAGTCACCCTCTTCAGCTTTCGATAGTTTTGGCTCTGCTTTTCGCACAAGCATATTGTATATTTTGAAAGGCACATTTTGTTTTAGCTTATCGTATGTATTCAAGACTTTTGGTTGTTGTTTGCAAAGATCTTCTATTTGCATATGTCTTTATTGTCTCAGACATTTTTGATGGTGCCTAGCATATAAGGTGTTTATATTCCATTGTTTTTGTAGATTTAGTTTATTGTGAGGATTGTAAGAATCAAACTCTTACTATTATTCAATAAAAGTGATTTTATGGTGTGGTTGGGTTTTTTCCGTCAAGTTTGAGGGTTTTCCTAGGGTTACATTTGTGTTTTGTGTTATCTATTTTGTGTATTGTGCTATTTCTGCTATAAATTCAACAAATTTTGGGTTGCACATTTTTGGAAAATTATCTATGTACTAAGGTTGTCCAGTTGGGGGCATTAAAAATGATGTATGGAAGTTAAGACCATGGAACACGTCAAGGGCAGAGAGACAAAAAATTGTTTGATAAGGTTGACAAAATATGAAACTTTTGTATGGTACAACACCGACATTATAAATTAGATAATATTTTATATTAGTAAGTAATAGGATTTAGTTGGGTAACCGACTTTCAAGCATATCTATAAGACATTGTTCATGTATCCAGTGATTCTTTGAATCATAGTTCAAAATATCGCAGATATATCTGCGATAAGTATACTTATTGCGATAATTTCTGCGTCCCGATAAACATCAATTTATTGTAGAAAACTTATCGCAGTTAAGTTGGAGTTTATCGCCGAGAAAATAGGTAAAATATTGGCGATATTTCTATTATTTATCACGGAATCAGTGTGATATCCCCTGTCTGTATTAAGAATTTGATAAATAAATAAATAATTATTAATTGATGAATTAAAAGTATATGGATCATATTAATGTATGTTATTATTAAATAAATAATTAAGTAATTAACGAATATATGAATTATATATATATATATTATATATATATATATTGTTAATTGTTAAATGAATAATTAATAAACAATAGATTATAATATAATATAATTAATGACATTGACTAGTTATTGACTATTTTCAGCAAATGAATTCATATGAGAAGAATACCAATTGACTATAAGAGGTGGTAAAATAACAATAGATGAATACACATAACCATATCGATGACTTCATACGAATATGCACTGAGATTTATAGAAATCAAGAGAGAAGACGTCCATGATGCCTTATCTCATCTCTACCCATGAGCATGTAGATGGGGTTAAAGGAATATAATACTTAAACATTAGATGAAGGAAGGATAATGATTGACGTGGCTAAAGGGATCTTAATGCCACATATGAACTAATACATGAGAACTTATAATCGACAATGATACCAAGATAGAAGATAAGTAATGCGTAAACCGATTATGAGGAAGCATGATAATAAAAGATACACCACTTGTTGAGTGGCTTCGTATATGTATAATCTATATGACAGGAACAACAAATATATCATTCCAAGCATTATCAAATATGTATCGATATATTAGAGGATTGCAGTAGAATGTAAATTGGTTGCCGTAAGAATTTGAGCCATCATGAGGAAATTGACATAATTATCACTCATAAAATCTCACGCTAATAACAGAGGATGTTGATAGAAGTTATGGGCTAGCCTTCCAATACATACCAATGTCTAACCTTTCATGCATCGTACCGATGTTTAACCTTTTATGCATCGTGATTCCTCAATCTACAGCGGCTAAGGCATTATATGGAGTACACGCCATTACAAGAGTATCATGTCTAACATAAACGGTTTAACTTGTTAGCACAACTCAATAGCCAAACATAATAGACATGATATCGTAACAAATCGAATACTTATGAATTAATCGAATGATTATGAATTGTTACGAATAGGGAAGTCATGTCTTTTACACATGACTCTTCAGCATATGACAAGAAAGTACAACCATAGAATACAGATTATATATATGCAATAGGAAAGAAGATAAGAAGGGGAGATTATTAAATATATTTTTCATAATGATCACATGGAAGTATCAGTAAGGAAATAATTATTTATATTTGGTATTGAATACATATCATCGGCACTCATCAAAAGACAGTACATATTATATTCTATGGCTGATAGAGTATAGTATGAACAACAGTCACTGTCTGTTGTATGTACTATTATAAATATTGAACCTACACACACACACACACACACAAAATCTTAATGGGTTGGTTTATAAGTTGTATTATACCACCATTATTGATATACAAATGGAATAAGGTATATAGTCACAATTATATATATATATATATATATATATCTGTGTGTGTGTAGAGAGAGAAAGACATTAATAAATATGTTTTCTATATTCAAATTAAATTTCTAAATGGAAATATTAAATTGATAATATCTAGTACAGATTATATGAATTCATCTCTTTCATCCCACTAGAGCATCTTTCGATTGAGAAGGTTGTGGAAGCTAGAGGCGGAGTAATTTCGGGCACATGATGGTTATCTTGACACTGGGTTTATGCCTTGAGGGAAAAAGCTTGCAGCTTGTTTCACGCGACCTAGGCCTTGTAACTCTTCCACTCTTGATGGCCTTAGAGAGTGTAATGTCCCCGTTTTTCAGTCTTTTGGGATTAGCTTAGTTTGGCGACCCTCGTAAGCTAATCAGGTGATCAGAGGGGGTCAGTTGGCAGAGCCAGTGGTTGGATTCCATTCTGGAGGTTTTGGTTGTCAGGTTTGCTCTTCGTTTGGGACCGATTGGATGATTTACTATTTATAGTAAGTGTTATTTTGGGCACAACTTGGTTTAGTAGGGCGCCTACACAGTGTCATCAGGTGTTGCAGGATTGTTTATTAGGGATCTCCAGTTTGAGAGACTATTTATAGTAAGTCTATTTTTGACAGTTGGCTATTTCTGGCAGGGCAGTTTGAGCTCGGGGCTTTGTTGTCAGAAATTAGTTTGTTGCAGTCAGATAGATTCAGTGGCTTCATATTTTAATTATCGTTATTAAATTAAGTTATTTTAATTTAATAACTTTACAACTTTATAACTTTAATGTTATAAAGTGATGTTGTGATGAAGAAGCTACTTAAGTGAAAAATGTAAAGTTGAAGCTTTTTCAAAAAGCTATATATTCAACTCGAAAAAGCACTTTACATACCATTGATCATTTTGATAAAAATTGTATTGAGAGAGAATTCGATTTTTTCTTGGATTGAGCTAGGGTTTGGTCTTCTTTAAGGAGAAAACGTTGAGCTTCTTCCGGTGTTGTTGAAGTTTGATATTTGGTCTTCAGTTCTGGAGAGAATATCATTGTTCATGCTGACTGATTACAGGCTTGAGAAATTCAATTGACTTTTGATTATATTCAGGATTGGAAGGAGTTCGAATGGAAGAATGAGGGTTTGGGACGAGCTCTTGAAGAATTGGTAATTTCTCAAGGTAGATGCGCTCTGAAATGAATGTTAATGCCGGTGAATGGTGTTGAATGATTAATCTGTTTTAATAGACTACAAGGCGTAATTAAAACAGTCCGTACGGAATTCTGCCAAGATCGTACAAAGCTCTGCCTGGGCCGTAGATTATCTGCAGTGTTAGCTTTGTGGCGGCTAGCTGGAAGTGTTAAAGAAATACCGGTCCCTGCTACTTTGCACCGTTTTGAAGACTTGGGTGAGCACCTCGTTTGTAGATGTTTTTAACAAGGGTACAGGTTGTGTACAAGCTGGCACAAATTTTCTATTGTTGCAATTCATACACCTGCAGCCGAACTCATATAAAGGTGCCAGATTTATTTGTAAAGCTTGCAGTAAGAATTAGTTATAATAATTGCTCAAATTCTGATATTTTGTAAGCAATTCAGTTGTTATTTAATGACTGTTATTATTTCATGAAGTGGTGAAAAATCTGAAAAGAATCATTGAATTTCATATTTATTATTCATAACCTTCTATATATTTTGAAAGCAATTTAAAGTGAAATTTAATTTGAGGAAAAAAACCAGTTTGCTTTTGAGAGCCAGTTGGGCTCATCACAGTGGTATCAGAGCACTGATCTTGCCATCCTGAAGGGTATGAGGAATTAATTATGGCTGAAAGATTTATCTCGGGAGGGCACTATACCCGCAGGGGTAGAAACTCACCACCTCTCGAAGGTAATGAACAGGACCCACAGAATGAACAAGCAGGAAATAGTAATAATATCGGAAATGATATTTACAGGGAGGCTAGAGATGCCTTCAGAAATATTGCAGATGGTCAGCATCATGTTGCAACTGTATTGCAATAGCTTTCAGACACTCTTCAGCGTATCGCATTACCAGGTGATCGTGCTAGAGATAGAGGTGCGCGGAGTGTTTCAGTTAGTTCACACAGGTCACGAGCTGATGACAGGCGAGATTATAGAGCTGACCATACTGGTACTTATGACAGGCCTCTTCGTCCTACTTTCTTGAGGCCAGAGCTGGATGTAGTTGGTGTAGAGACAAAGCCAACACCATTTGTCGATGACATGGTGACACATTTTGAACAGTGGGATGCTCTTCCTAAGGCACTAAAAACAAATTTGAATTTTGACAGATATTTGACACAGAAGCGTGAGCATTCCAGAGGTAGGCCAGCTCCTGACACGAGGCAGAGACGTAGGCAGAATGATCTCAAGCAGGCAACCAGCGAGTTGACTTTAGACCACTTCGATGGAAGTGGGAAGACTAGAGCTAGAACATGGGTCCACAAGCTGGATACGTACCTATCACTTCGTCCTATGTCTGAGGACGCTATATGATTTGCTGTGCTTCATTTAGATGGGGCAGCTCATGATTGGTGGTATCATGGGTTAGTGCTTCTACATCATGATCATATTGTTGAGTACCAGGAGTTCGTAAATAGACTGATAGAGTGGTTTGACAAGAAGGATCTTGAGACTTACTTCAGAGAGTTAGCTTAGTTGAGACAGATAGGTGGCCTTGAGGCCTTTATCAGTGAGTTTTAGTGCCTATCAGTTATGGTATATGACATCTTCGAGAGGAGGAGAGTCATGCTTTTCATAGAGGGTTTCTCTGCGCCGTACAGAGGGTGGGTCAAGTCCCTGGATCCACCTACCTTGCAAGATGCTATGAAGAAGGCAAGGAATCTTGAGCCTTCTATTTCAAGGGGCAAGTCTACAACTAGTCCTACTATTCCTCCTGCAGATGAGGTACCTCCACGAGTTGTTGACATAAAAAAATCTGCACGTAGACTTGATGATGCCACGTGAGAGGATTTGAGGAGGCAGCTTTGCTATTGGTGCAAAGAGCCTTACAACAGATAGCATTCTTGTACTATGAGGCCTAAGGGCAGGGTGAATCGCTCTATGTGGGTTTATTCTGGTGAGAGTGAGGCCGAGTCTTCTCATCAGGCTGCTGTTTTTGATACAGAGGAGCAGAGAGTTACTCCAGAGTTTGGACCTGACGCCAAACTATCTACGATTGTGCTGTCCACCTCTGTGCCACTTCCCTCCGCTTTCAGATTGAAGGGATTAGTGGAAGGACAATGCTGTGTTGCTATGTTGGACACCGGAGCCATGCACAACTTTATTCATGAGCGAGTTGTTAGTCAGTGTGGGCTTCAGGTAGAGGAGTTTGCAGGGTTTAGAGTCATGGTAGCTGATGGCTACAACATTACCTGTACCAAGCGCATCCGTGATCTCTCCTTGTTTCTTGGTGATTATGAGCTGATATCTGATTTCTATGTGTTTGATTTGGGGGAGATGGATGTGGTTTTAGGGATGCAGTGGATATAGGAGATTAAGGAGTTTTGCCTTAGCGTGAGCCCGATGAAGATCAGATTTGAGTACCAGGGCAGAGAGTATGTATTGTTGGGCCTTGCTGAGGGGAGTCTACGCACTATGTCTTTTAGAGTAGTAGATAGTGCCGATTCACGGAGACATGAGTCCATACGGGTAGAGCAGATTACACATCATGTCTCTCATAGTTCGTCGTTTTATGGCTCCGATCAGTAGATGGGTGCTGTTCACTTTGTGAACAATTCCTTATTTGATGTGGATGTCATTATGACTTATGACAATCCGCTGTTTGAGCTTAGTGATGATTCCTTACAGGTGTTGTACGATCATGATGTTGATGACATTTGGGATCTGATTTGTAAAGCTGATTATCAGGCAGATTACACAGGAGGTCAGTCAGGTCAAACTGAGCAGTTTACAGGGGTGTACACGGTGAGGAGTGCTTATAGTTTTACATTTGATCCTCACGTTCAAGACATCTATCAGTCACAGTATTCTTCAGTGCATCCATTTGATGATTGGTATGATGATTTTGTTAGCTCGAAGACTGCGGGCAAGTCCAGTCTGTTGGTTGAGTTACTCTCGTGTGAGTTACTCTCAGTTGAGTTTCTCCCACGTGGTGATCCTATGGCAACTTCTTCAGTTTGGGTGTTGAGTGCAGTTTTCTAGTTGCTGATGTTGGTACTGTTGATGTTGATGATTTCTTCACAGGAGTCTGGGGTTGATCGGGAAATTACTCACGACCATCCTTGGGATTTGGGTGGATAGTGATGTTGCTTGTTTCTTCCTGATTGCTTGAGGACAAGCAATCTTGGGAAGGGAGGACTGTAATGTCGCCGTTTTTCAGTCTTTTGGGATTAGCTTAGTTTGGCGACCCTCGTAAGCTAATCAGGTGATCAGAGGGGGTTAGTTGGCAGAGCCAATGGTTGGATTCCGTTCTGGAGGCTCTGGTTGTCAGGTTTGCTCTTCGTTTGGGACCGATTGGATGACTTACTATTTATAGTAAGTGGTATTTTGGGCACAACTTGGTTTAGTAGGGTGCCTACACAGTGTCATCAGGTGTTGTAGGATCGTTTATTAGGGATCTCCAGTTTGAGAGACTTACTAGTTATAGTAAGTCTATTTTTGGCAGTTGGCTATTTCTGGCAAGGCAGTTTGAGCTCGGGGTTCTGTTGTCAGAAATTAGTTTGTTGCAGTCAGATAGATTCAGTGGCTTCATATTTTAATTATCGTTATTAAATTAAGTTATTTTAATTTAATAACTTTACGACTTTATAACTTTTATGTTATGAAGTGATGTTGTGATGAAGAAACTAAAGTGAAAAATGTAAAGTTGAAGCTTTTTCAAAAAGCTATATATTCAACTCGAAAAAACACTTTACATACCATTGATCATTTTGATAAATATTGTGTTGAGAGAGAATTCGATTTTTTCTTGGATTGAGCTAGGGTTTGGTCTTTAAGGAGAAAACGTTGAGCTTCTTCCGGTGTTGTTGAGGTTTGATATTTGGTCTTCTATTCTGGAGAGAATATCATTGTTCATGTTGAATGATGACAGGCTTGAGAAATTCAATTGACTTTTGATTATATTCATGATTGGAAGGAGTTCGAATGGAAGAATGAGAGTTTTGGACGAGCTCTTGAAGAATTGGTAATTTCTCAAGGTAGATGCACTTTGAAATGAATGTTAATGCCAGTGAATGGTGCTGAGTGATTAATCTGTTTTAAGAGATTACAAGGCGTAAGTAAAACAGTTTGTACGGAATTCTTTGAAGATCGTACGGAACTCTGCTTGGGCTGTGGATTATTTGCAGTGTTAGCTTTGTGGCGGCTAGTTGGAAGTGTTAAAGAAATACCGGTCCCTGCTACTTTGCACCGTTTTGAAGACTTGGGTGAGGGGCTTGGTTTTAGACGTTTTTTACAAGGGTACAGGCTGTGTACAAGCTGGCACAAGGTTTCTACTGCTTCAATTCTTACACTTGGAGCCGAACTCATATAAAGGTGCCAAATTTATTTGCAAAGCTTGCAGTAAGAATTAGTTATAATAATTGCTCAAATTCTGATATTTTGTAAGCAATTCAGTTGTGATTTAATGACTGTTATTATTTTATGAAGTGGTGAAAAATCTGAAAAGAATCATTGAATTTCATATTTATTGTTCATAACCTTCTATATATTATGAAAGCAATTTAAAGTGAAATTTAATTTGAGGAAAAAAGCCAGTTTGCTTTTGACAGCTAGTTGGGCTCATCACAGAGAGAGAGAGAGAGAGAGATTCCTCCATGATCCATACAAGAGATATTTTGGCATTCATACAAAATATGTTTTTTACTTTTTTGATTCTTGGATCATATTCCTTTAATCAATTCTGCATAATATTGGATTATATATAATTTGATGCTTAATAAAAAGAACCCCTAATCTAATCTAATTTTTTCTAATTTGCATCAATTGATGAAATAGGGCAGTATTAAGAAAATGGGGTCATTACAATCAGGCATACTTATTGCATGCGGTCCTGTTATAGGCAGTGATGGCCTAGAAATGGCTGAAACACTTTTTTTTTAATTGGAAAAATAGATTTGGAGAGGATTGATAGGGAAAAGAGGAGAAACAAGGTAGGGGGAAGATGAAGATGTAGACTAGTTTGATATTATACTTGACAATTGTATTTGCTTTTAGTTTTACAAAGACAAGTTTCTATTTTTATTTTACTTCAGAGTTCAGACTATCAGACTATGGCTACGAGTCATCAGCGTTCCTCACGAGGATGCAATTTTGTATCCTATTTGCATTTATATATATCTAGATCAGCTTGTTTGGTTTGTTTACTCATTTACTGACTCATTAGATGCATCTCCTTGTTGAATTTTGCAAAAAAATTGCTTTTCTAATTAAATTTAGGCAATTTTTATGTTCCCGATATTTTCTTGAGAAGTTCCCAACTTATCTCCGATATTTGCCCATATCTTTTTTTTTCCCTCGCCGATAAGTTGCCGATAACGATATTTCGAACTATGCTAGGAATCATAAAGTGTTCACTTTCCTCTTTCTATATGCATAATTATGTATTAGAATTATCAGACTACTAAATTTTGTGTTAAATGTGATGTTGTAAACTAATTATGTTATCTATTTTACGAAATAATATCATAACATTGTCTTAAGAGTCCTCTGGACGGGTCATTTTGCTTAACAAGAAAATGAATTGTTATATTTGTCATTTCAATCTAAGAATACAGTAAATGAGGTTGATATTCTTTTTTTCATTATTGATTTGTACTGGATTTTCTTTTACAAACAAGATGGAATAAATTATGTTTTTTCTAGTGAACAACTGTTCTGTACAATAATAGCTTGTAGAATGTTCTACGGATAATATTTTATGGGTTTATATTGACTAATGTACTGCTTCACCAGGGGGTTTCACAACACTTATTGATATGCCCCTCAACAGTGTCCCTACAACTACAAGCAAAGAAGCTTTTGATATGAAGGTCTGCTCATTCTATTGCCTTTTCTTTCTATTAAGAAATATGAACCTTTGCTGTGTGTTTATTTTGTGAAGAATGTAAATTAGATGACACTATCATGTAGCTGTAGGATATTACCTGCAAATGATAAAAAAATTGTTGACCATCAAATCTACTTATATACATGCAAGTTATAAAAACAGAAACCAGTGACCACAAAATATTTCCTTCTTTAGTCATTTGTGAACATTAATATGTTTTTTTTTGTTTATTTATTTATTTTAGTTTATCTAGATATATGATATGCCTGCTATTTGAGTTAAAAATGTTATACAGCTGAAACAGAAGTTGATATCTAAATGTAAAAAGCCTCTGTAGCTCTTTATTTTGCTAAATGATTTTAAATGAATCTGACAACTGAATTTCTAATGCCACTTGAAAATAATTCCACTAAATCAAGAACCACAACAAATCACTTTATTGAGGAATTTATTTGAATGATTTCATGTCATGGCAAGTAATTACACTTGTTTATTATTAATTCTATATATAACCAATTGCACTTATTTGCACCTGTTTATTATGCGCTGGTTGCCAGGATGTATCCACCAGCATCGAAGTTCACATGAGTCTCCTCTAACTTGCGGTTGATGCAGTTCTAGCGGCTTTAAGACCAAATGCATGTACAGGACGTGAGTCGCTGTTTGAACACACACTGTTAACGCTAGTCACCAGTGGTAGCATTCACGTGATTCCCTTGATGCGGCTGCTGTAGCAAACGGCCCGGGTTGTCAATAACCAGTGGCAGGCGTGAAACCTCCTGCTATTCGATCTCCCTTGCAAACGGCACTTCACAAGTGCACACGGCTTAACACAGCTCCAAACGGTCCTTGCATTACCTTCACACGGCCCTGGATAATTCACGGCAATTCTGTATAACTATAACAATGGCATTCTACTCACAATTCAATAGTAATCAGCTATCTCAAAGTGAACCCCTGGAAGAAAAATGTTTCTCCTCAGAAAACTTCAAACCCTCACCTCCATGATATTTCGAACTTCTCCATCAACTTCATTTTCGATAATCATTAGCATAATGAACTTTTACGCAAATCCAAGGCTTTAAACAATAACTTCAATCTTCCTCAACACACTAAACTCCAGCTTCAAATACACACCTTTCACTTAAGTGCCTTGAATCGTCAAGCTCACACTTTTAAATTATAACACAAAAGTGACATGACAATAAATTAAGCCAAGCTTAATTGCATAAAATATGAAGACGGAGACAAATTACGAACCAAACTGAAGAAGATTGAAGATCAAACCGGAACCCAACTGCCTTGCCCAAAATAGAAACCAATAACTGACTTACTATAAATAGTAAGTGCAACACAGAGATCCCCTAAACATTCCATCAGCTCACGGGAATCGCATTAATGAACTGACAATAACTAGCACAGGTACCTGCTAAAACAGGGACATTACACCAAAGTTTTAATTTTAAGTATGTAAGTCCAGATCCCAAATAATACTGTTACATGGTTTGCGGATAATTGATTGTGAAGCTAATACATGCATGTGCTATGTCTTCTTTCAATTGGTGTCTTGTTCAACTGAATGAATATCCTGGAGTTCAACTGCATGTTTAGCTGTGATAAGTTTGCATAGTGAATAAGCTTGTGTACTGTGGGTGGAGTTATGAAAATATGAATTAGTTTAAAGTGTATTTTCTTCTAAGGTGGTACAGATGGTTTGGTTGATTGACATTATGTGGAAATATTTGGTATCAGGTAGATGCTGCGAAGGGGAGGCTTTTTGTTGATGTTGGTAGTAACTGTTTTCTTCTGCTATGCATTCCTGTTGATGGAAATATACATGATGCAAATAACCATAGGCCCATATCTTTCTTGGTCTAGCATTTTTAAGTTGAGGAACTAGTATTTATACAATAATTTGCTTGAGTGGTTCTTGTGTTTCTTATATTATTCTTACATTTGCATTATGTGAAGGTTTCTGGGGAGGTCTAGTGCCAGAGAATGCTTTTAACAATACTGCTATAGATGAACTTTTGCAAGCAGGTGCTCTTGGATTGAAGGTTAGTTATATGTCATGTTCCATCTGATTTGTACGATTCCTTCTCTGAAAACTAATTATACTAAATTTATATAGAGCCAAATAAAATGTGCAACTGTGGTGCATCTGCACCGAAGAAAGTCTTTTGAATAAAAATGATCAGATATACCTGAACATCATTGTGGATTTTGGCATCGTTGACCTTTTATTGTTTATAATGTTGAATGTGTTACAATAAAGACAAAAAGCATGCAAATTATTAGAAAATATAAAAACTGGATACCAGGTTTATTAGAAAAAGTGCATCATCATAGAAGAGGAGATAACAAAAGAAGATCCTTAAAAGGAAAAATTATGAATTGCTTAGTTCATTTACCAGAATACATGAATCATTTGAATTTTTGTGGACATATTTAAATAGTAGTTTATCTACTAGCGGCATCTATATACAATTACAGTTACTGTGGCATATAGATCTGTGCAGAAAATTATATTTCTATCTCAAAATACTGAATTTTATAAAAGCTTTTCTACTGGTCACAGTATTTACTGTGTATGACTCTAAGAATGTGGGTCCTGCGCAGGGATTTAGCTGGACAGGATCCATATTCTGGGATTGTACCCTAGTCTGCTCCCTCCCATCTACCTGCACCCCCTCCTACTCCTGCTTACTCCTCCTAATGTGCCCTTTCATCTCACCCTCCTCAATTTTTATTTTTATACAAAAAAATTAAAAAACTGAAGAGAGTACTAAGGTAAATAAAATGTTTCATGCATTTTGGCTTTATGTTATAGCTAAACAAAACTGGAAATTAAAAATTGAGTGTTACTCTCATCCATTTACTAAATTTTCAAGAGAAGCATATGTTTAGGAGGAGCTTGTTTACTGCTATTTTTGATAAATTAAATACATGAGGTAACAGTAAAGATGATATTGCATACTAGATACAATAGTAAAATTTGTTTATTTTCTCACGAATTTATCACAGAGAAGAAGACTAGAGATGATTGATCAAGGATTACAGTTGATCGAACTACACCATACTACTTTCATTGATGATACACAATATATTTAAAGACCCAACTATTGCCAAGAGGCACACAAGCGTCAACCAACCAACGTTTATAACTTCCCGAGAGTGACAAACAACTTAACACAAACAATTAATACATTGTTAGATAATTAATAATATTGAACATCACAATAGACATTATACATTTACTACATCATTCCCCCCGAAAGAAAAAAAGTTATCTTATATATGACAAGTAAATGTCAAGTAATATTCGGGAAGACTAATGACTAGTGTAGACAATGACTTTTATTGTACAAGCTCAACGTTGTAGCGCATTTAGCAAATCGAATGGGGGTCACAGGGCGACAGCCCGAACAGGGTGAGGGGGTAGCGCCCCTTGCAGGGGTCGAGGGGCAATGCCCCTCTTAGGGTCTTGGACCAGCACATCATTCCATGGTTTTTTCAAAATGCCAAAAGCAATGCTATTGAAGCTAGAAAATGGACATTTCACAATATTTAACAAACGTATGATGTCAAAATTTTAATCAAGTCATACTCCACTTCAGAATTGGTGGTCATACTAGTTGTCCTATGGAGCTTGCATAAGATATCCATGCCAATGCCATAGGGTGATGTTGTACCAGTTTATAAAGTGTCTATACCAGCCTATGTGCAATATTCCATTAACTAGATGCTATTATATCCGTATGCTGCTAAAGATCCATAGTCGTATGGTGTCAGGAATTCGTATGCGTATGGTGTGAAGTTGTACTTGTAAGGTTTGAAGTCATGCTTATATGATGTGAAGTCTTTCGAGGAGCTATACCTATACAGTACCAAGGAGCCTGTAGGGAAGATGGTGTATGTAGAAACTGCAATCCCATGTGAAAATTGACAATATAGGAAAATTGAGATAAAATGGTGCAAAACTAATAGTGTATTGTTCATGCACAGGTGGGTATGACAAAGGGTAAGTCATAGGAGGAAGTTGAAATGTCATACGATGAAATTTGAATGAGTACGTGATGAAAGAACCATTGTACGAGAGTAGCAACCAAGTGTCGTACAATATTGCTTCGTGTGGGAGGATAATGGAGTTGTTGTATGGTGAGGGTCTAGGAATGTTGTACCTAAGGATGCATTTGCTAAAATCTTAAAGTGTTGTACCAAGATTGTTGGATGGGCTCTGGCAAATGCTGCCATAGGAAATGAAGTCTTGGATGCGATATGATATAACTCCTTGGAGGCCATAAGATTTGTATTTAGTGTTGTAGCAGTGTTTGGTACTATACCATTTTATTACTGTCCTTTTAAAATTATTTCTTACCGGCTATATTTTCCCTTTATAATTTTCTCAGACTCTCTTTCTTTTTTCTTTCCATTTTCCATCTTCGTATTGTCAAATGTATCGTCCATAACTTTACATGCTTTCATCGACTAGTCTTCATATAGAGTTGTGGCTTCAAGGGAATTATTCATTGACGAAAATACCTCATAGTGCTCCATTTGCCAGTGAAATAGTCCATTCAGGGAACTTGCCTTTTCTTCAGAACAATCTTTCAGCGTGAGAACTCCGTCTTTTGGTTCCATGCCTTTCCTTCATCCATGCTAGACTCTTTGTGTTTGGACTCTAATACGATAGATGGCAAATTGTCGCTCACCGCTTGATTTCTCAAGTTGATTATGTAATTTCTTCCTTTACTCTCGATCAAGAACGTGTTCCGCTTCCAATTGTGATTCGCCTTGGCAACAATCAGCCATCCCTTCCCAAGGAGTACATCGTATGCCTTCTTCTGCAATGGGATGACTACAAAGTCGAAAAGAAATTGTTGTGTCCCGATCGTTACTTTTTGTGCCATCAATATTCTCAATGGCTTTATGTTGTGTTGGTCGACACCTACCAAGTGGAAGGTTGGTAGCTATAGTGTTGTTCTTTCAAGGCATTTCCAATTATCTTTTGGCACTATGTTTGCTCCCGAGCCTCCATCGGTGGTGGTGTTTTTAAGCTTGTTCCCCATTATTTCCATGTCGATGATGACTGACTTCCTCCCAATGCTTGCTATCAACAACATGGGATAAGTGGCTTGGCTACCTTCAAGTGGTGGTTTCATTGTCAGTTTGTCTGGTGGCTTACGTTTGTTTTGGTCGATTGTGTTGCGATTGACTATATTAGTGATTCTGATATTGTTATCAATATCCAACTGTGTAGTTTTTGAGTCAACTCCTTGACCCATGTTTCATGAGTAGTGGTTCACAAGAACCCATCTCTCATGAGAATGAATGGAACACTTAGCACTCTTTACATCTAGGTGATGCTCATAGAGGTGAAGCACATAGACTTCCTGGTTGGTCACCCATCCCATTACTATTCCAGCTCAAGCGCACTTAACCACAAGGTTTCCTCCAAGGTTAAGCCTACAAGTAGGCTTAACCTTGGAGGAAACTTCGTGGTTAAGTGTGCTTGAGTTGGAGTAGTAGTACTGGGATGGGTGACCACCCAAGAAGCCCTGATGCGTCACCTCTGTGAGCATCACCTAGATGCAATGAGTGCTAAGTGTCCCATTCATTCTCATGAGAAATGGGCTCCTGTGAACCACTAACCATGAAACATGGGTAAATAAGTTTGACTCAAAAAGTACAAAATTGAATCCCGATAGCAATATTACAATTTGACTTAGTGGAAAATGTTTCCTACTAATTGTAGTGATTCTACTTTTAATTGTAGCATGGTTTGTAGAAGGTCTGTTATCTTTACAGGTATTGTTGTTTGCAACACTTGTCATACTATATTCTTCTTATGGTTTGGCCAAAGTGGAGTACTGGCAACTTCATTAGCGGTTCTTTCTTATTTTCTATTGCCCATTCCTTGTCGACTTTGGCTTCTTAGTGTCTGTCTTTAGTATGGTGATTTGGGTACACCATCTTCCTTGTTTGTAGCTTGATTATCACCAGACCTTCCTTATCTAGATCCTGCACAACCAACATATTCATGCCTTTCTACTTTGGACAGTTGGTATCTTCATGATTCCCTGGTCCACACCATTTGTACAATAATTGTACGTTGTCTTTCTTATTTTAGTAGTCTCTTGCAAAGTGTTCCCATGCACTACATTTTCAGCACTATATGATAGGATGTCCTTTCAAGTCATACTATATTTGATTTTCCCCCTTGTTGATTTCCATAATCACCAGACAATGTGTAAGATCCCTAAATTTAAGCCCCTATAAGTATATGTATGTTAAAAATTCTTACAAGCAAAGGACTGCTAATATTGCCACCGTCATATCATTATTAAATGGAACTATTATCAAATAATATTGTTAATTTAATAAATTGAACATTACTAAATTATAACGTCAAGAGATATTATTAAAATATAATTGATATCAATAATCATAATATATATAATTATATATAATATATATTATTAAATATTATGATAATCATTTAATAATATATATATATATAATATATATAATAAAATAATAACCATTTAATAAAAATATATGTATTATAATAATCATTTAATAATATAATACTATATTATAATATATATAATATAATAAAGAAATTATAATATAAATATTATTAAGAAATCATTTAATAATATAATATATATCATATTGTGGCAGACTAAGAAGGTCGGCTGAGCCGCACCTTAGAAGGTGCGACTAAGCTGCAGCCTTAGGGCTGCGACCAGTGGCCCCTAAGGGGGCCAACGGGTGTGGGGGGGACGTGACTCCCCCTCCCACACATATAAATATGCACAACACATGGGGGTGGATAAGAAAAGGAGGGAACAGAGTGAAGTAAAAAGAGAGAAAGATAAAAGGGAAGTAAGAAACAAAGGAAGACTAATAGAGAAATAAAACAGAGACATTCGACAACCACAGTCCTGACTTTGGTATGGCATTAAAACTTGAATAAGATAAATTTTATTTCTTAATATATATATATATGAATAATTCTATTTCATCTATAAAATATATATATATATATATATATATATATATGAATAATTCTATTTCATCTATAAAATATATATATATATATATATATATATATATATATATATATATATGTATATATATATATACAGTTAAGATTTACATAATGTTATATATCTTTTTTTTTTGGATTTCTTTTAAATCTGAATATTTGATTGTATAATCTACATTAATGTTGGTACATGTATATGTCCACCCAAATTGATGAAATGGAGACCATATAAGATGAATCTTATATTCATTAGAGATGGATCCCATATCTGGAGGGGGCTAGAGTCATCATACATCTTCCTCTTCCCTTGGGAGGATTTTTTGTTTTCATACTCGATGTCCATCGCTTGATTGTATGTATTGGTGTATGAGGATGGAGGCACTACTTTCGTCTTGCATAGTGAGGGGATCAATCCTTCAATGAACCATCGCTTCTTTAGTTTGTTAGGTGGTTAGTTCTCCAACTATCCCAGCTACTCATTGAGCCCACAACTCTAAGCTTGTGTATTCTCATGTTTCCCTTGTTTGGTGTTGTAATCGTAGTGTCCTCTTGTAGAAATTTAATTGGCCTCAAATGCCTTATTTAGTGCGTCCCAAGACTGTGGATGTAGCATCAAGTTCTTTAATCTAATCAATGGCTTTACTGCATAACACTGTTGGAAATGCTCTTAGCCAATAGTCTTTGTCCTCTTGACTGCTTGCTATCCAAATGGTCTCGCACATCTTGTGACACTTTGTAGGATCCTCTGACCTGTTCCCCATGAACTTCGGCAACTTCTAGCGATCCATATTCAGACTTGGTAGAGGAGTCACCACATTTCTTGCTTCCTTACTTGTGTGTCGGATCTCGGTGGACTGTTTTGACCTCGAACGTTTAGATGGTTTCCTTGCACTCTCGACCACACTCACATCTTGTACACGTTTGCCTTTAGTATCTGCAACACTTCAGGTACTTTCAGGCTCTAACTCGTTCTTGCACTCCCTTCATCCAGGGGTCTTTTGTTTGGATCCTCCAACTTTGGGTTCCTCTAAGATGGATACATTCTCAATGTTGTGGAATAGGTCTATTAGTTTAGGATTTCCTTCTTTGTACTTCTCATTCAACATTGACTATATGGATGGGTTGTCAGCTTGATCAACAAGTTTGGAATATGTTTCCTTCGAGAGTGGTAGGTGTTTGGCAATCTCGTCCCACTCACTCCATGTACGATTGGTGGCTTCCTTTCTTCTTGACAATGACTTGGACTAGTTCTTCGGCTTTTATTTCAGAAGGGCTCTGACTTGGGAAACGTCTAGCTGGATTTTCCTAAAATGTTTTTTGTAATCTTATTCTTCATTCTCTTTGCTCTACTATCCTTAAAGATCACCTGATTTCTTGGTCTTTACCCCCTAGTGTTTAACATATTTGGTGCCCCCCTAGCTGGCCAACTGCCCTAGGTTGGTGTGCCCATCTTTGGGCAAGATAATAAATAAACAAAAAAAAGTTTTGTTGCGTCTGTCCGACATTCTCCAGCCTTTGGAAAAGAGTGTTATTTTAATAAAAATAAAGAGTTGCTGGCTGGCCTAGTGCAAGGGTCATAACCATTGGGAGAAAAGGCACTTTGAAGGTGTATAAATAAAAATTGTTTGGAGGTCATGTTTGCAACTATTCATTGAATATCTAAGAGAAGAGAATAAGAGCTGAAACTCAAGTATTTTTGAGAACAGAAGTAAAAGATATTATTGCATGTTTTTGAGAGTGGGAGTAAGAGATATTATTGCAGATTTGTGAGCAGAAATAAGAGCAAAAAATCCGATTTGTGAGCAAAGGAGTTTGACAACCAACACAAAATTGTGTGGCTTGTGTGATTTGCAACAAGCTTAGTTTCTTGTTAAAGCCAATATTAAATTGGATGATCATATTTTAACACTTCAGGCAGTTTGAAGTAGATTGTTGCTAGTTCTTGGGTATTTGAACGGCCCTTTTCCCTGATAGTGTTTGGAGTCTATACCTGCTTCTATTTGGGATGCAACACCTTGGAAACTTTACATTTTACATTATCAAGTGTGGTTGCCTAGTTTTGAGGAATATTGGAAGATTTGCTTGCTATTGTGGGAAATTTTGCTGGAGTGACAAGATTTTATTAAGCCAAATCTAATACCCTAGGAGCTCTTCACACATTCTATATCAATATAGTATCATCTGCGAGAAATCTTGGCATCATTGTGAGGATAGAGACTAAATGTTTTTATTATTTGTAATTTTGATTACTATACCTTTGGAAGTCCCTTGTACTCAAATTGGGGTACTTGATAAAGGGTTCAACTTTTTGGCAAAATGTCACTGTGTAATTACATATGTGATTAATTAATGATTTGAATTTTCTAGGTTTTGCTACTCTAACTCATATTGCAATTAGAGTTACTCTGTGATGAGCCCGATTGGCTCTCAATAACAACCTGGCTATTACCTCTAATTTATTTGCAATTTTTATTAAATTTCAAATATTTGTAACCTTTTTGCAATTTGGTTTCAACTTAGAAATGTTTTGATATCACACGGTACATCAATATTATTCAATTGCTTATCAAAGTTCAACTTCATTTACATGCTAGAATATTATTCAAAATCATTACATGCATTGAATAAGAGGCAACACCTTACTATCCAAAATGTGACTGCTGGTAACTTGGAACGCAACCTTCTTGAAATTGATGCCAGCTCATACAATGATCCCTCTTAACGGTGAGCTGCTTCAATACCCTTCAATGACTAAGTTTTGGTCTGAAACAACAGCCGCCAATGCTAACACTTCCAATTTCCTTGCACCCGCAAACCCCACACAATATACACCTGCAATTAATTTCGTACGGTTCCTGCATTAATTCGTACGGTAGCCTCTGAACACAGTTTGCAATAACAAATTGCAACACTCAAATCATTGTTGAAGCCATCCGATTCATGTTGCATAAAATCTGAAGGAGTTCTCTCCAATTTGAAGACCAAACTCTTCAAACCCTTGCTATTCTCTCAAGTTCGTTTTTTCTCCACACAACAAACGTTCAGCTTTCAATTTTTTAATCAAAATGACATAAGGTGAATGAAATCAATTTCACTAAGGCATATATAAAGCTCATTAAAAAAAGTCTTCTTCTTTACAGTTCTCACTAAAGAATCTTCACTCACACCATCAAATTATAACATATAATTGCATAAGTTATTAAATTAAAGAAGACTTAATTTAATAACTCCAAATATAATGCGATGTTATAAAAACTTCTGACAAAAGCATTTGACTTTCTGACGAGAGCATCCTGACCTCACACTGCCCTGCCAGAAATAACAACTAGACCAAAATAGACTTACTAAAAATAGTAAGTCTCTCAAACTGGAGATCCTGCATAATCAAACTTGAATCATCTGAAACCACTGCACAGGCGCTCTCCTAAACATAGTAGTGCCAAAAATACCACTTACTATAAATAGTAAGTCTACCAATTTGAACCCAAGGAAGAGCAATACTGTCATTTGAGATCTCCAGAGTGGAATCCAACCACTGGCTCTGCCAAATGACCCCCTGTGACAACCTGATTAGCTTGAGAGGGTCACTGAAACAAGCTAATCCCAGAGGCCTGAAATCGGGGACATTATGTGATAACCCTGGATTGATATCAGAACTATACAAAATAAACAAAATAATTGCATAAATTGTATTTACTATTAATATTCAAATAGGAATGTACAAGAACGTATATTTATCTTAATATATATATTGATTAATAATTATCATTAAGAAATTGTAAAAATACATACTAAATATAATGTGAATACTAATACTGCTTTAATAATATATATATTAAAACAAACATAATATATATTAATAATGAATATTTATATATATATATACTAACAAATTAATATATTAATAATTATAATACAGTATATTAATATATTTAATAACGAATATATATTATAATATAATAAATAAATAAATATATTATAATATAATAATATATAACAATAAATATATAACAATATGATAATATATAATAATAAATATATATAATAATATAATAATGAATATATTATAAATTAATAGCAAATTAAATTAAAGTCCCTTGGACTGTGACTGGGTCACGGGTCTCTTAGGACTGTGACTACAGTCACAGCCTAAGGGTGCGACTGCAGCTGTAGCCCAAGGGCGCGACTCACTGGTCGCCACCTATGGGGAGAGGGTGTGACTCCCCTCACCCACGGGTTGAACCCTGCCATTCCCCCCCCCCCCCCCCCCCCATATATAAATAAAAGAACGACAGATGGTGAGGGAGGAGAAAGGTGGAGAAGAAAAGAAAGAAAAAGAAGATAGGAAAATAGGAAATACGAATGCAGATTTCGTTATCAGCATCGGCAGAAGCAAGGAAATATTGAGGTATTAATTTTAATCAACTCTTTATTATTATCTATCTATCTATCTATCTATATAATTTCCAGTCTCATTATATATAGATGTGAATGTATATCTTATATATACATATATATAAATCAGGATAAATGTATATAGGGAATAATGTTTATTAAATTAATTTCAATTAAACTATATATATATATATATATATATATATATAAATGAATCGATTTCTAATTAAGAAATACATATATATATATATATATAAATGAATCGATTTCTAATTAAGAAATACACACACACACACACACATATATATATATATATATATATATATATATATATATATATATATATTTGGCAGCATTTAAGACTTATAGTAATGAATATATTGTTTTGGTAAAAGGCAATTCAAGGTTGGTATAGCCCCGTTGCCTACTTGTGATTAAAGGCAATTTGAGGTTGGTATAACCTCGTTGCCTATTTATGATTAAAGGCAATTCGAGGTTGGTATAGCCCCGTTGCCTATTTGGGATGGATGGCAATTCGAGGTTGATATAACCCTATTGCCAATCTATAATTGATGGCAATTCGAGATTGGTATAGTCCCGTTGCGAAAGCTAAAATTGTTATAGTCTCATAGGCAGTATATATACTGATTGCTAGTCATGCATATGCGTAGGCTTGGAATGCATTTATTTTCTTCCAAGAGATTCTTATGGGCAGTGCTCTATGGGATGACGTGTCAATAGCCCGGTTGCTTAGAGTGGATCTTATATCCCTCAAGCTGAGAATCGGGAATTCTTCGATGCCTGACCTAGAGGCAGCTCCTAAGAATCAAATCCCCCCTTACTAACTTTGAATAGAGTAAGATTCATGTAAATATTGTGTAACATTTTCTACTAATGTCGGTTTTGCAGGAAAACACATAAGGATAATAAGAAGGGATATAACACATTAGATACTCCATGATAAATTGCATGCAAAGTGTCTGATGAAATGTCTATAATTTTAAAATAAAAAATATTGCAATTTTGAGTGCAAAATACTTGGTAAAGTTCTTACAAAATCTATGCACCAAAAAATTTGGAAAGAAACCATCAAGCCCACAATCAATCTGGAGCAGTGGAAACACAGTTGGTTGAAACTCACTATCAATCCCTCTACAAGATTGCATTCAAAACTATGAGGGGTTTTATCCTCAAAGCTTCAAAAGTCCAGAGGGTTTCCATCTTGAAGAAAGGAAGAAGATGGACATGTTTTCATTTGAAAGATGCCAACTGGGATCTTTTCTGAAAATGCCGAGTTTGGTTTGCAAACTTGTCTTTGGCCAGCGAATGGTATATTTTTTGGTTTTTTCTATTTTCTGATTTTTTTGTGTTTTTTGAAGGTTTTCTGATTTTTTTTTTGATTTTTCAACAATTTGGAAATGCAACAGAAAACTGGACTAAAATGTCTATCTAGTAACAAATATAACCAATCTGAGAACAAATTCAAATTCTTAATTTCACTCAATGGATCAATTATGAAACCGTAAAAGGCAAATGTAACCAAATCCTGAGAAATATGCTTGAAAAGAAAGTGTGCTGATATATAGCAGAGGCTAGATCTGAGAAACAAGATGTCTTATATATTGATACTGTAATTCTCTTTGAATGTGATGACAAGTGTTGATGCAATGACATGACTGCACAAAAACCTAAAACAAAACCATAAAAGACATGCTTGCGTGAAGATTGTTGAAGCTTGCCATAATGAAGCATATGGTGGAATACAATTTCTTGAAATGCTTGATGCTTGAATGCTTTCTTGATGAAATGGATGTCTCCTCTTGCTTGATCATGAATGCATGGATTCAAATGGTTGCCAAAATGAAGGAGGTAGGCTTGATTATATACCTTTCCTAGCCATTTGGGGGTGTAAACCTCGAAGGAGGTCAACCTGGATCTAGGAATCCCACTAAAACTTGATAACCTTTATGTGATTCAAATTTGGGAGAAATTCTCACGAAATTGGTTGATTAAATGGATAGGGGTGAGTCAAAGTCGCCCTTGACCCTCCAAGTCACCCTCGTCTGCCCAAAGTGGACCAAAATTTGGGCCAGAGGTCCTATGTGGTATGGGGATGTTAAAAATGTGCGCGAATTCGAGGTTGGATAAGCAAAAGTGAATGCGGGAGGCCAAACATGCTAAAATGGGGCCTAGGTAAACAAGAAATTGTATGGGGATATAATTTATGATGCTACATTTAGCACCCACTTTAGCGGGAGTAAGAGCCTACACACATAGTCATGGTAAAGTAGAAGAAAGAGAGATGAAGAGAGAGAGACATGGGCAAGACTTAAAATAGATAAGACATCACTAAGGTCAAGGGAACAATTCCCCAAATAAAGAATGTTAACTTATACGACCATGTGCAAGGGCACACAAACCAAACAAAGCAAAACATCATTCTTGGAATGTTATTGCAAGAGCACAAGTGGTTACATGGAAAGAGCAAGAGCATAAATCAAAGATGAGACAAGAGTCTATGATCCAACCAATTAGCAGGGTGCATTATACTATGGGATCATGGAGGAGAGAGAACGTAAACCATGAATCACATAGGCGAGCAAATTGTGTTATGCTAGTCAACTCATCTTGAAAATGTGCACTATTCAAGGTCAAATGGGCTAGCAAGTTGTGTTATGCTAGTTCAACCAATCCCAAGAATAAGCAAGGAAAGCATTGTATGCAAGGAAATCCTGCTAAAAACGGTGAGGAGGGTCATTAGGCCCTAGGAAATTGTGTTATGCTAGTAGACTTAACATGAAATATATTGAGTAATAATATCTAAGACATTTGCAAGGAGGCCATATACACCTCCCCCCTCAAGATGAAAATATAGTACAATGTTGACATCTTAAGGAAAAGAAGAATAAGGATAAACACGTTCAACACCAAGGAGATATTCTTTATGCAACAATGTACATATTGTTGGTTGTTGCTGCACCAAAAGATCGACCTATTAATGCCTGATTCAACCAATAGACTAATAGACACGGGAGGCGGCTAAGCCATGTTGTGAACCCAAGCGCCACGTTGTACAACACAAGGAGACCAAGGGTGCACACCTTGCAACAATCCCCCCTCCCTTGTGCAAGCGCGGGGTTTGAACTTGTGACCTAGGCTCTGATACCAATTGTTGGTTGTCGTTGCACCAAAAGGTCGGTCTATTAATACTTGATACAAGCACTTGACTTATAGACATGAGAGGCGGTTAAGCCATGTTGCGAACCCAAGCGCCGCACTTATAGCACAAGGAGACCAAGGGCGTACACCTTGCAACACAAAATCCAAGCCAAAGAGGACACAACTCTTATTAGGCAAGGAAGAGATGGTTATAAATAGATATCGTACAACAAGTATAAAGGTCCTTTTGAGGGATGCACAAGAGGAGGAAAAAATCCTTGCTCAAAGACATGTAACTCCAAGAGGAGATCTTAAACAAAAAATGACATCATTGACCAAAAGAGGGGAAGGACAACGAGGATTTACACCTACTCCATTGCCAGCTAAAAAAGATTCTTGATGAAAGATAACCCACTTTGAGCCGCCGAGTGAGGGATTTGTTTATGATCGACATGCACTGTTAAGTGAGGAAGAGGTTGTGATGAAGAATACACATCTCGTGTAAAAGAGTCTCCCTGAGATAAACGAACAATTCCATGCAAGAAAGGACATCACATGATAAACAAATACCACTTAAGCAAGGGAATGTGGATCCTTAAAAAGGATAGGAGATTAAAACATTACCCTTGCCCCTAGACATAGAGACAATGTAATGTCCCTGTTTTTCTATTTTCTGGGATTAGCTTAGTTTGGCGACCCTCGTAAGCTAATCAGGTGATCAGAGGGGGTTAGTTGGCAGAGCCAGTGATTGGATTCCATTCTGGAGGTTCTGTTTGTCAGGTTTGCTCTTTGTTTGGGCCAGATTGGATGACTTACTATTTATAGTAAGTGTTATTTTGGGCATAACCTGGTATAGCAGGGCACTTGCACAGTGTCATCGGGTATTGCACGATTGTTTATCAGGGATCTCCAGTTCGAGAGACTTACTATTTATAGTAAGTCTATTTTTGGGCAGATGGCTATTTCTGGCAGGGCAGTTTGAGCTCGGGGCTCTGTTGTCAAAAATTAGTTTGTTGCAGTCAGATAGATTAAGTGGCTTCATATTTTAAATTATCGTTATTAAATTAAGTTATTTTAATTTAATAACTTTACGACTTTATAACTTTAATGTTATAAAGTGATGTTGTGATGAAGAAGCTACTTTAATGAAAAATGTAAAGTTGAAGCTTTTTCAAAAAGCGATATATTCAACTCGAAAAAGCACTTTAGATACCAATTGTTGATTTGATTAAAATTGTGTTTGTGAGAGAATTCGATTTTCCTGTGGAAGAATAGGGTTTGAACTTGGTCTTCAATTTGGAGAGAGTTCTATCAATTTTTCATGCTTGGTCTTCAATTTGGAGAAAGCATTGAGTTTCTTGGCTGGATTCATTGAGTTGAAAGGATTTTCAATTGCCTTGTTATTTTATGAGTTTGGAGAAGAAGTGCGAAATTGGGTGAATGTCATGTCCCCATTTTGGCTGACATCGTTGGCATGACGGATTTGCCTATCATCGACTCTCGTAGGCAAATGGTTTGGAGAGAGGGTCATTATGTTGATCATTTGATTGCATATTGCTGACAGAGCCTACATTCGGTAGAGCCTACATCCAGTTTGGGCCTACATGCAGTTGTAGTGGAGCCTACATCCAGAGTGAGCCTACATCCAGTTTGAGCCTACATCCAGTTGTAGTAGAGCCTACGTTCAGTCTTGAGCCTACGTTCAATCGTAGTTGGGCCTACATTCAGTTATGAGACATTTGGGCCTACATTGTTATAATTTTGAGTTGAGAAATGTACTTTATTATTATAATGTTATTTTATTATAAAGTACATTAAAATTGGATGTTTCTAGAAGTTCTAGCAACTTCTCAAGGAAAAGAATAAATAGAGGGCTTGGGGCTTTATTTCTACATGCTTGGATTTGGGATTTCTTCTACTTCTTCATTGTGAAGCAATTTGTAGCCTTGTGGTCTGCAAATACTATTCGATCTTTGGGAACGAATCACTCCCCTAGATTGGCATAACTGAGGTAGTGAAATATCTACTGAAGGGTTGCAAATTTGGAGTTGGTACTCAGCCATTTCATTGGTACTTCATTGAGAATTTGATGTAAGGGTTTGTTTGTGATTGAAACAGCATTTCAGGAGGCATTTCTAGTAGGGCCGAAATTATAGGAGGCAATTTTTAGCAGGTCCGAAATTATAGGCGGCCGTTTTTAGCAGGTCCGAAAAAGCAGTCCGAAAAAGCAAGTCCGAAAAAGCAGTCCGAAAAAGCAGACCCGAAAAAGCAGTCCGAAAAAGCAGACCTGAAAAATTGATATTGAGGGTTTGTAACTGGTTGAATAAGGATTTGGAATTCATCACTTAATTGGTGAATCATCTTGGTGAAAGATTGAAGACAATATTGCACATTTTCAGACATTTCATATCAGGGCCTGGAATCAAAGTTTTGTTCATATCTCCTAATTCCCTTGGAGAATATTTTTATGCTTTTGGGAGGATCTTAGTACATCCCTGGCCGTCCATTTCATAGCAATTTGGGGTGTTAAAAACCCTCACTGAATTTCCTAGAGAAGCCGTACAATACGGCCAGGTACGGCCCTGTACTTGCAGGCAGTACGGCAGAGTTGGGAGGTGGAGTTTGGGACTGTACCAGTCCGTATTGCATCAACGGTCTTCATCAGACATTGGGGAGCGATTAACAGGTTCCATTAATGGTTTTTGGTTGCATTTGATGACAAGGAAATTGTAAAAATTGCATGTCTCAGTCACTGCTACAGCAGTCATACTTAGTCACTGTTATAGCATATTCAGTCAGTCATTTATATTGTCAATTGTCATTATAGTAGCATGTTTTTGATGGTACTTTGAATGGAGTAAATGAATGCCTTGTATGTTCATTGTATCAGTCATGTATGCAGTCCATAGTATTCAGACTTTGCTATAATACAAACAGTTTGTAGTGATCATAACAGAGATCAGATTTGGCATTGATATTTGTAGTATTGTCTAGTGTTGGAATCAGTCATTCATTCTCAGAAAAAACAGTTAATGGTTATCAGACATTGCTATCGGATTGGTATAGTAAAAAGGTGCATTGCTAGGTCTTTGTTCATGTAAGACAGTTCATACATTTCATATTATAGTTCTGTAGTTGTAAACAGTCCATAAAAATCTGTCATCGATTTTGTAATCACTCTACTGAACATTGCATATCAGAATTTGGGAAGAATATGATATATTGGCATTTGGGTCTTAGCTTTGGTATCTAGAGTTCTATTGTTGTTCATTGTATTTCATTACTACATTGGTATTGTTATCTCAATAACATTTGGTGCCCAAAACAAATAAACATCATTGCAAACAAGACCATTCAAGTGCATGCCAACTGTTTGACGAATTTACACGGATCATATTTGGGGTTTTTAGTGATCCTACTAGTGAGGGTCATTACAGTGGTATCAGAGCGGTTTTCTTGCCATCCTGTTGGGTAAGAACCGTCTTTGCATGAGTGACTAGCACTTGATTGATTTCAGTATGGATAGGAATAGTACAGGGTTTCAGAGGACACGATCGTGGGCAACAGATAGACACAGTAGAAATGATGGTTATTCAGACATTTGAGATGAACTTAAGAGAATAGACCAGAACTTGTCTGAACAGTGGAATAAGCACCACCGTGTGATGAATGATATACTGTCCGACCCAGCCAAGGTGAATAAGTTGTCAAGTTTTTTATTTGGCAGGTCTTCTCGCAGGAGAGATAACATAAGATCGGCTGACACAGTTACTAGAAACCTTCATGAGGATTTTGAGGAACAAGTTAGTATTCCGACAGATGTTTCAGTTTCTACTCAGCCACAGGAGGAAGTGGTGAAGGACACTATGCGGATTGATAGTAACTGTCAACTTGGTACTCAAGTTGAGACAGTTGTATACAGGTTGCCTGAGGATGATGTCACAGGTGCTCAGAATAGTAACTACAGCACAATGGATTCAGATGATGATTATGAGGAGGTTGTTTTGCATGATGATGAGATACATATGAGCAATGAGCAGACATTGAGTATTCATGACTTTGCTGATAGAGAGTATCAGGCACAGTTAGACGCTACATCACACGAGGTTGAGGGACATAGCACTTCACATGTTTTGTCCAGTCAGCTTAGGGTAAGCGAGGATGGGATTGTGACTTCATTATCTCATCATGACAGGATGTGGGAGATGATGGAGGATCATATCCGGATGATTCAGTCACAGAGTAGACATAAGGGAGTACAGGCGCAGACCTCTTGTATTGACTTACAGGTGATTAGGGAAGGAATGGGAACGATGAAGATGAGTTATTTACATCTTCTTTCGGACCGTGACCATCTTCTTACCCTTGCCGGAGACTATTCAGACGCCTTGAGGAGGAAGGAGGAGGAAGCTGTCAGGCTTTCTCGTGAGCTAGAGGATACGCGAGCCTCTTTGTTGAGTACTCCATTGGCATTATAGGACTCGGAGAGACATGCTGATTTGATACCGGGAGATATCACAAGCACACCGGATTGTGTGATTGGCTCTGATAGTGGTTACGGTACAGTTGATCCTGATGATGTTACAGTAGTTGAGGATACTGTCACATTTGAGGATAGTACAGTTGATCAGAGTGGTGCAGCAGAGAGACATGTGGACGAGCTTTGTCTTGAGGTGAGTTCAGTTCAGGAGTTAGCGCATATGGCAGGGACTCAGCTTTCTTTTACAATCAGATCACATGTGGTTAATGATGATATGAGTATGTCTAGCATTCACATTCCGGATTCAGAGATTGTAATGAGGACAGTAGACAGGTGCGTGGAGTTAGTTGGTATTAGTCATATTACTCAGGTGAGGAGTTTGCTTGAGTTACCAGCTGATTCTAGTTTACGGATGTGGATTTGAGATTGTTATATTGGCATTTGGGATTGTTATATTGGCGTTAATGGCTGTTGTTCTATCAAGTGGTGAAAAATCTGAAAAGAATCATTGACTTACATTTTTGATGTTCATAAACTTATATATATTTTGATAGCAATTTAAAAGTGCAAATTAATTTGAGAAAAAAGCTAGTTTGTAAATGAGAGTCAGCAGGGCTCTTTACAGTGGTATCAGAGCGCTGATCTTGCCATCCTGAAAGATTTATAGGAGGGTACTATACCCGTAGGGGTAGAAATTCACCACCTCCTGAAGGTAATGAATAGGGTCCACATAATGAACAGGCAGGAAACATGAATAATATTGGGAATGATATTGACAGGGAGGCCAGAGATGCTTTTAGGAATATTGCAGATGGTCAGGATCATGTTGCAACAGCTTTCAGACACTCTACAACACATTGCATTACCAGGTGACCGTGCTAGAGACAGAGGTGCACAGAGTGTTTCAGTCAGCTCACACAGGTGACGAGTTGATGACAGGCGAGATTATAGAGCTGACCATACTGGTACTTATGACAAGCCTCATCGTCCGACTTTCTTGAGGCCAAAGCTGGATGTAGTTAGTGTAGAGACAGAGCCAATACAATTTGTCGATGACATGGTGGCACATTTTGGAGAGTGAGATGCTCTCCCTGAGGCACTAAAAAGAAATTTGAATTTTGACAGATATTTGACACAGAAGCGTGAGCATTCTAGAGGCAGACCAGCTCTTGACACGAGGCTAAGACCTAGGCAGAATGATCTCAAGCAGGCAACCAGCAAGTTAACATTAGACCACTTTGACGGAAGTGGGAAGACTACAGCTAGAGCAAGGGTCCACAAGCTGGATACGTACCTATCACTTCGTCCTATGTCTAAGGAGGACGCTATTTGTTTTGCCATGCTTCATTTAGATTGGGTAGCTCATGATTGGTGGTATCATGGGTTAGTGTCTCTACATCATGATCATATTGTGGAATACTAGGAGTTCGTAGATAGACTGATAGAGTGGTTTGACAGGAAGGATCTTGAGACTTACTTCAGAGATTTAGCTCAGCTGAGATAGACAGGTGGCCTTGAGGCCTTCATCAGCGAGTTTCAACGCCTATCAGTTATGGTATATGACATCTTCGAGAGGAGGAGAGTCATGCTTTTTATAGAGGGTTTGTCAGAGCCATACAAAGGGTGGGTTAAGTTCTTGGATCCACCTACCTTGCGAGATGCTATGAAGAACGCGAGGAATCTTGAGCCTTTTGTTTTACGGGGCAAGTCTACTCCTAGTCCGACTATTCCTCCTGCAGAGGAGGTACCTCCACCAGTTGTTGACAGAAAGAAGTCTACAGGTAGACTTGATGATGCCACACAAGAGGATTTGAGGAGGCAACTTTTCTATTGGTGCAAAGAGCCTTATGATAGAGAGCATTCTTGTACTATGAGGCCTAAGGGCGAGCCAAATCGCTCTATGTGGGTTTATTCTGGGGAGAGTGAGGATGAATCTTGTCATCAAGTTGCTGGTTTTGATACAGAGGAGCAGAGAGTTACTCCAGAGTTTGGTCCTAATGCCAAACTATCTCCGATTGTGTTGTCCACCTCTATGCCACTTCCCTCTACTTTCAGACTGAAGGGATTAGTGGAAGGAACCCTGTGTTGCTATGTTGGACACTGGAGCCACACACAACTTTATTAATGAGCGAGTTGTTAGTTAGTGCGGCTTCAGGTATAGGAGTTTGCAAGGTTTAGAGTCAGGGTAGCTGATGGCTACAACTTTACCTGTACCAGGCGCATCCGTGATCTCTGCTTATTTCTTGGTGATTATGAGCTGATATCTGATTTCTATGTGTTTGAGTTGGGGGAGATGGATGTGGTTTTAGGGATGCAGTGGATATAGGAGATTAAGGAGTTTTGCCTTAGTGTGAGCCCGATGCAGATCAGATTTGAGTACCAGGGCAGAGAATATGTATTGCCGGGCCTTGTTGAGGGGAGTCTATGCACTATGTCTTTTTGTGCAGTAGATAGTGCCGATTCACGGAGACATGAGTCCATACAGGTAGAGCAAATTACACATTATGTCTCTCAAAGTTCGCAGGTTTATGGCTCAGATCAGCAGATGGGTGTTGTTCACTTTGTGAACATCCCCTTATTTGATGTGGATGTCGTTATGACTTATGACAATTGACTGTTCGACCTTAGTGATAATCCCTTACAGGTGTTGTACAATCAAGATGTTGATGACATTTGGGATCCGATTTGTACACCTGATCCTTAGGTAGATTACACAAGAGGTCAGTTAGGCCTAGCTGAGTAGTTTACAGAGGTGTACACGGTGAGGAATGCTTATAGTTTCACATTCGACCCTCACATTCAGGACATCTATCAGTCACTCAGTTCTTCAGTGCATCCATTTGATGATTGGTATGATGATTTGTCTAGTTTGAAGACTGGGAGAAAGTCCAGTTTGTTGCTTGAGTTACTCCCGTGTGAGTTACTCTTGGTTGAGTTTCTCCCACGTGGTGATCTTGTTGCAACATCTTTAGTTTGGGTTTTGAGTGTAGTTTCCCAGTTACTGATGTTGGTACTGTTGATGTTGTTGATTTCTTCACAGGAGTATGGGGTTGATCGGGACATTACTCATGACCATCGTTGGGATCCTGGTGGATTGTGAGGTTACTTGTTTTTCCTGATTGCTTGAGGACAAGCAATCTTGGGAAGGGAGGACTGTAATGTCCTCGTTTTTCAGTCTTCTAGGATTAGCTTAGTTTGGTGACCCTCGTAAACTAATCAGGTGATCAGAGGGGGTCAGTTGGCAGAGCTAGTGATCGGATTCCATTCTGGAGGTTCTGGTTGTCAGGTTTGCTCTTCGTTTGGGCCAGATTGGATGACTTACTATTTATAGTAAGTGTTATTTTGGGCATAGCTTGGTATACTAGGGCGCCTGCACAGTGTCATCAGGTATTGCAAGATCGTTTATCTGGGATCTCCAGTTTGAGAGACTTACTATTTATAGTAAGTCTATTTTTGGGCAGATGGCTATTTCTGGCAGGGCAGTTTGAGCTCGGGGCTCTGTTGTCAAAAATTAGTTTTTTGCAGTCAGATAGATTAAGTGGCATCATATTTTAAATTATTGTTATTAAATTAAGTTATTTTAATTTAATAACTTTTTGACTTTATAACTTTAATGTTATAAAGTGATGTTATGATGAAGAAGCTACTTTAATAAAAAATGTCAAGTTGAAGCTTTTTCAAAAAGCTATATATTTAACTCGAAAAAGCACTTTTGATACCAATTGTTGATTTGATAAAAATTGTGTTTGTGAGAGAATTTGATTTTCCTGTGGAGGAATAGGGTTTGAACTTGGTCTTCAATTTGGATAGAGTTCTATCAATTTTTCATGCTTGGTCTTCAATTTGAAGAAAGCATTGAGTTTCTTGGTTGGATTCATCGAGTTGAAAGGATTTTCAATTGCCTTGTTATTTAATGGGTTTGGAGAAGTGCAAAATTGGGTGAAGGGTTTGAGCGAATGCCTTGAGGAAGCGTCAACTTCTCAAGGATCTAGCACTCTGAATTGATGGTTGATACCAATGAATTGTGCCGTTTGTTTATAGCCAAAAGATCATTGCAAAATGTGTTTTCCAGAACCGTACAGAATGCTGCAAGGGCCGTAAGATTTATTGACTGGGCCGTACGCAGCCTGTTGAAGAACATTGTTTATGGTACAGAGATATTCGGAAAGGGGTCTTTGGTTAGTTCTATTCAAAACTATGGCATGGTTATCATCCGCAAATTACCTATAGCTGCACGTGAGGTAGATTGGAGTTGATTTACAATTCTGCAGCAAATTCCATAGCAGCTGTACCACATAATTAAGGTGCCCAGATTTATTTGTGAATGCTTGTATTAGGGAATTAATTTGATAGTTATTGTAATTCTGATATTTTGTAAGCATTCAATGATGAATTAATGGCTGTTGTTATTGTATCAAGTGGTGAAAAATTTGAAAAAAATCATTGACTTACATTTTTGATGTTCATAAACTTATATATATTTTGATAGCAATTTAAAAGTGCAAATTAATTTGACAAAAAAGCTAGTTTGTAAATGAGAGCCAGTAGGGCTCTTTATAGACAAGGATAATAAAGGCTTTTATGTTGCTTGAAAAGTATGTTTGCACCTGAAATTGTACCACTATGAATGACAATGAGGCCCCAAAGGATAGGCTAACAATGTCACATAGTGTGGAGCAACATATTGTCATGTCCCCATTTTGGCTGACATCGTTTGGCATGACGGATTTGCCTATCATCGACTCTCGTAGGCAAATGGTTTGGAGAGAGGGTCATTATGTTGATCATTTGATTGCATATTGCTGATAGAGCCTACATTCGGTAGAGCCTACATCCAGTTTGGGCCTACATGCAGTTGTAGTGGAGCCTACATCTAGAGTGAGCCTATGTTCAATCTTGAGCCTACGTTCAGTCGTAGTTGGGCCTACATTCAGTTATGAGACATTTGGGCCTACATTGTTATAATTTTAAGTTGAGATATGTACTTTATTATTATAATGTTATTTTATTATAAAGTACATTAAAATTGGATGTTTCTAAAAGTTCTAGCAACTTCTCAAGGAAAAGAATAAATAGAGGGCTTGGGCTATCATTTTTACATGCTTGGATTTGAGATTTCTTCTACTTCTTCATTGTGAAGCAATTTGTAGCCTTGTGGTCTGCAAATACTATTCGATTTTTGGGAACGAATCACTCCCTTGGATTGGCATAACTGAGGTAGTGAAATATCTACTGAAGGGTTGCAAATTTGGAGTTGGTACTCAGCCATCTCATTGGTACTTCATTGAAAATTTGATGTAAGGGTTTGTTTGTGATTGAAACAGCATTTCAGGAGGCATTTTTAGTAGGGCCGAAATTATAGGCGGCCAAAAAAGCAGGTCCGAAAAAGCAGTTCGAAAAAGCAAATCCAAAAAAGCAGTCCGAAAAAGCAGACCCGAAAAAGCAGTCCGAAAAAGCAGACCTGAAAAATTGATATTGAGGGTTTGTAACTGGTTGAATAAGGGTTTGGAATTCATCACTTAATTGGTGAATCAGTTTGGAGGCTTTTGGAGTCCATTTTGTGCATTTCCTGAAGAGTCTATACCAGGGCTGGAGCCATACATTTTTGTTCATAACATTCATATTATTCAGAGTTATATTTTATGCTTTGGAGGGAGTGTGTACATACCCTAGGCGGTTCTGTTTATGCCATTTTGGGAGCCCAGCACCTTGCCTAGATTTTTGTACAGCAGCCGTACTGTACAGCCTGGTACGGCCCTGTACCAGATCAGCACACATCAGCAGATTGGAGTATGGTTTGGGTGCATTTCGAAAGGTTTCATCAGCGTTTGCTTTCTGGAAAGAAGGAGCGATTACCAGGTTCATTTATGAGTTTTGATTATTGTCATATTTGATGAAAAGTTGTATGATCTCAGACACTGTTACAGCAGTTATACTTAGCCTCTGTTGTCATTCTTGCAACTGAATTGTCATAGGAATTAGAGTGCATAGTATAGTAATGGCATTGCCATAATTCTTGCCAATGTAACAGTTCATTTATATATTCTGAAAACAGTTGATAGTTATCAGACATTGTAATTGGATTGAAGGTGCATTGCAAGGTCTTGTAAGAGATCATTGTGTCTTGATTTAGTGTCCATACAGTCATAGATATTCAGTCATTTGAATCAGTCTATTGTATCAGTCATTATCAATTTGGAACTTGTAATCAGACCTTGGGGATCCCTTAATCCATTTGGCATTGACTCCATTGCATTGTAATCTGAATATTATTGTCACAGTCTGAGAACAGTCATTTGGAATCATATATTGCTAGCTGGGTTGATATAGTGGCATTTGCATTGACATTGGATTGTCCTAGTTGAATGAAGTGCATTGTATGGTTTGCTCTTACCATAGTCCATTGTATTACAATCTGAAACAGTCCATTATACTCTCAGAATTCAGTCATTGAAATCAGACTTGGGAAATGTGATCATTGCATTAATAGGAGAGTATCTCATTGTTGGAGTAGTTCATTATAAGGTGCCAAGTGATAGGAATTTCTGAATATTGTTATTGGTGCTGACATTGTTCTTCTATTGTTCATTATTACATATTGGTATTGTTATCTCAATTGCATAGTTGATGCCAAAACGATTATCACATTGAAACACATCATTGCAAACAAAACTATTCAGTGCATGCCAAGTGTTTGACAAATTGTCTCAGTTCAGATTTGGGGGTTTTAGTGGCCTTTATAGTAAGGGTCATTACACATAATAGGATCATAAATGTTATTTTAAATAATTAGTATTTAGATAGAACTCATTGTTACATGTTACAAAAATGGTATCATAATCAATGAGGAGTTGATTTTTATAATTCAAGGTTCGACATTCATTAGTAGAATGGTCATGATAAAAGGAAGATTTATAGGATCTTGTCTATGCTTCTTTCATTTGGGTTGGGTAATCAACTTGGCATGAAAAAGGTCGGACAAAAGGCTATCTTGATTAAAGTTATGCATAGAAGATATAGAATTATTAAGACAATATGTTATATCCCCTTTTGGAAATTAGATATAATAATAATAAATAATATAAAACTAAAAACTAAAAAATTAAGAATAATACTAAAGTACAAAATAAATAAATAACATAAATAAATAATATTTAAATATCAAAATAATAATAAAAAATAAATAAATGAAATAAGAAACTTCATTTAGAGAGGATCACATTAGGACAGGATCCATTATTAACCAAGGTTCTTCTAATAGCAATGTCATTCATAGGGACTGCAATCATAAGAGGATCACATTGATTTTGAACTTCTAAAGAAGTCAACTCATATTGGGAGAATACAATGTCACATTTAGTTGTATTCATACTCTCAACCAGGACTACCACATCATTAGGTCCAATAGGAGCAACGACAATATTTCATAAAGCATCTTGAAGCATTGTATGGTGTGTGGCTGAAAGTTGAGTCAAGTTCCGAAGGGATATTTTAGCAGGAGTGGCACAAAGTTGTTAAATAAGATTATACTGCTTACTACCTTGTTGAGGAGGACCGATGGGTGGAGGGGGGGAGAAAAGGTTGAGAAGTGGCAAGAACAATGTAATTTTGCTTGTTATATGTGTGAGCTACTGGATGATAATCAGGTTGTTGAGAACCTTTGACTACAATCATTGGTTTGTTTTGAGGTTGAATGATATCTTGATGAAGGTGGACAACAATCTTAGGCTTCTCACTACCAAAAACATGGACGGTCTTGACTTGATTAGTCTCTTTGTTTCAAAAGCTTTCATTTGTGGAAGGGAGAGCATCCAAGATATTATCCTTTTCCTCCAAAGTATCTTAATGAGTAGGGAAAACTTTAGGAGAGGGACAAACATAATTCATTAATGTTTCATCTCTAAAGGGAAGGTTATTAAAATGAATAGAAGGTTAAGAGTTATTGATAGAATTCTCAATCATACTATTTTGAGCCCCTACCACCATATAATCCTCTTTCATCAAGGTTATTTCATGAGGGAGAGAAAAATCAACATCATTGTCCAATGGTTCATTCCAAATAGGGAGATCATTGAAAGAAGAGTTATCTTTGTGCATATGAGTAGGACAAACTATAGGAGAGGGATAATCATAATTTACTAAAACTACATTCCTAGAGGGAAGGTCATTGAAATGAATAGAAGGTATAGTGTTGTAAAAGGAATTCTCAATCATACTAATTTTTTCTACCACAATATCATATTTTTTACCAAGGTAATCTAATGGGGGTGGCACATATTAAGAGAAGGGTCAACATCAATCCTCAGTGGTTCCTTTCAAAGAGAGAGATTGTTTAGAGAAGTGTTAAAAATAACTTTCTTGCACCAATATGTCCACATTAGGGAGATAATATTTGGGAGAGGTGTATGGTGATATAAGAGAAGCTAAAGCAACATCACATGCATCAAATTTATTCTTTTTATTCCTACTAGGAAAGACACAATGCAAAGACAAGTTGATTGAAGCATGATGTTTATCTCAAAATTGACAAACGGAATGGGGTTTGGGACCCAAATTGGTCTGCTCAAGGTGGACCCAAATTTGGACTAGAGGTTCTATTTGGTATGGGGATACCGAAAATATGCGCAAAATGAGGTTGGATAAGTGAAATTGGATGCAGGAGGCCACACATGCTAAAATGGGGCCTTGGTAAGCAATAAATTGTATAGGGATACAATTAACATAAGACCTCCTAATAGAAGCATTAACCTATGGTGGTGCTGGATGATGATATTTTGTGCTTCCATATAGGAATTAACTCGATTTGAATCTTTGTGCATGTTGTCGTAACAATAAGATATCATGATGAGCATTTTGAATGCCTCAGATCCATCCACACCAAGGTGAGCCAATTCAACATATTGGCATACTTGCTTAGGAGGCACTCAGATGGTTCTTCTCTCAACTCCACTATAATTTTCTAAAGGAAATTATTATTCCCTATAGTACCACATACATGCAAAGAAAATACTTCTGCTGGAGACTAAAGGAAAAGATAAGCAATATCCCAAATAAAAGTAAAGGAATACATAATTGCCAATACTCTTTTAGTTACACAGCCATTTTCACTGTAGGTGTTGTTTGTACATACATAAGCAGGTTCAAGGCACTAAGTGAGAAAACTTAGATGTATCTGAGTTAAAGATAAATTCCTGTTTGGATTTGATACAAAATGCATTCTTCATATCACAATTATGCATTCATTTCATAAACACTAGAAGTATGATCAATTCTTGGCAGCATAGGTTTCTAAGTTGTCACTAGATTCAAAAGAGGTTACCGAACCAAAGTATCCTTACTTGATGGCTTATAATCATTAACTCAGAAATAGCAAATGAACATAAGCCTCTGTTTGATCTTAGCAATTTGTTCTTAGTCTCGATGAACAAAATAACAATGAGATAGGTTATTTGAAAGTGTAATCTGATCCACTGTGTCTTAGAGGATAGAAAATTTATGATTAATCAACGAAACAAATTACAAGGAGTGGAGCTAGGAAATGAATCATGAATAGATGACAAGAGTTTATTTGCACTCATTTACAAACTGCTCTTCTGCATGGCTGGCCTGTTTAACTCCTTATGAAAGAGAACCCAACCTCTTGACATAAGCTATGTTGTATAACAAAAGGACAAGAAACAAAACTTTTGACTTTTGTTCTGTGTATGCAAGTGTAAATTTGATGTGCCTTAGAGTATTTAATTGATTTAGTATCTCAAATCAAGAATCTATCCAAGGGGCTGACTCTAGATAGATAAAGCATTGAGTTCTCAATTTTCGGACTCAAGTTCTAATTCCAATGAGACATCAAATATGAAATTCTTAGTTGTGTCTCTTGCTCTTCCATAGTTGGCTTCTAATATGGAGGAGGCTTGTAAATGGAACTTTAAGTTGTGATTCTGGCTCTTGCATGGGTGGTTCCTTGTGTGGTTGTTTGAAAGGAGCTATGATTAGTCTCATGGTTATGTTTGCAAGAGCTTGTATTAGTGTCACGTTGATGCTTACATGAGCAGAATATATATAAATGATAACAAAAATAAAAAATAAAATACTCTAACTGCCTCTATTTTCATCTAATTTGATGCTATGTGGAGCTTTTGCATGCACTTTGTGTTGATCGTTTTTTACTTTTGATTGATTTTCTAGCATTTCCTTACATCGCATACATTTATAGAAGTGCATGTATGAATATATTCTATCAGTGCAAATGGATTTTAACTGACAAATTGCATGTAATTGTGAAGTCTTTCATGTGTCCATCAGGGATTAATGACTTTGGACAGACAAATGCAAGCCATATCAAGGTCTGAATCTGTACATTCTTCTTGATTCCTGTTGCATAAAGGATTCTAATATCGAGTGTCGGTTCTCTTAGAATAAGGTGAAAGATGAGTTTAAAATTTCAAGTGACTCTTCAGCCTCTATTATATTATAGTCTTTATTGATTCTCTGGGTGCTTTCTACACATTATCTTGGTATTTACTTGTGAAATATAAAGAAATCTGAGTCCACTTTCTTCTCTTTTTCTTGTCATCTTTGAGGAATGTGTCAGTACACTTCTTTGCTTCTTTGGGAATAATGGGATATTCTAAACCATGTTTCTGATCTACAAAGTACAAAATACAAAGTGCACAAATAGTGTGTTTCAGTATGCAATTAGTAAATACAAGTTATATGATTATAAACAAAGTCAAATTAAAAAATCCAGGTGCTGTTGCTTTTAGAGTTCATACTTTTGAATCTATTTATGTTTTTACTTTTAAAAATTAATAATCAAGCATTCATGCTAAAGTATTTCTTGTCCAAACAAAAAATACAGGTTTCTTGGAGGTTCAATGTTCTTCACACTAATCTGAATTCAATAATAGTATTTTGGAATTTATTTTTGCTGGTAATATTATTTTTTTGCATCGAAATACTCTACATGGCTACTTAAGAATCACATTTGACAATGAAAAACCACTTTTCACAAAATTTATGAAAACTTCTTTTCTCAGCTTTTTTCGAAATTATCTTGTAATGGGCTCTATTATTTTTTAGTGAAACATGTTGAGGTATGAAACCGACCTTCAGATGCTCTTTACTTGTTTTAATGAGCACAATAAAATTTTATTCAATTTAGGCATTATAGTGCATGCAATTCTACATAGTTTTTCATCTGGTAGCTTCATATGAGTATATTCTTGCTCTTGTATGCTAGGTGTTTGTACCTGACCCATTTAGTATCCATAATACATGTCATCTATGAGAATTGGTTCAACTTAATGTTGGGCATGCAACAATGAATCTAGGAGACTAGTAGATACTTTTCAGCAGAAAGATCCATCTGCTGACCAAGAGAGGAAAAATACAATTCGACAAAGTACCAAAGGTAGAATAACTTCACTTCCCTTTCAAAATCAATCCAATACAGTTCTTCATGACCGCTGACCTTTTAAATCTGAAACATTGGTTGATTAGCAATTGGAGTTTTGAAAAAACCTATGTTGAATATTTTCTTGGTCCTAATGTTTCCAGGTGTAACTTCTCACTCCACAATTAGAGGTTAATATAAAATGATTTAGAACAACATTCATGAATGAGTGAGTTGAAGAGATTGCAATCAATTATGTTTTTCATATGATTGCACATTTTTGTTATGCTTGGCCATATGATTTGAAATTTGAAAAGTAAGAAGTCCATGTTGTTTAGTACTATATCGTATGACACAATTATTTCATCACTTGCAAAGGACAACATTAGGTACTCAATGCATGATTTTTCTGTAATATCCCCATTTTCGTGAGCATCAGTTTTTAGTGGTTTAGCCTAGCACTGTCATGAGCCATAATCAATGTATGTAAAAATATATTATTTTCTAATGTGTATGTATAATTGATGCAAATGTCATCTTAAATAGGTTCATATATATTAATCCATATACAATTAATATAATTGTTAGAAATAACAATATAGTGTATTATTAGACTAATTAAATAAATTAATCAATAATCTATATGTATTAAAAAAATGATAATTATTTAATATTAAATTAATAATTAAATGTGTCTTATATTATCTCCTATTAATATTAAGTATATTAATAAATGATTAGATTCCCTATATTAATAATTGAAATAGTTTCCTAATTAATAAATAATTAATATTAAAGTCTCCTACATTTTAAATAAGGGGAAGTTATAATTTACAAATATCACCCATGAAGAAATATAATTAATAATAATACCACCAATAAAGAGTTTTATAATAATCAAATGGAAATTATTAATACTAATAAGTTATAATTTGAACGACGTGACTAGTCATGTTTATATAGATATTGAGTGGGCAAAGACATTATATCACAGGGGGAAAAGGAAGAAAGATTAAGAAATAATATGGAAAACTTGAGAGAAAATAATATAGGAGAAAATGAAGGAGAAAAGATAGGAGGAAATGTAGGAGGAACTCAAGGGAAGAAAATAAATATATATATTCGGATAAAAAAAGATGAATAGTCATGGAATGAAAGATAAAACAATATTATAGTATAATATGGATATCTTCAAAAGACTAAGAAATATATATTATATCAAGGAGGGAATACTAGATATAAGAAATGATCTAGAGAACCTTATATACTTCAATTAGTAATGAAATGATATGGAGGACATAGATTTATATACATAGATATTAATAATGATACAATTATATATGTGTTGATGTCAGTTTTGTACCACTACATAACATATAGCAATTGAATACTTGATATAGCATACCAAACACTCAACCCTCTCTTGAAAAGTATATACTCATGAATAACATGAGAAAACTCCAAGGTTCCTTACACCTGTGGATACTAACTCAGTTATATTAATGTGATTTGCTGGTTAATCACGTAGGTGGGCTTACGTTGTTCGTTCAAGGATGTCAAATTCTCGCTATGATAATGATAGGATCTAGCTTTGCAATGTATATTCAAATTTATATCACTTCCAACTTTGCTCTTCAAAACTCTAACTATTAAACTACTCGCTTCTTTACTGCTACTCCTATGGAATGGAAAGATTGGCAAATGGACGGGGATCAACCTAATGAAAGCTTGCTAGCGGCGCTACCTCCATAGATGCAATGATTCAAGGGGAATGAGACTAGATTACCACACAAGGCTCCTTAACAAGCCGCTAAGATGCTAGTGGCCTAGTATATAGATCCCTATCAAACATTTACCGATATCACAATACAACTAGCCATTTACTTTTATTCTTACTTTAACAATTTTCTTGAAATGAAATCTACTTTAACAACTCAATGAAATCTAACTTTAACAATTGGAAGTAGAAACCATGCAATAACACCAAGTGTTCTTAATCACCATGCAAGACACAACAATGACAAGAGAAGCAATTTTGGTATTATATTAGCAACAATTTTCTTCAACCCTTTACAAATGAGAGTACTTGGCCTTATATAGAGGCTCAAAATTACAACCAACGATAGAGATTAAGAGGCAAAATCAATGATCCAGATTAAATCCCAAAAACCCTAATTAGGGTTGCCACCCCATCGGCCAATGAGAAGACGCCACCTCATCAATGGACCAATGAAAAAAAAGGAAAAGTGGCAACCAATGAGAAGGCGCCAAAATGGTAGCCAATTAGAATTAGACACCTATCCTACCCAAGAAGAAAGGAGAATTTGCCACTTGGGCTTACATCAAATGATCTTCTAATACAATTCTACCCTTTTCTTTCATCTTTTTAACATAAGCAATGAATTTAGCTAACATGTTGTTGACTTCCTCCATGGGAGGGCAAGGTGTATGCCTCATCCTGCGCTCAGCTGTGTTCATCATGTTCTTTGCTGCTTGTAGTGTCTTTTCACTCTCCTTCTCATCATCTCTTGCAAACTCGATAAGGGCCCTGAGAGAGGCAAGGATGCCCAACTGTTTTTCTCTGGCGGCAACCTTCCCCAACTCATCCAATCTCGATCCAAACTCTGTCTCACTAAAATCCTCCTCTTTGATTTCTTCAAAATCAAGTGCAATCCTCGCATCGCTCAACATGCTTGAAATGAAAGTGTCGATGCTTGGATTGTGTTTTGCAATCTCATCCTGTATCTCTTCGAGTACCCTCGATCTGACAGTCAAGGTAACATACCAAGACTCAATAATATTCTTTCCTCCTTCACTGACCAACTTGGCCTTCACCAAAGATCCCTCTGATAACTTTATGGCTGCCCGTAGCCTGGGAATGGCTAAGTCACAGGTTGGAAGGAAATCCTTCCACATCCCTTCAAATGCTCTGAATTTGTCCCTAAGAGACACAAATGACCTGAATGTCGAGATAAAGGTAGGCAAGAACCTTCGCCCGTCTTGGATTGTACTACTGATCCAATTTTTAGTTCCTTGCTCTCGAGCTAATATTTCTTCTAGATTGCTCCCACTATCTTGTGGAAGGGCCACCTGAGGCAACTACTGGATAGGCCGACATACTTCATGATAGCTATCCTTCCAATACTTACTTTCAATTTCCAACTCTGCAACCCTTTCGTTCACCTTTCTCAACCTTTCTCTGATTGAAGCTATGCCTTCCTGAACCTCCACACACTCCATGTCATCTGTGATTTTTCCCATGTCATGCTCTACTATCTCATAATCTTGGGCCACAATCTCGCCCACTGCCTTGCTAACCTTCGGCATTGCAATTTGAACCTTTCGGTAACCATCCTCATCATTCCTGATTACCTTTGCCACTGTTCCTGCAATTTGTTTCTGTCCGACATCATCTTCCTTTTCCACTAACCCTTGAATATCCTCAATTGTCCGGATGGCTACAACCTCTTTCCTTGGCATAAGCATCTGTCTCAACCACAGTGGTGCAATGCATCTCCCCAAATCTGGATTCGGTTCGACTAGCATAGCATCATCAACGGCCTTAGGCGCTTGGCCTCCTTCCTTAGCTGATAGAGCCTCAATGTCAACTGGCTTATCTCCTTCATCACTAACTGCCATATCCTCCTTAACTTGGTTCTCCGAGAGAGGAGAGTACCCTATACTATTACTATAACCACTTGATTCTGAGCTAGAGCTCACCTCTACCGCTGCCCTTTGCTCACCTGTACCAACCTCTTGGCTTCTAGCCTCGATTATGCTCTCTCTTGATGGCACTTTACTCTGTTTCTTTGCTGGAGGCTCTTGATGTTCTTTATTCTTCTCAACCTCCAAACCTCTCTTCTTACTCTTAATTGCTTGCTGCTGTTGGCTATTACCCCCACCTTGTTGTCCAACTGACTCCGCTGGAATCTCCTCTTCTGGCTTCATCTTCTCATAGGTAAGGTGTACCTTCCGACTTTGCAATTGCCTAAACTTCCTATTGTACCACCATTCAATGTGTAGCTCAACTGTTCTTGTTACTGTATCTAAGGATGGATCTTGATGATCATCCCACTCAATTGGATTCAACTCCGTTCCCTCTACTATATTGTAATCTTCCCTTAGCTGATCCGGAATATTAAGATTTCTCCATCTGATGGCCCTCATCATGTCCACTGATAACCTTGAGAAAGCTAACTTCCTCACATGAAAGTCATCTTGTGCATTGGCCCAAAAATCCTCCAAAGTAGGAATATGCTTGAATGGATCCCCATGAGATGCCTTGATTAGACCATTAGGATCGAATCCTTGCCTTGCCCTATACCATGCTAGATGATATTGTTCTAACTCTTTCTCCGCAGTTGCAAAGGCGACAGGATTGGGACAACTATCATTGCCTATCATGAGTGAGAAGCTAACCCCTGTCTCACCTCTGAGCTTCATCATTTTGTCATATTGCCCAAGTTGCCTAGCCAACTCCATCAATACTATCCTATTGGGTGGGTATCTTGGAAGCCTCTTGGGACAAGTCGTGCATCCAGCCACTCTTATATAAGTGAATTGTGGAAATTGGATGAACCAACTCCCAAACTTCTTGACTTTTGTCTCTGCCTCTGACGAGAGCCTCCTTGCGGGTGTCCCTTGCAGTATCCTTACTGCCTTCATGGCAAAGGCATCATAAAATATCTTATAATCCTTGGTGTTGTGCAAATGAAGTTGTGGATAGCACTCATGCACCAAGCATTGTCCGGGCCCATTGCCAATCACCCCTCTAGCCCTAAGTCCAAGATGTTCATACAGTCTTGCAATCAAATAGAAAAGGTAGGACCCCATGTAGAATTGTTTCTGATTTTGTACTGTAATAAGTTGCAACTCTAAATTTTCACTTATAATTGTAGCCCAATCAAACTTTCTTTTTCCATTTTCAATTCCTTCAGCCCATGACTCGGTTGAGAAGCACAATAAGGTCGCCATACTCTGATTTGAAATTTGACCTGGTGAGCTTTGATGACTTGGTGACTCACTTCTTGCCTTTGTGTAACCAATTCTGTTTTAGTAGAGCGAGGTAGGCATCCTGACTGTCCTGAAAGAACCTGGTGGCTTGATCCGTTAACATTACTATCATTCCCTTCTGCTGGGGTATATTGAACACTTCCTCTATCACCGGCCTGCTGATGTTAGCCAACACCCGCTCTTCACCAAAGATGGACTTGGTCACAATATCTAGCCTGGAAGCACACTCCAACACCAACTTCGGACAAGGCAAGGTAGGAGGGAAAGCGGCAACTTGCACAATTCCACACTTGTAGATCTTCTTTGCCATAGAGGACTGGCCCCCTTTCAACCTATCTCTCAACTGTATCATATCTATGGTGCCGATGTTGGTGTCACCAACTCGCTTCAATTTCGAGAGGAAGGTGGTCTTGGGCGTCATGTCTTCCTTGTCTTTCCTGGTATTAATTCCCTTTGGGTTCTTGCTTGCACTAGCATTCGCCATCCTAAACACTTATTTCTGCCCCTTCTTTCTACAGTGAGGTGGGACTACACTTATCTCTGCCCTTTTGCCTAGGGATTATCAAACATATTTCTGCCTCGCCAATTCCTATCACACTACACTTATCTCTGCCTCTTCGCTTAGGGATGGACTACCACTTATTTCTGCCTCTTCGTTACCTATGAGATGGACTACACTTATATCTCCCAACTTCTTTCCTAGGGGTGGGAGTACCACTTATATCTCCTTTCTCCAAATCCTAAATGGAAACTACACTTATATCTCCCAACTTCAAGCCCTAATGAGATGATGAGGTGATGGATGGATGATGCAAGGATGAAAATAGGGAAATGTACCAAGTAAGAACGAGGAGAAAATTTGTCTTTTAGACCAGCCTTCACCCTCAATCATGAAGCTTGTCTCTTACACCAAACAATCAACATCAAAGAAAAGATAACAATTAAGAAAATAGTTCAGTCCACTCACCAAATTTTGCAAATTTTCCTCAAATAGGCAGGCCTGGGCAAATCTGTAGCTTCTTCCTTTCAAAATTCATGGCCTCCTCTATAGCAGGTCCTTTTCTTTGAACTCTATTTGATTCTGCAATTTTCTTCCAAACTACGGTCTCTACCACCAAATAGCAAGCCCCTTGACAAAATTCGCAAGTCTGGGCACCTCTAGACAATTTTTTTTTTTGCTGCTCCCTCTACTAATTTCGGTGGCCTTCTTATCAAAATCTGTGGCAGGTCTACTACCAAAATGTCACTGCTCCTTGAAATCGCAAGCCCCCCTCTCCATGAATCAAAGTCGCTGCCTCCCTCTTCACAAATTCTGCTACTCAACCAAAGTCGCAGCACTGCTACCAAATAGCAGGTCTATCAATCAGAATCGCTGCTCCCTACTTCAAGTTCGCTGCCCTTCCTAATCACCGTCGCTGCCTTTAGACTCACTGCTTCTCCAACTGCCGAGATGGAATGGTGAAATGAGGATGAGGAGAGGAGGGAAGGCGCCCCCCTAAATACCCAATCCTAGCCCCCCAATTAGAGGGATGACCTGCACTTGAAAAACAAAATTTTAATTAATTGCCAATAAAGAAGGGGCCGACCTACTAACATGTATTAAATTTGCATTAAAACTTTGTTATTAAGCCTTGATTCTCGAAATTAACATTGGGTGATAGGCTATGCTATTAAAGAAAGCCCCTAGCCTTCATTTTAATACCACACGCTACATCAAGGAGGGCCCTAAACCGAAATTAATGCTCATCCTTTTAATCTCAATGCAGATTTTTACACTTATTGCCCAGATTTCAAAATTAAGGGCCAGGTCATTTAAATTTCAAAGCAAATTCCTTATTTTATCGCCCAGATTTCGAATTCCAAAGCAGATTTTAGGTAATTTCTCAATGTTATTGCCAAGGTTTTGATTTTATCTTAGATTTTTTGGATTTTAATGCCCAAAATTTGGAAATTAAAGCACAAATCAAACTCACTTGCCCAGATTTTAATTAAAAGGCCAAATTTTATTTTCTGAAGGCTAGATTTTCAATGTGAATTGCCTAGATTTTGAATTTGATCTCAGATTTTTAATAAAAAGGCCAAACTTCGATTTTAGTTTCTAAGGCCATATTTTCGAAATTAAAGAAAGGTGATAGGCCTAGTTTTGTCAAATCCCCATTTTGGCAAATTGATCCAATTTCTTGCCTATTCGATCCTTCATTTTATTTCCATTTCAACACCGCAAATTTGCAAAATTCTCAAAAGACCAAAACATAATCAAAATTCGAAAACGAAAATCAAAGCCCTTGAAATCCAATAGTTTCAAAAACGTCTTCCATCCAAGCCCAAACAATCTGTTAAGGCATTGAGATATCGGGGATCTAAGAAAAATTGCCAAGGCTCGATCGAAAATGGGGGGGTCCCCGAATTGTTTGGGGCGATGATGTGAGACCTCACAACAATATGTTGTATAATAAATATATTTAAAGTAAAGTAGTATATACATTGAATATTTTTAATAATTAATAATCAGAATTTTATATACGATTTATATATGCTAATAAGAATGAAATTATATATCAGTTGTGTTATATATATTTATTTATATTTTCATAATATAAAATATTAATATATACTTGGTCAATTCCTTAATAACTCACTAATCACTATTAAGGGGATAGGGAGTGTGTTTAGGAAGAGGCGAGTAAATTGGTCACATGATGGAAAGATCCCGAGATAGGTAGAACTTTGAGGGAATCCACTTGTAGATTGTGCATGCGTCCTAGCAGAATAAATCTACCATCTTTCTTAAGATCTGTGGTTAGGAGCGAAGTAAGGAATTAGAGCTTAAGCATATATTGTGAATTAGAGATTATTCTTAATATAATATAATTTATATGCATATTGACGTATGATAAATACTGGGAATTGGCATCCTCCTAGTATGAAACATTATGATTTGTCATTCCTAAACATAAACCGAACCCTAATAAGGGCTTTTAAATCAAATCAAGTAAGGGTCCAAAAAGGGATCATTACAAGCACTGGGTCCTCATAGGTTAATGATGATGTTTAGAGGGCCCTGTTTTGGAGATATTTGCATCTTAGTTGGCAGTTGGCAATGTTTTCATCTCCAGATCCTTGGCATATTTTGAGGCAATGAGGCAATGTTATTTAGGGTGTTCTGGCTCCATCTTAGGGTGTTTTGGCTCCATTTTAATATACTTACTATTTATAGTAAGTTAGTGTGTTGATAGAGGCCAACCTTACTATTTATAGTAAGGCACCCTAGTTAGCGGTGAATGCAGTGGGCTCCCTCTTGGTGAAGTCAGAATTGATTTACGACGATTAATGATGGAGTTATAATATTATAATTATTATTAAAGTTATACTTTAATAACAATTAATTATTAAGTGCATATCATTAATGAATTAAGTGGACTTTATTTAAAAGGGGGATTTAAATGCTTTTAAAAGTATACTTCATAATAAGTGTTAAAGTGTTATTCTAAAGGGGAGATACAAGTGAATAATAAAGTACACTTTATATTATAAAGTATTCATTAAAAACATGAAGTGGATCTCAAAAGTTTATTAAATGCTCCCTATGAGCTCGTCCCACTTGGAGAAGTTACAAAAAGGTCACAAAAAGCAAATAAACTCATTATTATTGATGATCATTTTGACTCTGCTATTTGGTGTTCGTGGGAATTGGGTATTGTGACCAAGGGTTTCAGTCCATTTGTGCATTGGAGAACGAAAACTCTTTTCTGTCTTTGCAATTTTGAAGCTGTGGAAGACCAGTTGAACTATTGCTTGAGAGAGCTTCATACAGAGGTTCTGTTTGTACTTGAAATTGAAGAAATACATTAAGGGTTTGAAGAAGATTGGAGGTTTATTAAGTGCAGACCTGCAGCTTCTTAATTCCAGCCATTAATATCAGATTATTGACAGATTTGTGGCTGTTACAGTACCTGCTACAATAAATGCTACAGTGCACGTGAACAATAAAACACTATAGTAACAAGGGTTTTAAAGACAGACGTTTTAAAGAGTGTTTCCAAATCCTTTGTGTCAACCATTGCAATTATTACCAACTATTATCTGCAAGCTCATAGATTACTGCTACAAGGCTTCCTTTCAGCTGGACATGGTAGTTTCCAGCCACCTTGGTTGCTGATCAAAAAATTCTTGACTTAATGATTATTTCCAAAATTGCTAAAAGTCTTTTACATCAACTTTTGGGTATGATCATCGTTGTTTGCACACTTACATGTTAATGTATTGATCATTAAATGATATTGCAGCCATTACTTTGCCTATAGCTTAAATATTTGCAAATTCCATTGTTAAATCTTGCTTGGCAAAAGGTTTATTTTTTACATCAAAATTGCAAATCAAAACCAAACCATTAAAAAACACAATCATTTTCAAGTTGGAGGTTGGATAACCCGTTGGGGTTATTATTGTTAAATTTATAAGCTTTATATGAATGGAATATATTAATTAATATATTTATTCCTTATGAAATGTTTCATTCTTATCTTTAGTAGAATGTAGTTTTTGTATTGCTTGGTTGATTATCTGCAGAATGACAAATGGAATTCTCGTAAGCTCCTCTTCTTATTGTCAGGCCCGCGCAGCTAATAGCTTCAGATACTCTCACGATGATTTATAACAGTTATCTTGTTATGAATCGGTCCAGCTGTCGTCAGTTTTTCGTGTGTCTTCTTCACCCGCATTCTCCTCCTGGCGATGGTCTTCCTTTATGTTTTGGCCGAGCGGTTTCATTCCCGAAAAAGAGATGATGCTCCTTTGGTTACGCTCAACGTACGGGAGTTATGCATACGCATGGGAGCGTTTAATCACCATACTCAGTCACTCATGCGGGTGGTTCTCATTACGCGCTTTCTCTCTTTCTTTGGCGTGTTGTTCTTATGATTCGTCGGCTTTGAAGCAGATCGACATGTTCTGGTGTACTGTGTGTTATACTATCTTTTGGCATGATCATTCGATCTTTGGCGATTATTCTTTTTTGCTGGAGAGCTCTATCGAGACTCAGCTGTTAGACATTTGTAATGAGCCTCTCTCAGCTGAGCTCGAATTCATATTAATCTTGTATTGCCTCTTATAATAGAAGTTATTATTTTGCTGGGTTGTTACCCTCTGTTTTATGAGGGTTTTTCCTAGGGTAGCTGGTGTCCCGTGTTGAAAGTTTTTCATGAGCATTTTAATAATTATATTTGCTGGTTCTTCTATTTATACGCCATCCACTTTCACATGCGCTATGGTTAGCATTTCATTCCATTGCACCATGCTCAATACCCTGTCTTTGCATTGCACAACCTAGTTACATTGTTAGGATCAGTGTTGAAAATCTCGGCGATATATCGCGCGTATCGCGATATATCGCTCAGTTTTTTGCCAAGCGATTTAATCGCGATTTATCTCGTAGCCGATATTTTGTATGAATCGCGGCGTTTATTTCAGTTAAAATCGCCAAAAACGCGGCGATATCAGACGAAAAACTCGGCGACCAAGTCAAGGGAGAGACTGAGCAAATTTTTAGGGCTTTTTCGCAGGCAAAAAGCGACGAAAATCAGACGCGACGGGTAAGTTTGAAGAAACACGAGCAAATTTTTAGGGCTTTTTCTGCATCCTTTACCAGCAAGTCGAATTAAATCAAAACAAAATTATTGTTCACGGACTATATGCTCGCCACTACTTTCATATTTAATGTTTCGACTTTACATGTTTTGTTTTTATTTTAATTTTTTTTGTTTTTTCTAATTAACTTTATATCTTTATACTTTATGTTTTAAACTATGCACATTTGTTATTTAGTTTTGCTTTTTATCCAATATATTAGAATTAAATATTTTAAAATATATAAACTTGATTTTTAATTATAATATATTTATAATTTAACATTTAAAATTTAAATATATTTTTACATTATATAATACTATAATTTTAAAAAAATTATTATAATGTATTTAAATTTATAATATTGTTATATTTTTACAAATTTATAACATATATTATTTAATATTACAATAAAATAAATCAAACTATTCTATTTTAAAGAATTCAATTTAGATTTCAAAAACTTATATATAAAATTTAACGACTTCAAAGTATTTAAATTAAACTTAACCAATATATTATATATAATATAATATTGTTCAATTTTAATAACTAGAACATTTAAATATATCAATTGAATTTTTTTTACTTGGATTAAATAACAATGAATGTTATTGTGACTTTAAATTAATACATATTATATACAAACTTTATTATGAATAAATACTATATAATTTTCAATTATAGAAATAAAATGTAGTAGATGATCTATTAAAAAAAAGGTTACAATATAAATGTGTTAGATAAATCATAATAATCACAAACTAACATTAAAATCTGGTGTATATGTGTGTGCTTTAAGAATATTTTAAGAAATTATATATTTTCAAATGTTTGATAAAAGTGCCGATTTATTGCCGATTTTTTCACCGAGTTTTTGGCGAGTCCGAGTTTTTCAAAAAAATTGGGCCGGCCGAGTTTTTGCCGAGTCCGAGTTTTTCAACTTTGGTTAGGATCATATAGTCCATTACACAACAATCAATCATTGTACAACAAATAAATTCCTTGGCTGATATCGAACGGTTGCTAAACACTTGAAATATTTATTTTGTAGCTTTGCCAGCATTGCTTTGACCTACTAAAAAATCATAAAAATTGTGTGCCAAAGAGTTCATATGGTTTTGAAGGTCATCATTTGTGCCTGTTTGTTGGGGCTTTGTAGCTCAACCTCGTCCTGCAACAAGGAGTGTGTGAGGGGTGTTGCCCTTGGACTTGGCAATGGGTTCTGCCCCTCGATCCCCACAAGGGATGTTGCCTCTTGATCTTTCCAGGGGTATTGCCCCTAGACCCCCATCACACTCATTTGATTTTCCAAGAACAATTCAAGTTAAGTTTAGAAAATCATTGTCAACACTATGATCATTAGTCTTCCCTCGTGTTACTTGGTGTTAACTTGTTGTTTGCAAAACTAACTTTTCTTTTGGGTGGGATGATGTAGTCAATGTACAATATCAATTGTTTGATATTGATTATCTAACTTTTTATTAATTGTTTGTATCGTGTTGGTCGACATTGGATTGTTATAAGTGTCGGTTGGTTGATAGTTGTGTTCCTCTTGGCAATTGTTGTGTCCTTTAAATTTTTTGTGTATCATAGGGAAGTAGTGTGATGTAGTTGGATCAACTTCGATCCCTGATTGATTGTCTCTAGTCTTCTTCTATTAGTAATTTCATGTGCAATTAAAGACATTTTACTCTTGTATTTTGCATGCATTGTCATCTTTATTATTAATTCATTTATTCAATTAATGAGATATAGTAGTAAACTCATGTTAAAAATTTGAGAAACCATATATAATCTAACAGTTGCAACCCAAGTCACAAGGTTCACCAATCATTATGGAAGAAATTTGAAACTTTAAAAAAATCAATTTCAATTTAAAAAAATCGTTTAAAATTTTCCCATTAAATTTTAATTAATAACACTTTAAAATGTTTGATTTCTTTCTTGTTTGTGTAATATCTTTTATTTTAAGGGATTTTTTTTCGCACGGTCCTATTTGCAACTTGTGGACCAATTTGAGGCCACACATTTGAAATTATATTAGGCCAACATGTTTGTTAATGGAGGTGTCAACCTCATATTGATTCGACTTCTGGAAAGAAATTAAATTATCACCGATTCTCTCTCTCTCTCTCTCTCTCTCTATTTGTATTTGCAATTCCAATTTGAATTGGATCTCAGTAGTTTGTAGTTTTAGAGGTGCAAGACCTTCCCTAGTTTGGCAATTGCAATTTTGGTGGGAATAACTCACCCTAATTTGCTTGTTTGTGAAAATTTGCGAAGTCTTCACTTGAATTTTTTTTGCAAGATTCATTGGAATTGGAGCTTATTTGTAAAGCAATTGAAATGAGTAATATTTTGTTGTCGGCATATGATTTGTGTTATTCGTTCCTTATTAGTGATAATAACCTTCTCCTCAAATATTCTTCATTAAACAACTACTTTGGAGATTCGATTTATTTCCGTTGAAGATCGTATCATCATTGATAATTACAAATTTAAGGAAGACTTGTTGTGGAAGTAATAATGAAGACTTGTCGTCGTGGGTTATGAAATCCATTAAAGGGAATCTAGCGCACACCTTACTAACAATACATTGTTTGTTTACTGTAATTCATACTTTTGTGCAAACATCTTATTATATTGGCCAACATTAATCTGCGGAACCTTGCGATACAATATTCAGACAATATAAAGAGTGTTGACAAAGATCACATATTACTATATTTGGATTATCAATAGAGGCTACTAGTCATTAACAACATAGAAGAAACATTTCTCTCCATTGGCGTAAGGAATTGGGTTGACACTCATCGATATTGGCATAGTTTGTATATTGGTGCAAGGTTAAATATTTTAGTCACCAAGCCATATCGATAAATATAATATCACTGATGGTAGTGATTGGAGAATAGGCATTCTTGTAGATTATTAGTGTGTCTGTTGACATAAACTTAGTTGTCAATGGTAAAATCATAGGCAAACATCAATCCCACCGGAACACCGGTACATCACATCGATACTCATAATTGTGCACCGGTAGACTAAACAAGAAAGCGGTGTACTTTAACCGATCATGCTTATACCGGTCTAGGTGTTTGCAAACCGGTCATGGGATACACATAGGGAACAAATGACTAACCGGATACAAGCTGTTCATCGGTTAAGTGCATGATAATCCGAACCGGATTGTGCGGAGCGTTATCAGTTAAACTGGAGTTAGCTTTTTTTGTGGCACTGAAGTTAGCTTTGTTTTATCTGCAAGCATTTCAAGGTAACCTCAGGATCAGTTTGCAAGCCGTTTTTTGCATGCATGATTTATGGGTGAGTTTACAGCTTAGTGAAACTATGAGATGTATTTTTAATAAGATTAATTTCTTATAAATACAGGTCAAAGGACATGAAAGAAGTGTTGTTGAATATCAAGACCTTAGAGTGAAAAAAGATTCAACAGCCAAGCAAAGGAAAGGGTAACACGTATGATCTGATTAGACAGAAAGTGTCATTATAAGATCATTACTTTAAATTGAGAAGCATATTTAAATCCCTCAATCAGGGTGAACCCTAACAGGTTCTTTGTATAAATCCCTTTACCGGGTAACATCTTTATTGGTGTTTTAAGTCCTCTTATAGGGCGACTCCTAACAGGGTCAAGATCCTAGCAGGTCTTCTACTAAATCCCTTAACTGGGTAGCACTCTTAGCAGTGCTTTGTAAGCCTCTAACAAGGCATCTTTTTTATTGCAGTAGTGAAGTTGTGGGTTCTGTCCCACTATGGTTTTTTCCTTCTAATCGAGGGTTTCCACGTACATATGCTGTGTTGACCTATGTATTCAATTTCTGTTTATGAATGTTGTAATATTCTTTAATTTCTGAATAAGTAAGAATATCTGTTTAGAAGGAACTAGAAGAAATTGAAATTACTGATTCACCCCCCTCTCAGTAATCAGTTAGGATTAACAATTGGTATCAGAGCCTAGGCTCTCATAGACAAAGCTTAACCGCTTGAGTAAAGATCATGGAGGGTTACAGGTATCAAAAGTAGCTTGAGGAAGCCAATGACATGGTTGCCTCTCTGGAGAATAGACTGAGGAGGTCTCTTGCAAAGAGAAAAGAGTTGGCTCTGCAACTGAGTGAGAGTAATGAAATCATTGAGGAACTCTTTGGGCAAAGTGGATCTGATGAAGCAGAAGATGCAGTCTCTGATCTTATGGAGAAAAATCAGAATCTAACCGATCAGATCTCCAATCTAAAAAGGGAGCAGAAAAGTAATACCCTGAGAATGATTGAAATCATCGAAGATAAAAGGAAAGCTAAAGATGAAAAGAACAGTGCCTTAGAAGCACTATTGACTGCTGAAAGAGTAAGAAAACTAGCAGAAGATGCTGTTGACATAAACTTAGTTGTCATTGGTAAAGTCATAGGCAAACATCAATCCCATCGAAACACCGGTACATCACACCGGTACTCATAATTGTGAACTGGTTGACTAAATAAGAAAGCGGTGTACTTTAACCGGTCATGCTTATACCGGTCTAGGTTTTTTACAACCGGTCATGGGATGCACACAGGGAACATATGACTAACTGGGTACAAGATCTTTCATCGGTTAAGTGCATGATAATCCGAACCGGATTATGCGGAGCGTTTGCAATTAAACTGGAGTTAGCTTTTTCAGTGGAACTGAAGTTAGCTTTGTTTTTTCAGCAAGCGTTTCAAGGTAAACTCAAGATCAGTTTGCAAGCTTTTTTTGCATGCATGATTTATGGGTGAGTTTACAGCTTGGCAAAACTATGAGATGTATTTTTAATAAGATTAATTTCTTATAAATATAGGTCAAAGGACATGAAAGAAGTGTTGTTGAATATCAAGAGCACAGAGTGAAAAAGAGCAGGAGAGCTGAATCTTCTGAGAGGAGTCACAGTCACGAGAGGTGAAAGGTAGAAAAAGATTCAACAACCAAGCAGAGGAAAGGGTAGTGTGTATGATCTGATTAGACAAAAAGTGTCATCATAAGATCATTGCTTTAAATTGAGAAGCATATTTAAATCCCTCAATCAGGGTGAACCCTAACAAGTCCTTTGTATAAATCCCTTTATCGGGTAACATCTTTATTGGTGTTCTAAGTCCTCTTACAAGGCGACTCTTAACAAGGTCAAGATCCTAGCAGGTCTTCTACTAAATCCCTTAACCGGGTAGCACTCTTACCAATGCTTTGTAAGTCTCTAACAAGGCATCTTTATTATTGTAGTAGTGAAGTTGTGGGTTTTGTCCCACCGTGGTTTTTTCCTTCTAACTGAGGGTTTCCACGTACATATGCTGTGTTGACCTGTGTATTCAATTTTTGTTTATGAATGTTGTAATATTCTTTAATTTCTGAATAAGTAAGAATATCTGTTTAGAAAGAAGTAAAATAAATTGAAATTACTGATTCAGCTCCCCTCTCAGTAACCGGTTAGGATTAACAATTGGTAACAGCACCTTATGTTCTCAAAGACGTAAAGCTTAACCGCTTGAGTAAAGATCATGGATGGTTACAGGTATCAAAGCAGCTTGAGGAAGCCAATGACATGATTGTCTCTCTTGAGAATAGATTGAGGAGGTCTCTTACAAAGAGAAAAGAGCTGGCTCTGCAACTGAGTGAGAGTAATGAATCCATTGAGGAACTCTCTGGGCAAAGTGGATCTGATGAAGCAAAAGATGCAGTCTCTGATCTTATGGAGAAAATTCAGAATCTAACCGATCGGATCTCCAATCTGAAAAGGGAATAGGAAAGTAATGACCTGAGAATGACTGAAATCATTGAAAATAAAAGGAAAGCTGAAGATGAAAAGAACAGTGCCTTAGAAGCACTATTGACTACTGAAAGAGCAAGAAAACTAGTGGAAGATGCAGTAAGAGAAAGTGATGCTCTTGTATTACAACTTCAAGTAGAAATGCAGAGCATAACTCTTAGAGAATGCAATTATGCATGAGCACTTGCATGACAAGGATGATGCATGCAAAAGGTTGGCTATTGAATTGTATCAGCTAAAGGAACAACTGAAAACTCTTGAAGAGAGAAATGAGAAACTTAGGAGGTACAATGAAAGATCAAAGAAGCTTGATGAGCAATTGAGGCTCAAAAAAAGTATAAAGATCCCACAAGACTTGGGTACATCGGTCAAAGAAACCAAGAAACCGGTGAGTCCTCTGGAGTCAAGCAAGGCAAGATGGAGAAGAAGAAACCTACAGAAGACAAAGGTAAGAAGAGCTTGAAACCCTCTTGCAAACATTGTGGCAAATCGGGTCATAAATCTAATGACTGCAAAAATGCACCGGTAAAACCTTTTATTTCTAATAGCTACTGTAGCAACTGTTACAAGTATGGTCATAGGACCTTTGAATGTAGGTCACGCACCAACAATGTGTCCAGTGGAAGCAGGGGAAGCTTCAAGGGCTATTGCTATGCATGCAACAAGTTTGGACACAAAGCAGAAGAATGCAGGTCCAAAACTATGGAATTCAAATCCCCACTGAGACCGGTATTCCATAACAGGAATGAAAACCAGAGAACGTCCAACTGTGTTACCTGTGGGTCATCTGGCCATAGGAACTTTGGATATCACTCATCCACGGACAGGGAAGGAAGGGCCAATCCATGGAAAAGAACCAGAATGGCTTGCTACAATTGTAAAAGGATTGGGCATCTGGCCAAGGAATGCAGGAAACGGTCGATGAACAAAGAAAAAGGTCCAGCTAAACCGGTCAAGAAGAACTTGTCCCCCAACAAGAAGGATACCTTGAGGAAAGAGACCAAAAAGGAAGTCAAGAAGACTTGGTCAGCAAAAGGGAGAAACAGTTTCGCTGAGGAGAAATCTGAGGTAAGGTCATCATTTGCAGATGGGGATATCTCTTCAGCAAATTAAGCCTAAGAGCTTAGGGGGAACAAGTAGCCAGCCTACTGTTCCCAGAGGAACTGGTGAGCTATGATCTCACTCAGTCAAGAAGTGCAACCGGGAAAATGTCACCGGTCTAACATGTAAACCGGATAGGTAAGTGTTGACATTGCAACCAAGTACATACAAATAGCTAACGTGTCTACGGACCTGTTGTCAAAGGAAAAGTTATGTAATGGTAATTAATACAGTAACTGTTGGCAAATGTTATAGTTTTCTAATTATCGTTACGACCTAATTCTATAAAAGGGAAAGCTGTTTACTCATTTCACTTTACTTTGCGAACTGTGATTATTGATTTCATAAGCTTGAGTAATCTTTTCTTGCTGTGATTTACGTTCTTTGCTTAAGCAAATTCCGTGAGTCTTATCAAGAAATTTCTATGAAAACCGGTCTAGTATAATGGCATCCTCATCTTCTGTGGTAAGCCTAATTAGTGCTAATCAACGGGATAGACCAGTTTACGACATTATGGCAGTGCAGAATTGAGAGAATGATATGGCGGGAGCTCAATCGTCTGTGCCTGCAGGTGTTTTGATGACTGAGGATGTAACGACGCTCATCCACAAAAAGCATGAGGAACTTGGTGAAACGTTCATCCAAAGTGAATACCTTTCACTTTGCGAAGACAGGAAGCTTCAAGACAAAGCGAAACTTGAAACATCGGGATTGATCAATGGACTGAGATATCCAACCGTGTTTCGAGCGGATTGGATTAGACTGGTTCTGAGCAGGGTTCACGAACCAGGAATGTTGTTTGCAAAAGGCATGGTCACACCGATTAAAAAAAAGATTTACGTAGGGTGATTGGTTATAATGCCGTAGGGGAAGCTCTTACCCTAAGAACGATAGCCAATGCAAAAGTCACACGGTTGACGAAGTCAAGGTCTGACAGTGTAAAGCGCCTGCCTGGCTCTTTGCTAAAAATATCTTTTCTTTCTGAATTGTTTGCAAGTTTGTTTTTTTGTTTTTGATAATATTTGATTTTTTTTGAAATTTTTCCAGAATTCTATAACATAAATCATACAATTAAAATAATTTGAATGTTCACCAAAAAGTATTAACTACAGATTTGTCATTGCTCATAAATATCAATTCATACATTAAAGCTATTGGCACCTGGCAATGGAATTGAATGTTTGGTAAAATTGAATGACTTCCAATTATTGTTGTTGCAGCCTCAATGATGAAGAAGTATCCACTGGGAGTTCACACCAATGCTAGGAATCTCCACGTAGCCTCAAAGATTGAAGTCGCAGCTCTCTCAATAGGTAACGCAACCTTCTAGACAAGACTCGCAGCTAAAAAATGAAGTTGTGCAGCCTTAGGGACCAGTCATGCAACCCATAAATGATGTGACACAGCTCTTTAACAAGTTATGCAGCCAAAGAAGAAATGCGGCTGCCTTCCAATACAAAACGCAGTCAATACAATAATATGTTTCTTGAACTATTTGTTTCGAAGCTCACCAAATTCGAATACAGCCAGCTGAAAGATACAACAGCTGTTCAGATTTAAGCTTGAACCTTTGACTGAAAATCGAACCCCAATGCAGAATGTCTGTGAATCAACTGTAGATAAATAACTTATCACAATTCGGTATACAACAACACCAAATTGTATTTCCAGAATCAGAATTGAATTTTCAGAATTATTGTAGCAAAATTCACCATCAACATGTGATGATTCAAATTGCAAAAAGAGAGGAATCAATCCTCAAACCCTAGCCATCTTCTTCACAACCAAATTTTATAAAATTTACAAGTCAAGAATGAATTGCTTTTTTCCCAAAGCATTGCTTTTATAATAAAATATATCTTCTCTCACACACTTTTCACTTACAAAAGACATTGCTTTATGTGCACATTTGAAATTTAATAAACTATTATATTTCTCTTCACTTTAATGCTGAAAATGACCCTTTTATTAAAAGAATGCTATTCTTACACATAGGGTCCCTGTTTTATGATCTTAGGATTTAAAACTTCTCAACCTGGTTCCAACGAGCTATTACACTAAGATGCCCAGAATACATTCCACTAAAAATGGCAACCTTAGCCGATTTAATTAAATAATAAACATAATTCACCCATCTTGCGAAAACAACTGAGGAAGCATCAAAATCAAAATTTGACAGCACAAGAGTGATCGTGATGATGAAAGATGATGAATGAACTTGACGGGGTGACTTACTAAAAATAGACGCTCCCTCCAAGAAACTTGGAGTCCAAATCAGAAGCCGGATATAAAATCTGAAAGCATCATATGACTCGTCTAAATCCTCTGAGCTCAGTAGAACCATAAATTGACTTACTATGAATAGTAAGTCCTTCAAAAAGGGGCCAAAACCCACAACGGGGTCCTCTAATCATTAGTATTAGCGTACAAGGACCCAATGATAGGCTAAATCCACTAACTCCAATGCTTGCTCAAAATGGGGACATTACAAACAGTCGGTTGATGACTGTGAAAGACATTGAAGACGATAGCATTTGGTTTGCATCAACGGTTATCGGCTACAAAATATATCATTCGAGTAACCTAAATAGCGTATTGGGAGGAGCTATACATGCTGAGCATAGGATTATGCATCACAATGCGCAATACGATATATGTGCTATGTTGAGAGGGCAGATCTTCGAAAACCTGAAGAAGCTTGGTCTAGTAAAGAAGAAATTTCTCAAATATGGAACGTTGTTAGTATGTTTGTTTTTCTATTATCAGAACTTCTTTCCAGGCATAGGCAAGGTTAAATGGCTAGAAGATAAACCGATTATGGTTCAAATAGGAGAGATGGTTAATAACCTAGGAAATCGGTTCAATAAGATTATGACCGATTATTTTGAAGGCTTTCTGCTAAGAATGCACAATAGGGAAAGAATTCTCTCTGCCATTGTTGAACAATACAAGGAAGAGATATGCTTTCTGGTAAGCACTGATCATTGTATGATCCAGGCTGTGGAGCCAAGGTCTGAGTATGCACCAGAGCTCGGTTATGAGATAACCTCCAAGGTTGCAAAGGCATATGCTGATGCACTACAAGAAATCGACCTAGATCTCTCTGCATATCGGTTTGGCACCTATGAAGAGTTTCAGGCAAATCTGAAGAAAAAGACATCTGCAAAGGAACCAAAGAAGGTGTATGTAAAAAAAACTCCCACACCTAGGAAGAAGAAACCAGTGGCGGAAGAACTCAAGGTACAAAGAAAGAGGACTCAACAGGAGTCCAGTGCACAAGGTGAGGAACCGGAAGAAATTGGAACTAAAGAAACCACTACTCTTCCCAGAAAGAAGACCGGGAAACCGGTAAAAGAAAGTGCTCCTAGAGGAAGAAAGCCCACAATTGATGAATTAGTGGAAGGAGTTAAAGAATCCGGTGGATTGGGAGTAGTTGGAAGGAGATATGAACTTAGCAACGAAGAAGATAAGAGAAAAATAGAAGAAGCTGTAGTTTACTGTCTTTACAAGTTCAATTTTATCCCTAGTGAACTTGACAGAGTAATACATGGAGATTTACTCGAGATAATTGAAGGAAGATGGAAATCTTCCATTCAAAAAGAAAAAGAGCTGAGGATAAGGGCTCTACTTGAAGTTCATAATCATCTTAGCTTGGAAGAGGCAACCAATCAAGCTGATCTCTACAAACAAAGTTTCAAGATTAGAAAGAGAATTAGTCAGGTGCTGATTGGAGAAGTGGACAAAGTGCATGATGAAGGAGTTGCAACATGGACAAATGTTCTGAAGCAACAACATCAAGCAGAGCCAGAATGCCAAAAGACCACAGAGCCACCAGTGATTGACACTGGAAGGGGAAAGGGCATACTGGGAGTTGAGACTTCGGTCAAGGCAAAGACTACAACTGAACCGGTCATCGTTGATATCACTAGAGACACAGGTGGTGATCTCACTCCACCAACCCTACTGGCCTCCCTAGTTAAAGGTAAAGCTAGAACTTTAAGTGTAGATAATATAGTAGATGAAATAATGGATTTTGTTGAAGTGTCAAATGCTGCTAAATGGTTCAGTGTTTTGGTAGAAGAGGAGAAGTAGAAAATTGAAATTGCTTTATTAGAAACCTTTTTAGATTTCAACAGAAGTCCTAGGGACTATAGACCTCACTTTCCTCCAGAATTGAATGAAAGGCTTATGGTCAAATGGAGAACCGGTTTAGCAACAAACAATAAGATCATAAGGGAAAACTTTGACACAAGTGAGACTAGGTCTCAGTGATGAGACAATAAAAATTATGATGGAAGCAGTGTCACTAAATTTGGACACAAAAAATAGGGTTGCCAATATCATTAATGGACTGGAAAAATATGTGTATGAAGATTCTCTCGATTTTTTGCAAAAATGACTTCAACACTCTTAAATCAACAGTTCGACAGGGCATCTCACAAGATGAACTTGAAAAAGTATTGGTACCACTGATACAGTTCACAGCTGGTGAAAAATCAACAACTAGTGCGAAGGAAGTTACACTTGAACAGTTCACATGCAGTGAACAATCTAGTCTGGGACAACAAGTTCAACTAGAAGAACAAGTACAGGGAGAGTCATCAACAAAGATGACTACAGAAACAGAAACAAATAAAGAAGCTGTTTTGAATGATCAACAGGTTGTTGAGGAGCAACAAATAGAGCAACCACCGGAAGAAGTCCATGCGGAAGAGGAAGTACATCAAGAAGAGATACATCCAGAGGAGGCACTACAATAGGAAATTTGTTAACAACAGGAGTTGTCTGTTACAGTAGAAAAGGAAAAACCTGTAGAGGAAGAACCGGAATAGGAAGCAAAACAGAAGGAATCAATAGATGTTCGAAGTACATCTTCATTAAAGAGAAAGCTAACATTTGCAACAGATACTAAAGGGAAGAAAGGAAAAGTTAGTGAAATAGTTGTTGACATAAGCAAAATGTCAACAAGGCAGCTCAAGGAACTCACTAAGAGAAAATAGGATATGGTTTTCACTAGTGTAAGAAATATCTTGTACAATTTTGTACCTGATCCAGATATAGATGAAGATGAACCGGTAATTGATCAATTGGAGGTACTAGCACTAGCAATTGGGGAAGATGTTTCTGAGCTAGAAACAATTGCAATTGATCACTATGAGAAGAAGAGAATAGAAATTCTTCACAAACAAGTTGAAGAACTCAAAGCTACTGTATCTACAAGCACCGGGGAGCTACAACACCAGATACAGGAAGCGGGAAGGTTGATCACAAGGACTTCAAACTTTGAAGACTTTGTCAAAGATATAACTGAGAGAACGAACAAGACTACAAAAGAGATAAAGGTTCTAACATCAAAATTTGATGCGAAGATCTCTTCTGCAATTGAGTACAACCAAGAGCTGACAAGTCTTGCTCTCACCTTAAGGAAGGCATTCGAAGAAAAGACAAACAGAATCCAAGATCTTATTGGATTCCAGTTGTTCATTGCACCAACTTTTGATCTAATGTAGACAATGGCAACAAATGCAGATAGACTGATCAACGAACCTGATTACAAAATAGTGGAAGACATGGAAAATATAATAGTCTCACTGCAAGTAGCAAAGAAAAATCTTTATCATGTAACAGGTATATGGAAGCCATTCCTTGATTCTGCGAAGAAAATTTATAAGGATATCTTCAATAAGTTACAAATATAATATGTAAACATGTAAGAAGAATCAACCCTTTGACCTATGGAGGCAAAAAGGGGAAGAGATGTAATATAGATGAGAAGATCAATGCATTATAGAGAAGAGAGAGATGATAGTGTGTATGTTAGAATATGCTACAGGTAGACAAGGAGATCTACAAGGGAAGTCTACAAATCAATGTGATGTGTATTGATATGTTTTGCCACCAATGCCAAAGGGGAAGATTGGTGACATAAACTTAGTTGTCATTGGTAAAATCATAGGCAAACATCAATCCCATCGGAACACTGGTACATCACATCGGTACTCATAATTGTGCACCGGTAGACTAAACAAGAAAGCGGTGTACTTTTATTGATCGCACTAATACCGGTCTAGGTTTTTGCAAACCGGTCATGAGATACACACGGGGAACAGATGACTAACCGGATACAAGCTCCTCACCGGTTAAGTGCATGATAATCCGAACTAGATTATGCAGAGCGTTATCAGTTAAATTGGAGTTATCTTTTTCAGTGGAACTGAAGTTAGCTTTGTTTTATTTGCGAGCGTTTCAAGGTAAACTCAGTATCAGTTTGCAAGCTTTTTTTTGCATGCATGATTTATGGGTGAGTTTACAGCTTGGCAGAACTATGAGATGTATTTTTAATAAGATTAATTTCTTGTAAATACAGGTCAAAGGACATGAAAGAAGTGTTGTTGAATATCAAGAGCATAGAGTGAAAAAGAGCAGGAGAGTTGAATCGTCTTGGAGGAGTCACAGTCACGAGAGGTGAAAGGTGAAAAAAGATTCAACAACCAAGCAGAGGAAAGGGTAACAGGTATGATTTGATTAGACATAAAGTGTCATCATAAGATCATTGCTTTAAATTGAGAAGCATATTTAAATCCCTCAATCAGGGTGAACCCTAACAGGGTCTTTGTATAAATCTCTTTACCGGGTAACATCTTTATTGGTGTTCTAAGTCCTCTTACAAGGCGACTCCTAACATGGTCAAGATCCTAGCAGGTCTTCTACTAAATCCCTTAAGCAGGCAGCACTCTTACCAGTGCTTTGTAAGCCTCTAACAGGGCATCTTTATTACTGCAGTAGTGAAGTTGTGGGTTCTGTCCCACCGTGGTTTTTTTCTTCTAACCGAGGGTTTCCATGTACATGTGCTGTGTTGACCTGTGTATTCAATTTCTGTTTATGAATGTTGTAATATTCTTTAATTTCTGAATAAGTAAGAATATCTGTTTAGAAAGAACTAGAAGAAATTGAAATTATTGATTCAACCCCCTCCTCAGTAACTGGTTAGGATTAACAGTGTCATGGTTACTCATCAGAGCTGAATACTCTCTTAGGACTTGGCAACAATTTACAAAGATCATAATTGGATTTATTGATTATATAGAAATCATTGGATTGGAGTTGCCATAGATTTAATTACATGCTGCTATTCCCTTATGAAACCTTTGCCTTGTGGACGAGAGAAGAAAACTAGAGATCACAAGGTTAAATCTGTACAAATTCCAATATTGGCGGTTCCCTTGTCTTGGTGTGTTGATTACTCTAAAGTCATTGTTGATCTGTGCAATTGTCAAAAGTGGTTCGTAGTGGCATTTATCTTCATCAAACATTTCTACTGTTACACTTGAGAAATTGATGTTCTTGGTGTGTCCCAACACCAAGAACTTATCGTTATAATCTGCGGTAGAGGCATAATAGTTGTTCATCAACTAGTAAAAGAGATTGTATTCATCCAGGGAGCAAAGAGAAAAGCGAGATCCCATCCGGGACATTACATTGGTATTAGAGCTAGTCATTTTTCCAACCTCTTAGGGAGACTAAGAGTTTGGAGGTCTGGATGAGAGTATGGTGCCCAATGATGGCTAATGGTGGGTGAAGGCACTACTTAAAATTGGTGAGGATATAGGGATGGTGTTGGCCTCCCATTGGATATACTGGAAGCATGTTTTGAGTAAGGTGGACCATTCACCTTGAATGTTTATAGAATGGACCCTTGTTCCTATGGAGACCACTTTAAGACAACGATAGTTGTTGAAACTTGAGACACCCTGACAAGGAAATCAATCCAACAACTACTTGATACTTAAGTTAGATTTTGAGGATCTCGACTCCTTAAGTATCGTATGATGATGAAACCATGAAGGAGATGTTGCACTCGGTAATTGACAACTTTCAGAGCTTTGGTGACATCAATAGAGATCTTTATGAAGGAGGTTTACAAAACTGGAGATTTGTGCAAAAATCAGATTAACCTCCTCTTGGATATGGGATTGCAATGTTTGATCCACGATATGTTTCATCACTTCTTAGTCACGATCAAGGAATATCATGATAACAAGGTTTTTGCTGCCATGGAGAGTCTTATGATTTCATGTATCCAGATGGATGTAATATCCCAACTTATCATATCTATTCTATCAGTCGTTCATAATCAATAATGCATTCCTTCTATTGTAGCATGTAGATTGGTTGATAATGTATTCAAGCATCAGGAAGAAAAATCGTAGTCTCACTTGCACAAGGATGAGGAAGTTGGTGACAACATTAAGAGTGATGGACTACATGAGGATGATGAAGACATGATCATAGGTTCATCTTAGCCACATGAGGATATGAACAAACAAGAATAAGCTATTGCACCTATAAGTCGACAGCACATAAGCCTACATGGTAGACACATGGTTGAAGAGGATGTTTGCATGGAGCTCGCGAAGCCATCATTGATCGATCAACTACATGGACACATGGATCCTACCAATATTCTTTTGCACGAGCGAATGCTACAACTGGTTGGTAAAGGAATTTATATGTTATGTGAATAGTGATCATATTTGGTCATGTAATGCAATTGATTCCACTTATTTCATGCATACATTTGTATTGTTGAGATTGTATGAGGCATTTTTCCTTAGAGAGCAAATTGTAGAGACTAGGGTCCTACAATATGGTAATGTTTGGTTTGTCATGGTTGCTTCAACATGGAATTGGCTAGGGGCAATAAGCATAGTGGATATACTGATTTGGATTAGTCTCATGGAAACATGTGATCTTCAACATTATAGACCAGCACTTACTGAAGAAGATGAAGAGACTTAAAGGTAACACAATTCTAATCCCTTGGATTTAATGGACAACCCTTTGCCATCACATGAGAAATGCATTGAGGACAACAACAATTCAGTTGAGGTCCATGATGTTTGGTCGAGTATGCTCCTTGGAATCACCAATGGCACACCTATGGACATCTCTTATGATGAGTGGCATCTACATAGAGAAGTCAAGTCACAGCTAAGTTTTGAAGCCCCAGATTGTCGTGGTTGGGCAGTACCTGATTGGTATGATGGCATGATGACTTGGGAACGTGGCATCGATGTGTTTGATACTTTGCTTCAGTGGGAGCTTGACAAGTTGTTCTACAACTCCGTGCATGACATTGTTTATATTAGAGTAGAGCAGCATAAGCTCAATGGAGATTGATCTTTCCACTTACATCCAAGAGGGTTAAGGAGTCGACGCTTGCAATCATGATGCGACATCAACGCTTCAACAGTTATGACTGTTGATGTCCAGTCTTGGTTTGGGATCTTGGAGCCTGTCAGATGATGAATGGTTTCATGACATATTGCTTGAGGGAAATAAATCTTTGGGTTGAGAGGATTGTAATGTCCCTTCATTTTAAGGGAATTGTTATGTATTTTCACATGGTCCTATTTGTAACTTGTGGACCTATTTGGGGCCACACATTTGAAATTGTTTTTGTTAATGGAGGTGTCAACTTCATTTGTTCGGCTTCCATGAAGCAATTGAATGATCGTCAATCCTCTCTTTGTGTTTGTGTACTGTCCTAAATTGTAAGAACTTATGTGCTCTAGAAGTTAATGATTATTTAGCACCTACCTTAGAAAATTTGCATTCTAGGACTTCATAATTGCACTTAATGCATACCTAATTCAAATTTGAGTCCTCTTCTCCCTCTAACTTGTGCGAAAGTCGAGGTAGGATCTAATTTCTATGAATCCTCTATTTTCCTCCAGTCACAAATTTCATTTCATCCCCTAGGCCTTATTTCACACTTTTTGACCTCGAATTTTAATCCCATTGTCAGAAACCTCAAACTGTCGGATTAACATTGATCCATTTCTTGGGATTAACCAAAGTCCTCTAGGACTAGGTCGGCCTTGTCCTAGACTAGGCCAACCTAACTCGGCCTTGTCTTAGTAGAGTAATCTCAGATTTAGGACCTGGGTACATCTCAATATTTTTGAAGGGTTTCCAAATCTGTGGTCAACTGTTTAATTCTAACTCCCAAAATCACTATAAAAGCAACCTAATCACTTCATTTTCACATAATGAAATCAAGTGCAAGGTGGATATCCCAATTTGATTACAACAAACAATTGCAAGGTGGAAGCCCTAGTCTGATGACAACCATTCAAGCAAGGGTTATCTAATGAAGACTTCATCCAAGCATTCAAATCAAGCATCTACAACTTCAAATCAAGCATTCAAGATATCATTTTCTACATCATGGAGTTTCAATTGGATTGTGAGGATGGATAGGAGTACTTTTGCCCTTTGCGGCTTGATATGATTTCCTTGTTATTTTCAGATCTATGCATTTATAATTCATGTTTATATGCTTACATTTACATTCATTCAATCATACATTGTGTGCATTTAAATGCTAGGCTTTCACTCTATCGCATATAGGGTTAGATCTAGGCTTTTACTTTGGCATTCTAGCTCATTAGCATTCTAGACATACTCTAGATTCACAAGCACATCACACTTTACATATTCTACCGACTATCCGTGGAGGTGGGAATAACCAAAATGGGCGGTTGACTAAGGGAAACCCCTATATAGCCACCCACACACACATTTTCCAGATTTGTTGGTTGCAGAAGTGTAGGTACAGGTATAGATCTGGGAACCTTGGAGTCTGATTGTTCCAAATCCATTTCACCTTCCAGTTCAAAAAGCCTCTGGACAAGGCTGATTTGGGTCGGTGTTGTCCAGGACAAGGCCAATTTGGGTCAGCCTTGTCCTTTTCCAAATCAGAATCTTAAGTTTCAGACAGTTGCAGATTCTAGGTTGTCAGATCTAAAAGCCAGCAGAGTCTGGGATTTTGATAGTTGGGAAAATCAGGTTCAAATTGCAATTTTCCTCTCCGGTTTTCATGTTCTCACATTCCTATCTCTATTTCTTGGCATTTACTTTCATAGATCTGATTCAGCATTGAGATTTACATATCATTGAGCATATCTTATTGAAATCAATCAAATCTAGTCGTATAAGACATAGATCCCGTGTTGGTGCCCTAACTCTCTAGGTTCTACTTACTGGATCCATCTTGTAAGCAAGGGTTTTCAATTCCAATGTATAATAGCCTTCATTAATTTGGTGAGTAATCTACATCCTAACATTGCTCACTATTTCCTATTAGACGTTTTTGTTGTTACTAAACCGGTTACTGAGAGGGGGGGTGAATCAGTAAATACTTCTTTGTGGGTGTAATTGCAAATTTGTTTAATTATCCTTTACTGATAAGCACAATAAAACAAACACTTACAAGCATGAAGGAATCACACAGATCAACACAAGCATTTATACGTGGAAACCCTCAGTTAGAAGGAAAAAACCACGGTGAGACAGACCTCACAACTTCACTACTGTAGAATGAAGGCGCCCTGTTAGGAGCTTACAAAGCATTGCTTAAGGTGCTACCCGATGCAGGGATTTTACAAGAGATCTGTTAAGATCTGAACTCTGTTAGGAGCTGCCTGGTTACAGGACTTTGAACATTAAAAAAATGTTACCTTGTTCGGGGATTTTTACAACGAACCGATTAGGTCCACCCTAATAAAGGGATTTCAATTTGCTTCCTCTACTAATAAAAGCAATGATGTGATATGACATTGATTGTCTGACTAGATCATACCTCTATCCCGTTTTGCCTAGATGTTGATCTCTGCTACCTCTGTGTTTGTAGCTCTTCTCTCAGAAGATGTCTCTCCTCTGTTCTATGCAATCACCAATAAGCAACGACAACTTTCTTGCGTCCTATGACCTACATTTATACAAGAGTGAACCTCTTGACTCATAGAACCGCCAGGTTGTAAACTTAACCATAAATCATGCAACACATAAAAGCTATGCAATCTGATCTGGAGTTTACCTTGAGATCATGCGTAGAAATAAGCTAACTCCTGTTAAAAAGCTAACTCCACTTCTGAGCGGTGGATGTCCCGTATAATCAAGCGTTTAACTCAAACTGATCCATAAATTCTGGATCGGATCTTTCTTGCAGTTAGACCAGTATACCCATTATACCCGATTCCTTCTTGTATGCAACATAAGACCGGTACTGTGTACTTGGTTCGGTCTACCGGTGTAACTATCGATATCGTCAACCGGTGCATACACTCTGTTCTTAGTCTACCGGTGGTGTCTAGAGTAATGTAAGTGACTGGTGACCCTTTACCGTTGTGAATGGTGTTTGTGAAATACACTAATGACAATTCATATTGCTAACAATCTTCCCCTTTGTCATTGGTGGCAAAATCATACACAGCCATTCAGACAAAAACAGATAATACCTTGGTCTTTGTAGAACACTTCCCCTGTCTGAGTGCTCCGGGTGAATGTTCTGCACTTTGTCCACTCTTTATCCATTTATTTCCTGTTCTTCTCGTCTTCCCCTTTTTGCCTCCATAGGACAAAGGGTTTAAATGGGCATTTTTGGCAAAAATGTCTTTGTAAATGACTTTTGTAGATGGAAGAAAAGGGTGCCACTGACCGATTACATGCTCTAAGTTTGATTGAGCAGCTTGTAGAGAGACAATAATGTTCTCCATATCTTCAATAGTCTTATGTTCAGGCTCTTTGATGAGATTCTCAGCATCCTTTGCAGAGTTTTGCATAAGTCTAGGGTAGGAGCTAGATATAGCTGAAATCCAATGATGTCTTGGATTCTCTTAGTTTGCTCCTCAGAAGTCTTTCTCAGAATGAGAGAAAGACTTGTCATTTCCCTGTTGTAGCTTGTTGCAGATCTTTTCTTGATGTCATACTGAGAAGACAAAGCTCTTATGTCTTCTGTAGCCTTGGCTGACCTTTCTGTCAGATCTTGCATGAATGTATTAAAATTTGAAGTAGTGACCATCAAATTATTGCCAACTTGTAACTGCTGTTGAAGAATACTTTAAATGGTTGATACTATTGCCTTTGAATCTGTAATCAGTTTATTGAGAATTTCAATTCTCTTCTTCTGATAATGATCAATTGCCACTGTTTCTGGATTGGTCAGATCATTACCAACAGCTGTTGCCAATACTTCCATTTGATCAATGACCGGTTCATCATCATTGATGTCAGCATCCGGTACAAAGTTGTATAGGATGTCCTTTACTTTGGTCAGAACCATATCATGTTTTCTTTTAGTGAGCTCCTTCAGCTGCCTTGTTGACATCTTGCTGATGTCTACCACTGTATCGGTGACCTTACTCCTTTTGTCTTCCTTTTCCTTGGCAAATGACAACTTTCTCTTAGATGAGGAGGATCTTGGAATATCTGATGTCTCTTTTTGCTTTTGTTCCTTTTCCAGTTGAGCTTGCTCGGTTTGTACAAGAATTTCTTGTTCCTGTTCCTTAATTTCTTCTTCTCTTTGTAAGTTAACCTCTTCCGGTCTTGTTTGTTGTTGTGGAACTTCCCCTTCTTGTTGCACTTCTTCTTCAGCCATAGCATCTTCCTCTTGATGCGAGTGTACTTCCGGTGGGACTTGTGTTTGTTGCTGCTCTTCAGTCGTATGAGGATTACCTACAACAATTCCTTCATCACCTTCAAGTGATATGTCAGTTGGAATATCAAAAGATTTCTCCATATTGACAGGTTTACCAGAAGTGAACATTTATGTGGAAACTTCCTGTTCACAAGTTATTGGATCTTGAGTTGTAGTGAACTGAACAGGTGGTTTATTTAATGTTGCTGTTTGATCTTGAGGACCTGTTGCTTCAAGAGTTTTGAAGTCATATTGCTGCCAGAAATCTAAAGTCTCTTTGAAGACTTCATTCTCATATCCATTGAGAATGTTGGCAACTCTGTAATTTGTATCCAGATTCATAGATGCTTCTTCTAATAAAAGCTTTACTCTCTTGTCACTTAGACCAAGTCTAGCTTTTTCCAGTGCTTCCCTATTGATCTTTGAGTTTATTTCTAGACCGGTTCTCCATTTTGTTTGAAGCTTACTATTTAACTTAGGAGGAAACTTGCCCCTATAATCCCTAGGAGTTTTGATGAAATCTAGTAGACTTTCAACAAGAGCTTTTCCAATTTCCTGTTTGTCCTCCTCGGCTAATAGACTATACCATTTGGCTGCATTATCTATATCTCCAAAATTTGTAATTTCAGCTACAATATCATTGATAGTCATTGTGCAAGCCTTACCTTTGTCTGGAGAAATTAGACGTGTTGGATTTGTTGGTTCATCACTAATGTCAACAATGACCGGTTTCTCTGCTCCGAGTACACCTTTTCCTTTCCCAATGTTAGGAACTGGTGGAACTATAGATCTTTGGGGTGCTTCCTCTGCTTGTCGCTGAGTTTGAAGAAGCTTGGTCCAGGTAGACACACCTTCTTGATGAACCTTATCTACCTCTCCAATAAGCACTTGAGCGATCCTCCTTGTTAGAAAATTTTATTTGTGAAGATCAGCTTGCTGAGTAGCTTCCTCTAGAGTGAGGTGATTCTGCACTTCCAACAGAGCGCGTATTCGAAGCTCTTTTTCCTTATGCATTGAAGCTTCCCACCTGGCTTCAAGTATCTCATATAGGTCTTTTGATACAATCTTTTGAATCTTAGGAGAAAGATTAAACTTGTACATGTAGTAAACTAAACCTTCTTCAATCTTTCTTTTGTCTTCGTCATTTCTTAAATCATACCTTCTGGCCACTTGTCCTAACCTTCCTGTATTCTTTATTGCTTCTACAAATTCATCAATATTTTGTCTTTCAGGTCTTACTTAAGGCTCTTTCACCGGTTTTCTTAAACCCTTCTTCCTTTTGATTAAAGGAATTGTGTCCTCAGACTCGCTTTCTTCAGCTTCTTCTTGTGTGCTTGCCACTAGTTGAGCTTTCTTCTTTTGCGCCCTAGCTGGTGCAGTCACCGGTTTCTTCGGTGTAGGTGTTCTTTTCACATAAACGTTCTTGATTGGTCCTCTTTTTAGATTTTTCTCTATTTCCTCTGAAGTTCCAAACCGTTGAGCACTGAGATCCAGGTGTGCTTCCTGCAAGGCCTCTGCATATGGCTTTGTAGTCTTTGCTGTGATCTCATAACCAAGCTCCGGTGCATACTCATCTCTTTGTTCTACTGCTTGAATGATGTAGAAGTCAGTTGATACCAGAAAACATACCTCTTCCTTATACAGGTCAACAATAGTTGATAGAATTCTTTGTCTGGCATGCATTTTTAGCTAAAAGGCCTCGAAATAATCGGTCACTGCCTTGCCTAACTTGTCTCCCACTTGGTTAGCCATATCACTAATTTGCATCATGACCGGTCGATCTGTCGCCCATGTCACTTTTCCTATTCCAGGGAAGAAATTATAATAGTAAAAATAGAGACATATCAGAAATGTGCTGAATTTCAGTGATTTCTTTTTGACGATGCCTAGCTTCTTCATATTCTCAAAAATCTGTCCTCTTAGCATTCCACACATATCATATTGTGCATTATCATGTATTATTCGGTGAGCCGCATGTATGCCTCCACTCGATATGCTATTTAGGTTACTGGACTGATATATTTTGTAACCTATTACAGCAGATGCGAACCAAACTATTGGATCTTCAATATCAGTTACGGTCGTCAATCGCTTGTCAGATTTTGATTTAGTCAGTTTGGCCACCACTACATTTGATATGGTTCTCAGGGTTAGGGCTTCCCCTTGATTACTGAACCCGGTTACCCTATGAAGATCATCTTTCGTGATAAGAGTACAGATTGCTTTTGTGAGCCAGAATCCCGGTTCGTGCACTCGACTAACCACCATTCGAATCTAGTCTGGTTTGAAGATGGTTGGATATGAGATTCCATTGATAATCCTAGACGATACCAGCTTTGCGTAACCATTAGGATAATTTCCATCTTTGCATAGCGAGCCATACTTGCTTTGTATGTACGTCTCACCCAATTCTTCTTGTTTTGCATGGATGAACGCAGTTACATCTTCTGTCAGGAATACTCCATTAGGCACTGAGGAGAGTGTACCAGCCATGTCGTTCTCCCTGTTCTGATTCGGCACAATATTATACGGAGGACAATCAACTTGATTTGCTGGAACCAGCTTTGCATCGTAAGATGAAGATGCCATTGGTCTCAATTGATTACGAGAGAGATGATTAATCGGTTTCTCAAACAATCTCGCTCGATGATCAATTCGCAAGAATATTACTCAGGCAGAAAATAGATAGACACAAAATTGCAAGATAAAAGTAAATGAGTAATTCTTCTTCGCATTTATAGGATTAGGGCATAATGGTAATTACCAAATGGTAACTATTGTTAAACGGCTACAGCATTAAATGCCTCACCTAACCTTTCTTGCCACTTTTGCTAACCGGTAGTCCAACTTTTTCGGTTAGGCATGCCCCGGTTGATCACCTCATACCTTTCCGGTCTGACTTGTAGACTGAGTGAGATTGAAACTCACCAGTTCTACCAGGAACGGTAGTTGCACTACTGGTTCCCCCTAAGCCTTGAATGCTTAGTTTCTAGAAGAAATATCACCATCTTGTGACGAGGATCTTACCTCTGTTTTCTCCTCAGCGGAGCTCTTTGATTTCTTAACGAACCATATTTTCTTTATCTCTTTTTTGGTCTCCTTACCTTTGTTGATCTTCTTATCAGAAATCAAGGTCTTCACCGCCGGTTTGGCCGATCCTTTACATTTGTTCCTAGTTCGGTTCCAGCAGTCTTTTTCTAAGTGACCGACTCTGTTGCAGTGATAGCAGACCATACTGGTTGCCTTCCATGGGTTCGTCCTTCTTGGATTGGGTGATTTGCTCCATGAATCACTGTTGCCATGCATCCCATTGTTTGCATAATTAGTTGTGTTCTGGTTCTTGCTTTTATTGGTGAATACCGGTCTTGAAGACCTGAATGCCAGTCTTCGATTTGCATTCTTCAGCCTTGTGTCCAAATTTGTTGCAAGCATAGCAGTAACCCTTGAAGCTTCCCCTGCTTCCACTAGACACCGATGTGGGGCTGGACCAACATTCATTGGTCTTGTGGCCATTTTTACAACAGTTCTTGCAGTAGCTATTGTTGGGCCTTACCTGTGCTTTTCTGTAGTCATTTGTTTTGTGACCCGGTTTCCCACAATGGTTGCAAGTTATGTTAGAGGTCTTCTTACCTTTATGTGCCAGCAGCTTCTTCTTTGCTTTCTTGCTTGTCTGGGCTCCAAAAGATTCACCATTCTGTTTGGTGATTTCACCGGTGAATGCAAGACTGGTTTGGTCTTTGTGCCTTTGAGCTTTAAGTTGCTCATCGAGCTTGACCGAACTTTCATTGTATCTTCTCATGGTTTCATTCGTTTCTTCAAGGACTTTCTTTTGTTCGTTGAGTTGATATACCTCAATTGTCAGTATTTTGCATGCATCGTCCCTATCCTGCCATGCCTTGTGCATATTGGCGTTTTCTTGGGTGACAATCAGCATATCTTGTTGAAGTTGCAAAATGATAAGTTGACTTGCCCCTGCAGCTTCCTCTGCCCGATTTCTTGCTTTTTCAGTGGCTGTTAATGACCTGACTGCTGTGTTCCTTTCATCTTCAGCTTCTCCCCTTTTTTCGATCAGTTTAGTCATCCTTCGGTCGTTTTCTTCTTGCTTCCTTTTGAAATTTGCAATCTGACCGGTAAGGATCTGGTTCTTATCCATAAGGTTAGAGACTGCTTCTTCATCAGATCCGCTTTGACCAGAGAGCTCATCAATAGTTTCATTGCTCTCATTGAGCTGTATAGCTAGCTCCTTTCTTTTTGCAAGGGATCTCCTCGATCTATTCTTTAGAGAGGCAATGATGTCGTTGGCTTCCTCCAGCTGTTTCTGATACCGGTAACCCTCCATGATCTTTTTCTCAAGCGGTTAGGCGTTATATATGAGAGCCTTCGCTCTGATACCAATTGTTACTAAACTGGTTACTGAGAGGGGGGGTGAATCAGTAAATACTTCTTTGTGGGTGTAATTGCAAACTTGTTTAATTATCCTTTACTGATAAGCACAATCAAACAAACACTTACAAGCATGAAGGAATCACACAGATCAACACAAGCATTTATACGTGGAAACCCTCGGTTAGTAGGAAAAAACCACGGTGAGACAGACCTCACAACTTCACTACTATAGAATGAAGGCGCCCTGTTAGGAGCTTACAAAACACTGGTTAAGGTGCTACCCGGTGAAGGGATTTTAGAAGAGATCTGTTAAGATCTGAACTCTGTTAGGAGCTGCCTGGTTACAGGACTTTGAACATCAAAAAAAGGTTACCTTGTTAGGGGATTTTTACAACGAACCGATTAGGTCCACCCTAATAAAGGGATTTCAATTTGCTTCCTCTACTAATAAAAGCAATGATCTGATATGACACTGAATATCTGACTAGATCATACCTCTATCCCGGTTTGCTTGGTTGTTGATCTCTGCTACCTTTGTGTTTTTAGCTCTTCTCTCAGAAGATGTCTCTCCTCTGCTCTATGCAATCACCAATAATCGACAACAACTTTCTTGCGTCCTATGACGTACATTTATACAAGAGTGAACCTCTTGACTCATAGAATTGCCAGGTTGTAAACTTAACCATAAATCATGCAACACATAAAAGCTATGCAATCTGATCTAGAATTTACCTTTAGATCATCCGTAGAAATAAAGCTAACTCCACTTCTGAGTGGTGGATGTCCCGTATAATCAGGGTTTTAACTCAAACTGATCCATAAATTCCAGATCGGATCTTTCTTGCAGTTAGACCGATATACCCATTATACCCGGTTCGTTCTTGTATGCAACATAAGACCGGTACTGTGTACTTGGTTCGGTCTACCGGTGTAACTATCGATATATTCAACCGGTGCATACACTCTGTTCTCAGTGTATCGGTGGTGTCTAGAGTAATGTAAATGACCGGTTACCCTTTACTGTTGTGAATGGTGTTTGTGAAATACACTAATGACAACTCATATTGCTAACAGTTTTGGTGAACCCCAACCTTTCATGCATTATACCTTTTGCGTTGAATTAGTTAGATTTTGCATTCATTTTAAAACCCTAAAAATGACAAAAACATTGTCATTTTAGTTCTTAGATCTCCTTTTCATACATTGCATTAGCTTAACTGTTGGCATTAATCGGTAAGGATGTAACCTGTATATGGCAAAGTGGTGTTGTCATTGATGTCTAAGGTTAACATTGTTCCAACTGGAATCGAGTAACATTAATAGTAAACCGTTTTAGTTCACAAAAAGGACTGGTTATGAAACCGGTGACACATAGTGAACAGGAAGTAGTACTGAGAGAAAGTTCTTACCAATCATCAGAGCAACTGGTAACCAAGGAAGGTAATTGGAGCATCCAGAACAATGACCGATAAAGTGTATAACCAGAACCAAGGAATCAAACCGGCATAGACAGAGAAAGGCAAAGTGACAGGTGATGAGAAAGACCTGTACACTACCTTAGGATGGAAACTGAGACTTATGAACTGGTGAAAGTCACAGTTGAAAAACACTTGTGTGACTCTTTGACCGAGATTTGTGGCACAAAATCCTGACAACTTTGTGTTTTAAAGAAGATCGGTGCAAGGCACAATTGAAGGTTTTAATGCTGAAGATTATGGCATTAAAACATGAGAAAACATAGAGAAATCTCAAGCAAGGGCAAGAAGACTATTTATTCTTCAGCCTGTGAAGAATATTGTTTGTCTTCATTCTGCCAAGAAGAGAAAGAGTGAACCTGTACGCTGAGAGAAGCTACGGAAAAAGGTGAAAAGAAGAAGAAGAGTTTGCAAGGAAGCACAACAATCTGTGGAGAGCATACCAGTGGTGCCTGGTGATGACTCTCAGTTGATAAACGCAACAGTCTTATCAGGCTCAGTAAAGCCATTTCAAGAAGATCAAATCCTCTATTGCTCTCTAACAATTGCAATAGCAAAATCCCAGTATTTGGGTGGACATTAATAGGTCCCTTGTATTAAATTCCTTAACTGGGTGACATCTCTGTAAATGTTTTAAGTCCTCTAACAAGGCAGACTTTAACAGACCTTATTTCTTAAATCCCTTAACTCGGTCGCATTTAACAGTGCGTTTGTAATCCTTTAATAGGGAAGGCTCTTAATAGGGCGTACTTCAGAAGAGTGCAAAATTTGTGAGGTCTCCTCACACCGTAGTTTTCTCCCGATTTGGGTTTCCATGTGATACATCTGGTGTTGTCCATTGCTTTAATTTTGTGATAGCTATTTCTCTGATAGAATTTGTTCTGCTTACAGTTTTAGTTATATTATATCAGATTGGTTTTTAAGTTTTAGTGGGTGTTGATTCACCCCTCCCCTCCCAGCACTGGTTGGGACCATCATTAACTCTTATGTTTTTATGATTTAATTATCTTGCTTTTTAGTTGGATCTACTCATTGTTGCATCATAAACAGAAAAAAAGAAAAAAAAGTGTTGTCTTTTACTTTTTTGCATTTCATTTACTTTTTGAAAAATACAAAAACAATTATATTCATACGTCTTTAGTTTCTTTCAAACATGTCTGATTTCTTTATTCAAGAGTTTATAGCTTATTATGATTCATTAGTTGTGATATTGCTATCATGATTTAACTGTGTAGTTTTTTGAGTCAAACTCATTGACCCATGATTCATGAGTAGTGGTTCACATGAACCCATCTCTCATGAGAATGAATGGAACACAAAGCACTCATTGGATCTAGGTGATGCTCACAGAGGTGAAGCACCGGGACTTCCCGGGAGGTCACCCATCCCAGTACTACTCCAGCTCGAGCGCGCTTAACTACGGAGTTTCCCCCATGGTTAAACCCACTCTGCTTGCAAAAATATTTTTCCCCCATGGTGGAAAAATATCTCCTACTTATCAATTCATTAGTTGTTATAATCTTCAGACCATTAACGAACTGTATAGTAGTGAAGATTTTGCTATGTTAAATGAAGCCTTTGATGACTTCGTCTCTTGTCAATCTTCCTCTACGTCTTCAAAACCAACCTTTTGTCAAAAGTTACTTAGTTTTCTGCCTTTGCCTACTTATATTTGCAACATTGATAAGCCTATAGTAGTTGTTCATTTAGCTTCAAATGTACCTATGGTAACCAACAAACCTATGATAACGGTCAAGGGATGTATTGAGTCAAATTCTTTTGAAACCCCTAACAAGGTTGTGATTACTGTTAAGGGATATCTTCAACAAAATCTTTCTCAAAACTTCTCAACACTTGTGATTACAATTAAAGAATACAATCAACCGAGTTCTTTTCAAACTCCGAACAAACCAATCATAATTGTAAAAGGAAAATCTAAGAGTCCTTTGGAGTTTGTCAAAAGGTATCATGTAGTAGATCACACTTATCGTACAAGAAACAATCCTCATCCTACTAATCCGGTTGTTCCTACTTCTCTTCCACCTTCTCAACCCGTGCTTCCTCCAACACGACGTTTAACTCCCAATCTTGGAAAGGAGTATGATTTGGTAGAACAATTGCATGTACTCCTGCTAAGATTTCTCTTTGGGAACTTTTTCAAACTTCTCCTACATATCACAAAGCCTTGCAAAAAGATTTAACAACTCTTCCAACTCCACCACCTAATTAGGATAATATCAATTCCTTTTTAGAATGTATGCATACTTCACCTATCCCGACTCAAATTATCCTTACTTAAGATGATTTACCTTCTAAAGAAGTTCAAAATCAATATGATGTCGTTATGGTGGCTGTCCTTATCAACGGTAATCTCATTCGTAGGACCTTAATTGATAATGGATCTGGATTAAATGTTTGTAGCATGAACATGTTGAAAGAAATCAAAGGTGATATCTCAACCATTAAACCTAATTCCATTCCTCTTCATGGCTTTGACAAAGTTGCTAAGAAAACATTAGGTATTATTACTTTTCCTATTAAGGTAGGTAAAGTTGTTTTAGACACTCCTATTTATGTGATGCTTGGACCCCTTAATTAAAATCTTCTTTTGGGTAGACCTTGGTTACATGCTATGCATGTTGTTCCTTCTAATCTTCATTGAAAAGTTAAGTTTATTTATAACAATTTGATGTACACTCTTATGGCGGACGATCACCCGAATAGTTGTTGAATATTGAATAAAACACTAAACTTGAGTCTGTTGAAGAAAAACAAGATCAAGAAGCTAAGGATGATCCTTCTCTGACTAGTGTCCTTTCGGATGATGATTGGAGGTCCTTAGATTTTACACCAATTTATATTGGAGAGTACAAGGTCCCGAAATTTGAAGGTCAACAACCCAAACTTGACAAAGAACCTATTTAGTCAACATCCCTTTTTGATGAGCTTAGTAACAACTTTGTTGCTGCTTCTACCAATGAGTCTTTAGAAACTATCAAGCCCAACTATTATGACATAGTGACCTATGAAGCACCATTAACTTTTTCAGATATGGCTTCTCGTTATGGTCTTGGTTATCATTTATTAGCAAAACATGGATTCAATGGAAATGGATGTGGAAAATATGAACAAGGAATTCAAGTGCCCTTAGAAAATGAGAGGCATGAACACTCTTATGGATTAGGATTTAATCCTTATAGGCAGCCGCAACCAGTTACTCTCAATGTTAACAACATTTCTTTTGGACCTTTGAAAGTTGTGAATCCTTGTCTCATTGATTTTGATCAACAATTTTCTTTTGACACCTTTAGTACCGATGATGCTTTAGCTGAATTCTTGGGGCATACAAATGATCTTCCTCCTTTTCATCATAATAGGAGATTGCCTTATTTTGAATGTTGAAGCATACTTTGGGAAAGAGACTACTTCCGAACAACACCATGATCTCCCTTTGCCTATGGATTTCTCTCAAAAAGGTAATCTTTTGGTTATTAATACCATTGATGTGTAAATGGATCCTTATAACGCTGAAAAAGTCATCAAAATTGGAAAATGTTTAGACGAAGATGAACGCAAAGAGATTACTTCCTTTCTTCTTGATTTCCCTGATGTCTTTGCTTGGGCTTATTTTGACATGCCTGGTATTGACCCTAAAATTGTCACGCATAACACTGTCCTTCCTAATGCGAAGTCGGTGAAACAAAAGATACGCAAGATGAATCCCAATATTGCTCTTCTTGTGAAACCTGAGATTGAACAGCTCCTTGATGCTGGCTTTATTCGTCCTATCAATTATTCTCCTTGGATCTCAAACATTGTAGCCGTATCTAAGGGTGACAATAAAATCCAAATGTGTACTGATTTTCGTGACTTAAACAAAGCTTCCTTGAAGGATGATTTCCTGCTCCCTAACATTGACATGATTGTGGATTCTACAGCGGGACATTCTTTATTATCTTTCATGGATGGTTTCTCTGGCTATAATCAAATCTTCATCCCTACTCAAGATCAATACAAGACCGCTTTTATTACTCCGTGGAAAACCTTTTGTTGGGTTGTCGTGCCCTTTGGATTGAAAAATGCGGGTGCTACATATCAACGTGCTATGACTCTTTATCTTCCATGATTACATCCATAAGATTCTTGAAGATTATGTGGATGACATTCTTGCCAAATCCATTACTCGTAAGGATCATGTTCCTATTTTAGACAAATCTTTGAACGAATATCTAAATATAACATGCGCTTGAATCCTCAGAAATTTGCTTTTGGTATGGATAGTGGAAAACTTCTTGGATTTATTATTTCAAATAAAGGTATTGAGGTGTATACTGAGACAATTGATGGCTTTTTTAATAAGTTGCCTCTCTGAAACATTTCACAACTTCGTAGTTTACAAGGAAAAATACAAGCTATTCACCGGTTTGTATCACACTTGGCAGATCGTACGATTCCTGTCACTTCCTTGTTAAACAAAGACTCTACTTTCTCTTGGAATGATGATTGTAAACAAAGATCTGAACAATTCAAACAATATCTTGCTAATCCTCCTATCTTGCAGCCTGCTCAACCTAATCAACCTTTCTTCTTATACACTTTTGCTTCTTCCAATGCTTTGTCCGCTGTCTTAGCTCAACATGATAAGAATGGAAACGAGCAACTGGTGTATTACATTAGTCGTACTTTGGTAGATTATGAAACTTGATACACCAGGATAGAAAAAAAATGTCTTGCTTTTGTTTTTGCTTGTCAAAAACTTTGACATTAACTTCTTAATGCGGAAATCAATGTCATCATAAAATTTGATCCTTTGAAACATCTTTTCTCAAAACTGGACTTGTCTAGACACTTAGCTAAATGGGTTATGGTGCTAAGTGAGTTTGACTAAAAATTTGTTTCTCAAAAGGCAATTAAAGGACAAGCTCTGATTAATCATCTTGTTAAGCTCCTTCACCTACTTCTACTTCTACTCCTACTCCTACCACTTTCCTTGACGAATTTGTTTTACCTACAGACATTGATGATACATGGGAATTGTACTTTGATGAATCTAGATGCAAAATCGGCTCTGGTGCCAGTGTTATTCTTGTATCTTCTTGAAAAAAGCCTATACCTTTATCATATCGTCTTAACTTCTGTTGTACTAATAACATTGCAGAATATGAAGCCCTTATTGCTGGTCTAAAAGCGACTTTATCCCTTAAAGTGAAGCATATCAAAATCTTTGGAGATTCACAATTGATTGTACAATAGATTAATGGAACATATCATGCTAAACATACTTTGTTGACTCAATACTATGATTTAGCCTTAAGTTTGCTTGCTAAATTCCTCTCATTTTATTTCATCTCTACCTCGTAAGGATAATAAACATGCAGATGCTTTGACAAGCACACCTTTTCTTATCTGTGATGTCCCCTTCAAGCTAGTGACATCATGCTAGCCAATGGTTAGCCTATCAGTGGACCCTCATAGGCTAGTGGACATGGATAGGGGGTCAGTTATGGCACAGGGAAGGTATGATCTTCTAATGGCTCAGTTTTTGTAATGGGCACCCCTGAATGCCCCAAAAAACTAAACCCACTGCTGAAAGGAATTATGTCAAACAGTTTGCATTCAACTTCTTATTTCTCCATTTAATGTTTTAAACCCCTTATAACACTGGAAATCAAACATTTATTTGTTTGTTGTGTTTTGTGCATGGAATAGGAATCATACAACATAAACAAGAAATAAACTACAATAATATGCAAAGTGGACAATGAACTGCTGCCGATAAAATGTTATTTTCAGAATTAATAAAACCAAATACATGGCAGATTTATCAACTCACTAATTACTCCAGCATTAATGAAATAATACTCCAGCCCATGCTTTCGAACTTGCTGCTACAGTGACGTGAATAGTACCACGTGAATAGTGCCGTGTGAATAGTGTCGCGTGAATAGTGCCGTATGAATAGTGCCACGTGAATAGTGCTGCATGAACAGTGCCGCTACAGTACTTTGTCCTTCAATCATTCCACTACCTTAATAAAATCATTCCCTCAAAGCGGCATAAGCATTGGACAAGTAGTGAAGAAGATATGAGCAAAATACCAAATCTGCCTGTAGCTGGAAATGCAACTAAACTGCCTGATAATGAAACTGATAACAATGGATTCCAAAGGCCAAACCCCAAGGGAATGACGTCTAGAATGTCACAAGAGAGGATAAACGTCCTCAAATGCCAAGAACGGATCTGCAACTCACACACCAATTTCTTCTCATATTCAACCTCCCTAATGAAGCCACAAACGCTTCCTTTTATTCTATTTCCAAGGGTCGGTTCAACTCTCATGGGCAATGTGGGATAAAAGATGAGCAATATAAAACATATATTAAAATATCCCCTATGTCTCCCTTGGGTACACATCCCCATAAAATAAATATTAAAGTAACACTTTAATACTTTACAATTAAATTAAATGTTACTTTAATAAAACTTCAGGCATTAAAAAGTATTAGCAATCGGACTCCGAATAATGCAAGTGATAGCTCGTCGGAAAGCTCTCACCGAAGAGTATCAAATCCAATCATCAAAACTGGCCTCCACTGTGTCCTGTTGACTTACTAAAAATAGTAAGTATGCCTGAAACTGAGTAAATCAACTTCATTTTGGCCCAAACTGGAAATGACTAGGCCAAAACACTCCAGGATCCCCTTAAATCCTTCGTTAGCCCTCGGGACCATGTAGAACAAGGCTAACGCACACACGCTTGGTCAACTGCTAAAGTGGGGACATTACAGTCCCTCCCCCTTGAAATTGCTTGTCCTCAAGCAATCTCAGTCCAGCCTGCTGAATAACCTGCTCACTCTCCCATGTAGAATCCTCCTCCGGCAGGTCTCTCCATCTGACCAAATACTCCTTCACTACCCTGTTTCTAAGCTTCCTCTCTCTGGTGTCCAAAATAGCCTCGGGTACGAACACAAGGTTCCCCTCCTCATCCAAAGGGGGTAAATCTGCAGAAGGCACTACACTCTGACCAATGGCTTTCTTAAGCCTAGACACGTGAAACACATTGTGCACCCGACTGCCCTCTGGAAGCTCAAGCTCATAGGCCACTTCGCCCACTTTGCGTATTACCCTGTAGGGACCATAAAATCTAGGTTTCAACTTTTCAGCTCCGCTCTTCTTGAGCGATGACTGTCTATATGGTTGTAGCCTCAAGTAAACCATATCCCCTACCTCAAAACTGCGCTCTATTCGGTGCTGATCAGCATACAATTTGTGTTGATTCTGGGCCTGTTGTATATTCTCCTTGAGCACTTTCAGGATGTCCTGACTATCCTGCAATAAGTTTTTGGCTTTGGGCACTCTGCTGTCCCCCAAAACTAAATCCATGAAGCTAGGTGCTTCATAAGCATAGAGTGCCATGAAAGGAGTCATCCTGATGGACATATGATAAGTGGTGTTATAACAATACTCTCCCATATGCAACCATCTGATCCAAGCCTTTTGTTGTGTAGTTACATAGTTCCTCAAATATCCCTCCACCCATTTATTCACAATCTCTGTTTGCCGATCTGTCTGTGGATGATAACTAGTGCTAGGTGTAAGATCTGTACCACACATCCTAAACAACTCTTGCCAAAAAACACTCATAAACTTACTATCCCGGTCACTAACAATGAATCTGGGCAGCCCATGTAACCTGAATATCTCTCTAAAGAAAAGATCTGCCACCTGTGCTGCTGTGTAAGTGGACGGAATAGCAAAGAAGTGAGCGAACTTCGTCAAGCGGTCCACCACCACATAGATGCAATCCCTTCCCTGCACTCGTGGTAAACCAGTGATGAAGTCCATCGAAATACTTTCCCATTTCCTATCAGGAATGGGCAAGGGCTGTAATAACCCTGAAGTCCCTTATTCTGTTGACAAACTGCACACTCCCTGACATACTTCTGAACATCATCCTTGAGCCCTCTCCATGAGAACCGCTCTCGGATCTGCCTGTAGGTCTTGAAGACCCCTGGATGCCCAGCTGTGGGTGCATCATGAAATGCCTTCAATATCGCCTCTCTGAAGTGTGACGACGGAATCAAATAAACCCTGTTCTGAACTCTGATCAATCCATCTATCACCTCATAGCGATCATCCTGTATGGTACCTGAAATCAATCCAGAAGCCCAAGCATCTCCGACATACTCTGCTATAATCCGATCTCTCCAATCTCCTGAAATCTCTGCCAGAGCACATAAGTGAGGTCTCCGAGATAAGGCATCAGCCACCACGTTTTTCTTACCTTTGACAAACTCTATGTCAAAGTCATAAGCCTGCAATTTAGTAACCCATTTCTGTTGCCGGTCATTAAGATCACGCTGGCTCATGAAGTATTTAATACTGTTGTGATCAGTCTTGATCACAAAACGCCCACCTACCAAATATGATCGGAATTTGGCCAATGCATGCATTATGGCCAACATCTCTCGGTCATAGATAGAATAACTCTTCTCAACTCCCCGGAGCTTCCTACTCTCGAATGCAATGGGATGCTTCTCCTGCATCAATACTGCTCCAATCCCATCACCCGATGCATCACAATGAAGCTCAAAAGGCTTCGTGAAATCCGGTAGAGCTAGAACTGGACATGAAGACATTACCTGCTTGAAATGCTCAAAACACCTCTGTGCTGCCCCTGTCCACACGAAGGCCCCTTTCCTGGTAAGATCTGTCAAGGGTGCAGCAGTTTGTGAGAATCCCTTAACAAACCTCCTATAAAAACCACATAAACCAAAGAACCCCTTAAGCTGTGTAAGGTTTGTGGGAGTAGGCCAATCTACAATAGCTCTAATCTTTTCAGGATCAACCCGAACACCATCTGCACTAATGATATGCCCAAGGTAAAGGAGCTCGGTCATGCCAAACTCGCATTTAGATTCCTTGGCATACATTGACTCTCTCTCCAGAATAGATAACACCTCCTCCAAATGATGTAAGTGCTCCTCCCAGGTCTTACTGAAGACCAAGATGTCATCAAAGAAGATCAAGACAAACCTCCTCAACTGCTTCCTGAATACCTAGTTCATACAACTCTGAAATGTAGCGGGTGCGTTGGTTAGTCCAAATGGCATAACCATAAACTCAAAGTGGCCATAGTGACGTCGGAATGTTGTTTTCCCAATGTCCTCTGCTCTCATCCTGATTTGATGGTATCCGGACCGCAAATCAATTTTGGTGAAGAAGCATGCCCCATGCAACTCATCAATCAGCTCATCAATCCGAGGAATGGGATACCTGTTTTTAATTGTTTTCTTATTCAGTGCCCTGTAATCGATGCACATGCGCATCATCCCATCCTTCTTCTTTACCAAAACTACTGCTGAAGCAAAGGGGCTCTTACTAGGCCTGATATGCCCCATCTCCAACAAATCCTTAATCGCCTTCTCTATCTCATCCTTGTGTTTCTTAGGATGACGATATGGAGTAATCATAACTGGTTTGGCTCCCTCCTCGAGCTCGATAACATGCTCTATCCCTCTGTCAGGAGGAACCCCATGAGGAATATCGCCAAATACTTTAGCGTGTCTATCAAGTATCTTCTGGATATCTGGTGGATGACTTTGTTCCTGTGGCTCTGGTTAAGCTGGCATAATGTAGCACTCTGTCGCCCACTCTATGTCATCATGACGAAAAAGTCTTTGCATTCTCCTCAAGGACACTAGTCTGCAACCTCCATCCGAAAGTCCTCTAAGTACCACAGTTCTGCCCTCATGCTGGAATCTCATCTCCAATTTCGCTAGGTTGAGTGTGAACTCAACTAGCGAAGCCATCCATGTCATGCCGAGGATGACATCATAATCTCCCATGTCCACAACATAGAACTCATCCTCCAACTCATAGCCATCTCCAAACCTAATGTGAAGATTAGATATCTTCCGAGTGCACAATAATTTGTCACCGTTCGCCACCATGACTCTAAACCCATCATGCTCCTCGGTCTGTAACCCTCTCCTAGCTACCAACTGTGCATCTATGAAGTTATGTGTAGCCCCAGTGTCAATGAGAGATATCACTTTCTGCCCCTGGATAGTACCCTTGACCTTAAATGTGATTGCCCTTTGGGCCCCTGTCAAGCGTGCCAACGATTTATCATCCTTAGGAATGCTGCTCTCCTCTATAGTGTTACCTTCATCTGAATCGGAGTGCTGATCCTCCCCCTCTGACTCTGACTCTTCTGCTGAAAAATACTCCATTTGATTTGCCTTAGCCTTGAGAGAGCATTTATGAGATAAGTCCCAAGGCTCTCTACAGTGGAAGCACAGCTTCTTCTTTCGAAGTTCATTCATGGTTTCATTGTCTAGTCCTTTTGATCCTTCTTTGGGTTTGTTATACTCTTTCTGAAATGGTTTTTTGTCTTTGTCCTTGCGGTAGGAAGAATCTGTTGAATGGTATTTTCCTTTGTATACCGAAGGGGCTAAATCTCATGCCTTTTTAGTTGCTTCAGCTAAGGTGAGTGGATCATGTCCCTTCACCCAACCTCGTAATGGATCAACAAGCCCATCACAAAATAACACCACCAATCTCCTAGGAGAGATATCAGTAACAAGTACAGACAAGCGCTGAAACTCGGCGATGTAAGCATCCACAGAACCTGACTGTTTTAACTGTGCTAGCTCCTTGAAATGTAACTCGGGATCCCTAGTGTCAAATCTCTCAATCAATCTGTCGGTGAATTCCTCGTAGGATGTAATCTGATTATGCCCCAGAGTCACCATGCCATGATGCCACCATTCATGTGCAACGCCATCCAAGTGCATAGCCGCATACTTGATAGCCTCCTCCTCAGGCATAGGATTTAGCTACAAGTATGTATCTACCTTCTGCACCCAAGCTCGTGCAGTCATCTTCCCTGAAGCATCATAATAAGGTAAAGAAAGTTTTCCAACTTTCTTTCTCAGCTCAAAGTTTTGATTCGTCCCTCCTGCTCTAGGCATGTGTCTCATCCTCAAGTCCATATAATCTCTAAGGGAAATATCCGCCTGAAACTCCGGTCCACTAGCCTCCCAGTCCCTCCTGAATTGATCCTGTAACTCGGTAATCTGCGGTTCATTTACTGGTTGAACCGGATCTCTGGGTGGGAAGGTGGGTAGAAGAGGTCTCGAGCTCGCTGTCCGAGCTGGGCGTGCAACGTGTCTAAAGTTATCAGCCTCATTCCCATTGTTGCCGTGTCCATTATTACCATTTATGTTATTCTCAGGACCATTGTTGTTACCTTGGCCTCCATTATTATCATTGCCCCCATTGTTATTGTTTCTGTTGTTGGCATCACCTGGATTAATATTGACACCCATCTGTCTAGCCATGAGCTGCAACATCATGTCCATTCGCCTATTCTGCTCCTGCTGCATACGCTGCCCCTGCTCTAATGTATCCAGTAATTGTCTGAACATTACATCCCCCTGATTTGGACCAGTGTTCCTGCCTCCGCCTAATCCTGTATTCATGTCATCTCGGTCACCCATATTGCTGTCTTGATCAAAGAATATCTCCTCTGTGTCTGTATGACTGGATTCTATTTCCACCTGCATGGATGAACTAGACTGTTCGCTCTGCAAGTCTAAAATCCTGTTTTGTCTTGCTCTAGTATTGCGAAAATTATAAGGCTCCTGTCGCATGCTCAAACATAAATGCTTAGCCTGTTTTTTTTGTTTTTTTTTAATTCTGATTTTAGTGTTTTGACATTTCGTCAAACACTTTTCCCTCTATCCGGCTGTTCCAAATTCCCTATAAGACCTCCACAGGATGGCAGGACTTATAGCTCTGATACCACTGTAATGGGCACCCCTGAATGCCCCAAAAAACTAAACCCACTGCTGAAAGGAATTATGTCAAACAGTTTGCATTCAACTTCTTATTTCTCCATTTAATGTTTTAAACCCCTTATAACATTGGAAATCAAACATTTATTTGTTTGTTGTGTTTTGTGCATGGAATAGGAATCATACAACATAAACAAGAAATAAACTACAATAATATGCAAAGTGGACAATGAACTGCTGCCGATAAAATGTTATTTTCAGAATTAATAAAACCAAATACATGGCAGATTTATCAACTCACTAATTACTCCAGCATTAATGAAATAATACTCCAGCCCATGCTTTCGAACTTGCTGCTACAGTGACGTGAATAGTACCACGTGAATAGTGCCGTGTGAATAGTGTCGCGTGAATAGTGCCGTATGAATAGTGCCACGTGAATAGTGCTGCATGAACAGTGCCGCTACAGTACTTTGTCCTTCAATCATTCCACTACCTTAATAAAATCATTCCCTCAAAGCGGCATAAGCATTGGACAAGTAGTGAAGAAGATATGAGCAAAATACCAAATCTGCCTGTAGCTGGAAATGCAACTAAACTGCCTGATAATGAAACTGATAACAATGGATTCCAAAGGCCAAACCCCAAGGGAATGACGTCTAGAATGTCACAAGAGAGGATAAACGTCCTCAAATGCCAAGAACGGATCTGCAACTCACACACCAATTTCTTCTCATATTCAACCTCCCTAATGAAGCCACAAACGCTTCCTTTTATTCTATTTCCAAGGGTCGGTTCAACTCTCATGGGCAATGTGGGATAAAAGATGAGCAATATAAAACATATATTAAAATATCCCCTATGTCTCCCTTGGGTACACATCCCCATAAAATAAATATTAAAGTAACACTTTAATACTTTACAATTAAATTAAATGTTACTTTAATAAAACTTCAGGCATTAAAAAGTATTAGCAATCGGACTCCGAATAATGCAAGTGATAGCTCGTCGGAAAGCTCTCACCGAAGAGTATCAAATCCAATCATCAAAATTGGCCTCCACTGTGTCCTGTTGACTTACTAAAAATAGTAAGTATGCCTGAAACTGAGTAAATCAACTTCATTTTGGCCCAAACTGGAAATGACTAGGCCAAAACACTCCAGGATCCCCTTAAATCCTTCATTAGCCCTCGGGACCATGTAGAACAAGGCTAACGCACACACGCTTGGTCAACTGCTAAAGTGGGGACATTACAGTTTTGGCAGAGCTTAGTGTTCACAGTTGGCTTGTGAGATGGTTTTTGGCTCACTTATATGGGTTCTGCTATTTTTGGCAGAAATGGCTATTTTTGGGCTTATTCTGGAGCTCTAGAGATGGACCCCTGCTATTTTTAGAAATACCTCATGGTCACATGGAGAATATTTTCACTAGCTCCCAGTTCAGACGGCTTGGTCAGATTCACAATAATATGGGAGTTATGACATTTTCGTGGCTAACTATTAAAGAAGGATAATTATTTAATATAAAGTTATATTATAACTTTATATTAAAATCACTTAAGTTGAGGGTCTTAACGTCATGATTAGGGGGCCAAATTTATTAATAATTTATTTGACATCTTCCTAAGTCCAAATGATAAAATATATCATGAATTTAATGTTTATAACATTAAATCGAACTTGCTTGAGAGAAATCACAATTCCTGCTTTTTGGGTGCGATTTAGACTTGGAAGGATATATATGCTTAGCATGAGAAGCAAAGGGCATCCAGTTTTCATTATTGATTGAATTTTTCTAATACTCTTGAGCTTTGAGAAAGGGTTTGACAATGCAGCCATTGGAGAACGTAGTTCTTCTGTGTGTTCATCATTTGAGCCAGTGAGATATCTGGTGAATTTGATATCCAACGGAGGTTTCATCCAGAGACTTCTATAGTGCTTCAGCGGAGATTTACTTCAGCATTTACAACATTGATTTACATTTTCAGAGAAGTGGGATTGCAGACAATTCGCCATCATTCATCCAGTGTGAGCAGAATACTACAGAAGGCGCTTTATGTTGGGAAAATGCGATTTTCTTCAATAAATTCCCAAGTTTTTAATGTGTATTGAATCCAGTCTTATTTGTTGTTATTGATTCAGATATTATCATTTGTACTGAGTTTGATTCATTGAAAATCAAATAAGGCAGTAATAGTTCATTTTCTATTCAGTATTTCACCGTTATGTTATTTTCTTTTTATGTCAAAAACCCTTGGCAAAAAAAATACACAAAACATTATAAAACCATCAAAACAAACAGTACAACAGCAAGAGCTTGAAAGGGGTTCTTACAGTGGTATCAGAGCTAAAATCTTGCCATCTTGGAGGGTTAGGGATTTTGCATGGAGCGGGATGTACTTCGTTCTCACAGGTATGATACACGCATAAGAGCATTGCTTGAGGGATAACAGGTTTTTGACAGGCAACCGGAAGCCATGGGTGAAAGGCAGGCTAATAACCCATCCAGGGTAAACAGAAATAATGAAGATCATGAAACAAGAGACTTCTTCAGAGTCATGACTACAGGGCAGCAACAAATGGCTTAGACGTTACAGGCACTTATAGCCATGATGGAGCGTATAATTCCACAGGCCAGGCAGAATCATGAACAGGAAGATAATCAGAGTGAAGTTGGTCCTCCCAGAGCACGAAGAACCCTTTCCAGGACAACAGACAAGCCTACTCGGGCTACCTTTGTCAGAGACGAGCCAAATGTGGAATAGGTAGAAGAAGCTGGTGAGGAGATGTTTGCAGATAACCTTATGGCCGCAAATGATGAATGGGAACTTTTAGTGCCACAGGTTTGGGAGAGGATGACCTTTCACAGGTTTGTGAATCAAAGGAGATAACATTATCGTTCCGTGAGACAGGAGAGGAGACCTCGACAAAATAATGAGCTGAAACATGCTACAGGCAAGCTCACGTTGACTACATTTGATGGTAGTGGGAGGTCAATAGTGCAAGCTTGGATCCACAAGCTTGACACATTTTTAGCCTTGAGGCCTATGACGGAGATAGAGGCAATAAAATATGCCATATTGCATCTGGAGGGAGTAGCGCATGACTGGTGGTATCACGGATTGATCACACTTCAGAATAACCAGGTGACTTCTTACCTGGAATTTGTAGATAGGTTAGTAGAGAGGTTTGACAGGGAGGATCCAAAAATCTACTTCAGAGAATTGGCTCAGTTAAAACAAACAGGCAGCCTGGATTAGTTTATCAATGAATTCCAAAGATTGGCAGTAATGGTACCTGACTTGTCCGAGAAAAGACTGGTAGTTTTATTTAGTGAAGGATTAACCGAACCACTGAGGGGTTAGGTTAAGGCATTTGATTCTCCTACTTTGCAGGAGGCTATGAATAAGGCCAGGGATATGGAACATGCAGCTCTAGCAAACAAATTCCATTCAAAAGGGGTGTCGTCTAGTAAGGACAGCATACCGTTCTTCAAGAAACCAGAGTAGACGAGGTTTAAAACTGAAAATAAGAATAAGTCTTTTGCATCGCTTGATAGGGACACACTTAATGATTTGCGGAAAAGGAAGTTATGTTTCTATTGCAAAGGACCGTATGACAGAGACCATGATTATCCTCTACGGCCTAAGGGCAAAGCAAACAGGATTATGTGGGCTTTTTATGAGGATTCAGACACTGAAACTTCATACCAGCAGTCCGACAAAGAGGAATCCAATGAAGAACAAGGAGACACTGATGAAGAGAAACTGAACAAAATGACCACAGGTGAGGAGAAGACTGGGGGAAGACTTAAGGAGGTCCGTCTCACTAGTGTACAACAAGAGGGATCATTCAGGATGAGAGGAGTGTTGACTGGGCAACGAGTCATCACTTTGCTAGATACAGGCGCCACACATAATTTCATTGATTCTAGGTTGGTAGAGAGACGTGGGATCCATACAAAGCAGTTTGAGGGCCTGAGAGTGAGGGTAGCTGATGGCTATGTCCTCAAGTGTGATAGGTAGATCACAGATTTACCCTTGAAGATAAACAATTTTGACTTCAAGGCGGATTTTTACGTGGTGAATATGGGCGACATAGATTTAGTGCTGGGCATGACTTGGCTTCATGACATTGGACTATTCATTCCCGACTTGAAAGAAATGGAGATGAAATTTCAGTCGGATGGGAAGACACACATATTGAAGGCTATTCGTGACACTGAGTTCAGGATGTTGTCTTGTAGGCGCATGGAGAGCTTGCTGAAGCATGATCAGGCTGAGTGGGCAGTGCGCTGTACTCTCATGCCAGCACAGGGGCAGCAGAAGTCATAGTATCATCCCGACATAAAGGAGCTGAGGATTAAGCACTACAAGGTTTTCAGCGAGATTCCACCAGGTAGACCTCCTGATAGAGGTATTAAGCACATTATTGAGCTGGAGGAGGGTGCTAAGCCCATAATGATTACACCATACCGGCATCCGAAAAGATTGAAGGATGAAATTGAGAAAACCATCAAGGAGTTACTTGCCATGGGCCATATCAGACCGAGCAAGTGTCCTTTCGCTTCTTCTGTAGTATTGGTGAAGAAGAAGGATGGCACACTCTGGATGTGCATTGATTATAGGGTCTTGAATAAGAGGACAATTAAGAACAGTTACCCCATTTCGCAGATTGATGAGTTATTGGATGAACTTTATGGAGCATGTTTCTTCTCCAAAATAGATTTGAGATTAGGTTACCATCAGATCCGGGTCAGAGAGCAGGATGTAGAGAAGACAACATTCAGATGTCACTATGGGCATTTTGAGTTTGTAGTTATGCCATTCGGGCTAACCAACACATCTGCTACCTTCCAATTTGTGATGAACATGGTGTTTCAGCATCAATTGAGGAAGTTTGTACTGGTCTTCTTTGACGACATCCTGATTTACAGTAACACCTGGGATGAACACTTACAACATTTAGATACAGTATTATGCACATTGAGTAGAGAGTCCTTGTATCTCAAGGAATCAAAATGTGATCTAGGCTTGTCAGAGTTAATATATTTGGGTCACATTATCAATGCACAGGGCGTACGCATGGATCCGGAGAAGATTCGTGCTATTGTTGAGTGGCCTACTCTGGGCAACCTTACACAGTTGAGAGGATTTTTGGGATTGTGTGGGTTCTACAAGAGGTTTGTTAGCAGTTATTCCAGGCATGCAACACCCTTGACTGATTTGATGAAGAAGGGGGCTTTCTTGTGGACTCCTGAGGCACAGGGGTATTTTGATAAATTCAATGAGTTGATGACTTCTTGTCCAGTACTAGCATTACCAGATTTCAGCAAGCCTTTTGAGCTACATTGTGATGCAACAAGGGAGGGTGTTGGAGCAGTGCTTATGCAGGATAAGCACCCGATTGTTTATGAGAGCAAGAAGCTCAAGGGACCTGAGAGGAGCTTCAACATATATGATAAGGAAATATTGGCCATAATACATGCCTTGGCCAAATTCAGGCAGTGCTTAGTGGGTAGTAAAGTTTGCATTAAAATGACCGTAATAGCTTGAAATATTTCCTGGGGCAGCAAGATCTCAATGACAAGCAACAGAAATGGGTAAGTTACAGGATTATGATTTTGATAGCACCTATTTCAAGGGGACACAGAATGTAGTTGCAGATGCTTTGTCACGGAGACCTCACTTGAGCATGATGAGAGACATAGTAGAGGACTGGAGACATTTGATCCTTGCAGAGTATGCAAAAGATACGTGGGCAGCAGGATTTATTGATGGTTCCATTCAGGACAGTGGTTTTTCCCTTGCGAATGAGCTCATCATTTACAAAGGGCATATTTATTTGGTGCCAGGGTCAGAGGTGAAGAGGATGGTGTTGAGAGTTTATCACAATTCACCTATGGTAGGACATCTCGGGTTCTACAAAACTTACCGGCAGATTAGAGAGCGCTTCTCATGGAAAGGGCCCAAAGCTGAAGTGTTACAGTATGTCAGAGAGTGTCCCACTTGCCAACAAAATAAGCAAGAACACTCTTACCTAGCCGGTTTGCTACAGCCACTTCCGATTCCTGATAGGATGTGGGAGTGTTTATCCATGGACTTCATCACAGGATTGCCAAGAGCTTAGGGCAAAGACTGTATATATGTTGTTGATCGGCTCACGAAGTTTGCCCACTTCTTTCCGATCACGGCTACATACACTGCTACACAGGTGGCATAATTGTTCTTTCGTGACGTGTTCAGATTGCATGGCCTAGCTCGGAGAATAGTCAGTGACAAGGATAGCAGGTTTGTGAGTCACTTTTGGCAGAAGTTGTTTAGATTGTGTGAGACAGAGCTCACTCTGAATACCAATTACCACCCTCAGACGGATGGGAAGATTGAGATAGTCAACAAATGGGTGGAGGGATATCTCAGGAACTACATAGAAGGGCATCATAAGGCTTGGGTCAAGTGGATTTACCTCTGCGAGTACTGTTACAATTCCACTCATCACATGTCTATACAAATGTCCCCTTTTATGGCATTATATGGGTATGAGGCACCTAGTTTTATGGATTTGTTACTGAGTGACAGTCGTGTGCCCATTGTTGGAGATTTACTGCAAGAAAGTCAAGATATTATTAAGGTTCTCGAGGAGAATATTGCTAAGGTGCAAAACTAGTATGCGGATCAGAAGAGGACTGAGCAGACTTTTGAGGTAGGGGATATGGTGTACTTGATGCTACAGCCTTATTGCTAGTCTAATCTCAAGAGGAGTGGTGTCGAGAAACTGAAGCCACGGTACTATGGGCCTTTTAGAGTGATCAGAAGAGTTGGAGAGGTGGCGTATGAGTTGGAATCGCCAGCAGAGAGCAAAGTCCATAATGTTTTTCATGTGTCATGCCTCAAAAAGGCATTAGGACACCACATTGTTCCTTCCACAGTGCTTCCACAATTGGATGATGAGGAAAAATTAGTTTTAGTGCCAGAGGCTATCTTGGAGTTCAGGGAGAGAAATTTGAGGAGACGCACTATCAGAGAGTATTTGGTGAAATGGAAGGATATGCCAGTTGAGGATGTTACATGGGAGAGCGAGGAGATTCTACAACATCCAGAGTTGAGATTGCTTGAGGACAAGCAATTTTAGGAAGGGCGGACTGTGATGTCCCCTTCAAGCTAGTGACATCATGCTAGCTAATGGTTAGCCTATCAGTGGACCCTCGTAGGGTAGTAGACATGGATAGGGGGTTAGTTATGGAACAGGTAAGGTATGGTCTTCTAATGGCTCATTTTTGGCAGAGCTTAGTGTTTTTCGTTGGCTTGTGAGATGGTTTTTGGCTCACTTATATGGGTTCTACTATTTTTGGCAGAAATGGCTATTTTTAGGCTTATTCTGGAGCTCTAGAGATGGACCCTTGCTATTTTTAGAAATACCTCATGGTCACATGTAGAATATTTTCACTAGCTTCCAGTTCTGACGGCTTGGTCAGATTCACAATATTATGGGAGTTATGACATTTTCGTGGCTAACTATTAAAGAAGGATAATTATTTAATATAAAGTTATATTATAACTTTATATTAAAATCACTTAAGTTGAGGTTGTTAACGTCATGAGAAGGGGGCTAAATTTATTTGACATCTTCCTAAGTCTAAATGATAAAATATATCATGAATTTAATGTTTATAACATTAAATCGAACTTGCTTGAGAGAAATTGCAATTCCTGCTTTTTCTGTGCGATTTAGACTTGGAAGGATATATATGCTTAGCATGAGAAGCAAAGGGCATCCAGTTTTCATTATTGATTGAATTTTTCTTCTACTCTTGAGCTCTGAGAAAGGGTTTGATAGTGCAGCCATTGGAGAACATAGTTCTTCTGTGTGTTCATCATTTGAGCCAGTGAGATTTCTGATGAATTTGATATCCAACGGAGGTTTCATCCAGAGACTTCTATTGTGCTTCAGCGGAGATTTACTTCAGCATTTACATAATTGATTTATTGTTTTAGAGAAGTGGGATTGTAGGTAGTACACCATCATTCATCCAGCGTGAGCAGAATACTACAGAAGGCGTCTTTATGTTGGGACGTAGTTATGCTGGGAAAGTGCGGTTTTCATCAATAAATTCCTAGGTTTTTAATGTTTATTGAATCCAGTCTTATTTGTTGTTATTCATTCAGATATTATCATTTGTACTGAGTTTGATTCATTGAAAATCAAATAAGGCAGCAGTAGTTCATTTTCTATTCAGTATTTGAGCGTTATGTTTTTTGCTTTTGATGTCAAAAACCCTTGCCAAAAAAAAGTACAAAACATTATAAAACTATCAAAACAAACAGTACAACAACAACTGCCTGAAAGGGGTTCTTACACTATCTCTTTAGAAAACAATGTTGAAAGTTTTCAATTTACCCTACATAATCTTGTTATTCCTTCTATTTCCAAAATCTCTAATGATGATTCTTGTTGTTTTAGTCTTCATTCGGATGAATGGTATTCACACATCTTTCATTATTTGCAAGATGGTACTTTTCCCGAATTAGGAACAAGAAATACTAGAGCTCGAATTCGCAAACTTGCTACAAGATAGATCATTCTTGCTGACATTCTTTATAGGCGTTCTTACAATGGTCTTTTACTTCGACGGCTTAATAAAACTAAGATCCCAATTGCTTTAGAAAAAGCTCATTCAAGATCTTGTAGGGGGCATTTTGGTGGAAAGTCCTTAGTTAACAAGCTCCTTCGTATGGGATATTATTGGGAAACTATGGAAGAGGATTCTTTTGCTTTTGTCAAATGATTTCCTTAATGCCAACATCACAATAATGTTATCCATGTTCTTGCACATGAAGTCCACTCTCAGGTGGCCTCATGGCCCTTTAATGTTGGGGGCCAAGCTGTTGATGTGCTTGTGATACTCTTCAAGTTTGTCAAGCCCATGTGGCCAACATACATTGGTGTCACCAACATATCGCTTCCATCGTCTGGGTTTGAGGGGAAAGGAGTGGATGGCCATCTCTCAAAATGCTCCATATAGAGGTTCGCTATGATAGGGGAAAGGGGAGAACCCATAGCCACCCCATCGACTTGGTCTTAGATAACATTTTTGAAGGAGAAGAAAGTGGATCTCAAACATAACTCTACCAAATTGGCGATCTCATCACCAACCTTGCACTTAACGATTTGAATAGAGTCAGGAATAGGAACCTTGGTGAAGAGGGATATCACATCAAAACTTACCAAGATATCGCCATGCTCCAATCTGGTGTCCTTTATAAAGTGGACAAAATGGTTGGAATCTTTGCAAAAGAGTTAAAATAGCCCACCAAGAGTGAGATTATCTTGGCAAGGTGAGAGGCTAAAAAGTGGGCGACCCAATGGTGTCCACAATGGGTCTCAACGAAATGCCAAATTTGTGAATTTTTGGAACCCCATAGATGCGAGGGGTTAGTTCTTTAGAAGGCAACAATTTTTTCTTGTTGCATCATCAAAGGAGGAGTTGGACATTGATGCTTTGACTTCTTTTAAGATCTTGGGGCACGGGTTGCAAGAAAGGATCTTGTAGCTATCGGGATCAGAGAGCAAGTTAATAATCTTGGAGATGTAGTCTCCCTTATTCATAATGACAGTGGCAATTCCTTTGTCGGCTTTGGTGATAGCAATGTCATTATTGTTAATTAAATTGTTGAAGGCAAGGGTCTCCTCTTTGGGGATGTTGTGTCTAGGCGTTTTGGTGCGTCTAAGGGTGACGACACAATCCTGCCTGATTTCTTCCGCAACATTAGGTGAGAGAGAATGAATCGCATTCTCGATCTCAAGAAGACAATTAATGTGAGGGATGGTATGAGGGGCGCAAGCGAAATTAAGATCCCGTTTCAAAAAATTAAACGAAAGGGGATCAATGATGGCCTTAGATAGATTGACAACTAATTTTCTCTCCCAATTACGCACCGAGTGAAGATAAGGCGAATCCGGAGGGGGGATGGAGGAAACCAAACCAACTAGTGGGGGTCAGCTAGGGAGAGAATCAATAGGTGAGAAGAAGTCGGGGACTCATCCATTTATTTATTTACTCTCGGTGGGTTTCTATATATATATAGTTATTTTTGTTCCTTTTTATATTTGTATTTATGTGTATCGTGTATTCGTCTTTAGTTACTTTTTAGTTGTTATTTTTCTTTAGTGCAATTCTTGTGTGGGCTTGTATATTTAGTTTCTTATTTTTGGTTTCTCGTATTGTTGTAGTGTGTATTTTATTAGTGGGTGTTGTTTTTATTTTTATGTTTGCTCGTATATTTAGATATATATAGATGTATATTTATTTTTTATTGGTATATGCATAGTCTTTTATATATATGCATATAGATTTAATATATATATTATTTGTATATATATATTTATATATATACATATATTTACGTATACATACATACATACATATATAGATAGATAGATATTCAGTGTTGTGTTTCTTATGGTAATTGTGTTGTTTCACATATTATTTTTTTGTATGTTTTATAGATAGGCATATTTTTGGGGGTTCTGATTCATGCATTTGTTTTTTATTCATTTTTAATGTGTGTTTATTTCAGCATGTTTCTTGTGTTCTCTCAACCCACCGCCTTGTGATTTCTGATTTTCTTTTCATTTTTTCTCTTGGTGCCTTATTTTTTACTTTTCTTCTTTTCATCATTTTGTGTGTTGTCTCTTCTCCCCATCTCTTCTTATTTCTCTTGAGCGAGACTTAGTCTTCACATTTTTCTATTGAAATCCTATATTCCCTCATCCTAATGATGGATCACGAAGTGTGATCCAAAACGTTGATGTTAAAAATACACACACAATCGAATCTTGAAACAAATATTTGCATTAGAAATGGATTATGGAAATCTGATAATGTTAACATTATTTGCAGTTATCACCTTTATATCTAACACATAGGGGCTATTATTTTGTGTGTTTTACACAAGGAAGAAAACCTTAGTCAATCAAAGAAGAATGATAATAACTACAATTCATGTTGACGAATTGTGGAGTAGACTATTGACACTAATATTCATACACGGTGTTTGATAATATGCTTAATGGAAAAACAGTGAAAATTTGGGTGAAAAATCAGTAGGGACATCTGAGATGCCCTAATTATAAATTCTTCTAAAGGTAGTAAGCTACCCATAAGACCTAGATGCATACCTGAATTGCCTTGAAGTCTTGTCTGACATTTAAGAAGTTATGTAATATGGCTAAATGTTTATTACAAACCAGATGGTTACTTTGAACTGTCAACTTTTGACAAGGTCAACAGGGCCCTTTCTAATCCTAATCGCACCCTTGGCCTAAAAAACTAGAACTTTTCTTCTGCATTTGGTGTTGTGTCAATGATAAATATGGTTATTTGATATTGTGTATTTTCAATCTAATGTTTTTTTCATTTTGTCAGACTTTTAAGGTAATATCACTAACGTTTTACTTTATTGTTTCTATGCTCATGTTACTACTTCATTAGGAGCATGATTGTTGATGTTGAATGTGTGAAAATGTTAAAGAATGTCAGATCATGAACTTCGCTAATTTTGAGGACTAATGAATTTTTAGACTTTCATTTTTTATAGATAAAACTTTATTATTTGACAATAATACCATATGTTACAATAATTTGAGTTATACGTGTATCCTAGAATATCTTAAATTTGTGTTTATATCTCCTAAGAAAACATGCTTAGTAGTTTCTCCTTAACCTTCTTGTTGCAGGAAGCTTTAATGGTATTAGCAAAGTATGAACGCCCTTTGCTTGTACATGCTGAAATCCCTCAGCCTTCAGAAGATGATAAAATAGAGATAGATATTAGCGAAAGAAGAATGTATTCAACTTATCTTAGCACCAGACCACCCTCCTGGTAAGAGCTTTAAGAAAACTTTATATCAATAGAATTGAGTATATATTAAATAAACACTGCACTTGTGAGGCTAAGTTTAAAATTAATAACTTCTTTTCTTCCACAATATGGGCAGGTCATGTTAATTATTGTAGAAAACTATGCATATTATTTAAATCCATAAATTAGTTGTTTAATATATTTAATTCAAGTATTGGCTTTGCGAATCTTGTAAAATAATTTTTTAAGTTAATTCAATCTATACATCATAGTAGCAATAATTTAGAAAAATTGCTATTAATTGAGATATTCCCCCAAAAATTAATGGTCAACCATGTTTTTAGATCAATAAAATGCAATTAAATTGCTGGGAATTATGAGTTTTGATAATAGTTGCATTTTTTGTCTATGAAAGCCATGCTTTGGTCAATCTTTTAGAGTCATGTAATTTCAGGAGCCTATAATGTTAGATTTGTTACACGTGGATTAAATTGTGTGCAATATTTTTTCATCATCAACTTTCCAGCACATACATCATGATCTATTATCGAGATGAAATAGCTAGAGATAAAACATGAGAAGATAGTTGCAGACTGATGAGGCTAAATAGAAGATAGGGAAGGATTCTAGAACTTAGAAGGGAGGAAAGGAAATTGCTCAAAAAGAAATTAAAACTAATGACAAACCACCTATAAGGATTCCCAAAGACAACAAAAAGGAAAAATGCCCCTAGGAAACTTGGCTAAAAGCTATATAGATATCAGAAAATCAGATAAGACTTAATGCATATAAAAAAATTTCATCTCTCAAACTTGAATATTAGATCTCAACATAAAGTTTATTATATTTCTATTCAGATAGCAAAATATTATATATATAAGTTTTAAAATTTCAATTTTATAAACATATAATATTTATACTTATAAAAGGTTTATAATCATATCGACAAAAAAATATCAATCATAAAAAACAACATAAATATATAATACAAATAAATACTAGCAACACAAATGAATATCACAACATAAATATATAATAACTATAATACAAATTTACCAAAATTATCTACTTAACCATGTATTATCTATGCACATATAATATAAATAAATATCTATTAATATGCAATGTCTGTATTCTAGCACTTATACCATGATGATGTCGTTAGCCTATTTCCCTTTGGTCTCGTATGCTAAGCAAAACATTTAAGGGACTTAGAGGCTATTTGGCCTAGGCAGTTTGAGTTGTAGATCATTCTGAGGTGCTTAGAGGCCGTTTTGGGTATACTTACTATTTAGAGTAAGTCATTCAAGGCATGATTGGTACCTCCAATGGCAGTGACATGTCGATGGTAAATGTTTAATATCGAAAAAAGATTTATTCATCATTGATATGATTTATTATGCATTAATAAAGTTAGTAATAAAGTTAAATTTAAATATTTAACTTATTTAATGCTAAACTATAGTTATGTGGGAAATATTTAATTAAATGGTACCCTTTATTTTATAACACATTGGAGATGTAATTTGTAAAAAAGGGTGTAATTTTTATTTATCCCACATTGGCAAAGCAACTGTATGAGCTCTTGTGAGTGTTATAAAAGAGATTCAAGTGCTCTCTTTCAATTTGCTTGGAAAATATATTAAATTGATGAAATATTGGAGAAGTTCTCCGAAGGTTTGTGAGGATGAAAGCCCTCATGATTGACTTTCATTTTGCTATTGAAAGACATAGTCAGGAGAATCTCTGATTTGATTTGAGTACCAAGGTAAATCTTGTAAGGACTAACTCATCCTAAGAATTAAAATAATAGAAATACTAGAAGGTCATCAATAACATATCAACTTGAATACATGGCTATAATTTTTTTTTTGTTTACTTAATAAAGTTAATCATTGATTTCTCAGGAGATAAATTTTAAAAGAGTCCATTCGGGACAAAATTTTCCTCTTAGCCATCCGGGCTCTTCTGTCTTGAGCAAGTAAAGGGATCATCCTGACCCAATCTCTTTCTGTGTGGAATAGAGGATGATGTAAACGACCTAGAAGTAGTTCTTCCATCCATCCGGGATGGGTTCTCATAAGGACAAGAAATATTAAATGCTCTGATCAGAGACTTGCACTCTTTGGGACCATCAGGTCTAGAGTAGCTTGCTAGAAGTATCACAGTCGGCCCAAGACTGTGCCAAGGTTCTTAGCAAGGTTATAAACAAGATCTGCACCCTTCCTTGGTTTTCGGGCTTATAGCCAGGTGCAAGACCATCGAGAGTAATTTTATGTTCTATACCCCCTCTCGGCTTTCAGGCATTCGACCAGGTATAGATACCTTCTTGAGGATCATTCTTTTCCGAGTTTAATGAATATAGAAGTTTGCATCTTGACTTGATTGTTAACATGAAACCACTTTAATTATGTTCGAAGTGCTTGCGCACTGGAGGTATCCTTCACCTACGAGGCTGCCTACATACCCGTATCCACGGGATCAAGGCCCTTGAACCGCTCACACTACCGCAGTATGTAGCTCTGTTTTTCTACTTTGTTTGATGCAACTGTTGTGGAAACGAACCCTTTTGGGGCATTATCCATTCCAAACAGCTCTTCGCTGTCATACACCCACTCGGGCGAATCAGGTAGAATCCTAGATTACTTACTATAAACTTCAATAGTGTTTATCATGAGGTTTAAGTTAGAAAATGTATAAGGTTTGCCTATAAGCATATGTCCTAGGTCCTCTCTTCTCATTGTCCTTATACTATTTTTCACTATACTGCTGAAGATCTCTATTTAGCCTGTTATCTGCTCCCATTGAGTTCATTAGTTAATCTATCGAGAGTTGTATTGTTGAAAAAATTGTACGGTAAGTAATCAACTAGGATATTACAAGTCACACATTCTCTATTCTGGTACAACCTTCTATTCATTTATGGTGATTGTATTATAAACGCTAATGTTTTTAGGTTTTAGATGTGGAGATGTGTGAGTACAAGTTTAAGATACTAAGACTTAAATTTGCAATTGTCCAGCTCAGTTTAGTCTCTGAAACAGAATTCAGTGAACTGGCTTATGTATGTATATATTTTCACGAGAAATTCAAGAGAGAGTGTACCTAGCTCAATTTTTCAAGAGATCCATCCTTCTAAGAAATTAAAGAAATATTTTAGTTTCCAGAATTATGACTGCTGTGACAACAACACTTATTCCTTCTAGCATCTGCTGTATATATATGATAATGGCACATGCTACATATATGTCTTTGCAATATATGCTCCTAGTATTTCCTAGTCTCCTACTAGTAAGTGTATTTTCTTCTGAAGTATAAAATATCATGCCTAACAGAATGGTTTCTTCAATTATAATTCTATGAAACAAACTTATCTATCTAGGTAAGAAGATACAACACAAATCTTGTCTGTCTTAATTTAGAATGTTCAGAGACCTTTCAAAGTTTAATAGTGGTCCGGAAAGAAAGAAGCTGCAGGTTTTAAAATTTGAACAGCTAACTTTTGTTTGAAACATGGGAACTAAACAGGTTGTAAGTTGTCACACCACCTGGTTAAAATACTTGAAGACTAGACATAAAATTTTCTACCAAATAACAGATATATTTGTCACCTATCTCAGAAACAAAGAAGAGGCTTTTATGATTTAATCCAAACTGAATGTCGTATGAAAATTTTAAGTCTTTAAAGCTCATATGTATGTCAAATAAGTATGGAAGAGAGAGCAGCCTATATTTGACAGATTTATCTGATTAAAATAACCAACAATTATAGAATTCTGAGAATTGTCAAATATAATTACAGCAGCGCCAAAGTATGTCATCAAAGAAGTTACAACAGTGCCAAAAGAAAGAAAAAAGTCATGAACATATATATATTTTTCAGAATTTAAGAATGTTTCCAAAATTGTTTATGTGCCTAGGTCAAATTAATATGAATTAAATGGAAGCAAAGACTTGTAGCAAAAATGTTAAAAACGTAATCTCTAGTCCATTCTACAGTCTATTTCTAATGCATTACTATCAACAAAGTAACCTGGATACCAATCCATTTCCTTGTATCTAATTTTCAGACTTGTAATTCCTACCCATCAATCCCCTTTTCACTCTTCTTTTGTATTTGAAGGAAATAGATAAAAGTTTCCAAGAGGAACTAAATAAATAAAAAAAAAATCCATAATATTCACAGCAATCTTTTTACAAAATGAAATTGCACTTCAAATTATAATTCGTAGCCAATAAACCCTACAGAATTTTTAATTGACAATTATTCCATAGAAACCCTCTAAATTTTATCTAAGTTTCATATTATCAATCACATCTTTTATCCTTTACATTTAAAAACAAATCTGGTCTAAAAGTTACACCATTCCCTCAATTTCTATTCAACATAGATTTAAAACAAGGTTCCCAAAGAAAGGTAAAAAGAAACATTACATACCTGGTTCGTTTCAACTTTCTTCCTATTTGAAATGGAGACATCAATGAGAAATTCCATGCAACTTGCCTCCTTTTTTTTTAGTTGAATGGAATTAGCAAAGCCCTCTCTTGTATTTCGTTGTTTCTCCAAAACCCACAGAATTGTGTATATATATTTTTTTCAGCCACTGCCACTGCCTATATCTTAAAACAGTGGATTGAAACTCTTTTTATACAACCTCTAGGCAGTGCTGAGAGTGGTGGTTTACCCTTTCAGAATGTTTTTTGGTCACGTAAGATCAGATTTTTCTGTTGTCTTTACTCCTCCAAGCTGTTAATACTAACCGGTTACTGAGAGGGACGGGGGGGGGGGGGCGGGGCGGGTGAGTCAGTAAATACTCATTTCTATTACAATTCAAAACTTGTTTAATTATCCTTCCTTGATAAGTAGAATATAAACAATCATTCATAAGCATAAATAGAAACACACAGATCAACAGAAGATGTATATGTGGAAACCCTAGGTTAGAAGGGAAAAACCACGGTGAGACAGAGCTCACAACTTCACTACTGCAGAATGAAGGCGCTCTGTTAGGAGCTTACAAAGCACTAGTGAAGGTGCTACCCGGTTAAGGGATTTTATAGAAGATCGGTTAAGATCTTAACCCTGTTAAGAGTTGCCTGGTTAAAGGACTTTCAACATCAACAAAGATGTTACCCTATTAAAGGATTTTACAAAGAACCGATTAGGTCCACCCTGATAGAGGGATTTCAATTTGCTTTCACACCTTATAAAAGCAATGATCTCATATGACACTGATTGTCTGATTAGATCATACCTGTTGATCTCTTCCTTGGTTTGCCTGGCTGTTGGATCTTTTCTGCTTCTTTGCCTTTCACCTCTGGTGATTGTGATCTCGCTCTTCTCTGCTCTATCTATTTAGCAATTTCCAACAACTCTTTTTTTTCTTGCGTCCTATGACCTGTATTTATACAAGAGTTCACCTTCATGAAACCCTTAACTCATAGAACCGCCAGGCTATAAACTCAACAATAAATCATGCAACTAGCAAAAAGCTTTGCGTTCCGATCTGGAGTTTAACTAGAAAACATCCGTAAAAATAAAGCTAACTCCTATTAAAAATCTAACTCCACTTCTAAGCGGTGGATGCTCCGTATAATCCGGTTTTAACTCAAACTACTCAACAGAATTTAGAGCGGATCTTTATGTAGTTAGACTGGTATACTCTTATACCCCGTTCATCCCTGTTTGCAACCTAAGATCGGTACTGTGTACTCGGTTCGGTCTACGGGTGTATCCCCTTTGCTTAGTCTACGAGGGCATACACTCTGTAACTAGTCTACTAGTGTCTTTAAAGTAACGTGAGTGACCGGTGAACCTTTACCGGTGTGAATGGTGTTTGTGATTTACACTAATGACAACTTATATTGCTAACACAAACAGCTGAAAAACGTCACTGCATCCTCCTTGTCCAGCCATGTCTCCCATTGACGTTGTGACATCTTTCTTCTCCAACCACATCTCCCATTGAAGTTATGACATCTTCCTTCTCCAGCCATGTCTCCCATTGACGTTAGGGTTCCTCTCACCTGTAGACACAACATTGTTTTTTTTTTGCATACTCCTCTTTCCTTTGTTTATATGTGCGATTTGGGTTTTGTTTCAGACTTTATAATTATAATCCATAAACTCGTTCCATTGTCACAATAAAGTATGCACTTTATTAATATAAATGTTGTTATTTATTTTGTATAGCTGGCTAAGCTACTTTAGCTATTTTTAATGTTATTATAATGTTCTTTAAAGTTTATTTAGTATTTATTAATTTCTAATTTCTTTATTTATCTTTATTTAATATTATTAATAATATTATTATTATTTTAATGATTTCATTTATTATTATATATATATTTTATTGTATATGTTATCTAATAATTATATATCGTGTATATACTTAGTAATTTTATTATTTATTATTCCACACTACTTTAATATTTATTTAATTACTTGTATTCAATTATATTAAAAAAAATAATAATAATTTAAACGTCCATTTCTAATTCTATAATTAATTATTTATAATGTTAAATATTTATCTAAAATTGACTCGCATATAGGGTCTAATTAATATTCTAAAATGCAAAAATAATTCAACTCAAAGTATAAAATGAAAATCGTCAAAATTTAAAGGGTGCATAATGATTAATAGCAACACCTTAACATATTTGCCAAATAATATATATTTTACAAAAATCGTAAGTGTTAGCCTATAGAGGGTCGTGACAAATCTGACCATATTGTTTATGCTGTTTATTTCCATTAAAAGTTTCAGACATTGAAGGGGTCAATTTAAATGGTTGGAAGTCGAGTTTGAAGGCAGAAGTTAATGTGTAAATCGCTGGTAATCATGTGCACTAGCTGGCTATACCCATAAGTGGTTTGCATAGAGTGTATGCTGGCTGTACAGGGCTGGAGGAGTGTCGTATAGACATCTCCAATAGAGACGAATAGGTCTGATATGGATTTATCATGGATTGAGGCCAAGATAACACGCTTTGCAACGCAATAAACATAAAAATAATTGACTGATTGCAATTATCGGAATTCTAATTTTAGGTACAACAAATGACAACTTTCATATTTAGAAGAATTGACACAATGAGAAAACAATTGTTCATACCCGACATCTAGCGCTCAATCTAGGAGGGTTTTATTGAATGAAATTTGCATATAACACAATCAGGGGGCTTCTAATGTGGCCCAACTACTCCAATGAAGTTTATCTCCAACACTAATAATTACCAAAAACAATTGAATTGAATCTGCTAAAATATACACTTGACCTGTAGGCGAAATTATTGAATTTCACTACTTTTCCTCAAAAATTTACTAATCTCGACTATGTTTGACATCTGAAACTTGATGAAAAACTTTGTTTTCTGATTAAAATTGATGATGATGGATTTCCCACAATTTTCAAACCCTAACTATTGTTGATTGGTGAATTTGGCACTATGTCCCCAAGGTGGTACGACCAGCTCTGGAGAGGTACAACTGCTATAATAAATGGTATAGCTGCCCTCTAAAGTTTCCAAACCCTCTCAAATCTTCAACTGACTCTCTGAAACTGCTGTAAACAAGTATGATTTGAAGCGCAATTAGGAATTCTGAATGAATCTCTCCTTTATGTGAACTAGGGTATTGTCCAAATTCACCTGCCTTCAAGGAATTTTCATTCCTCAAAGCTGTTATGGTGCTGAAATGAATTGTAGAGCTCAACTCTCACAAAGTTGATTGTAAAAATGATTTCATTATGCCCCAAATGGCCTCCAACATGTTTCTTTATTGGCCTCAAACCCTAATTCGTCTTTAGGGTTACCTTGCATTTTTTAAATTAATTTTTTGTTTATTCCTTATGTCTCCCTTAACCGGCTTAGGCTCCCTTAATAATAAAATTAAGTCATTTTAAAAAACATCTTAACTCATGTCTCCTAGTCATCATGGTACAAGGGGCACCCCAACTTGTTACTTTATTATAATAAGATAAAGTAATATTATTATTGTTTATTTGATATAAAGTGAATATAATACTCATATTAATTTATTTAATTCTAGACTGGAAATATTTAAATATTTCCTGAATAATTCATAATTTGCAATTTTGGACACAAAACTAAATTCCAACTGAAGCACTGTGATCATTGATGTTGTCTGAGTCTTGCAGGCCAACTAGCAGTTCCTCCTAAAAAGTAGGGACTTGCCCTAAAAAATAGGAACCTCTTTCCAAACACTTTTAACTGTTCACAAGGATCCTGCTTTGCTTCGTGGTCGCCTGGGTGGCATCCAGTCAACTACTAGTTCTCCCTAAAAAATAGAAAACCTCCCTAAAATGTAGGAGTTGTCCTCTAAAAGTCCAAAATGGCTCACAAAGCCCCTGCAAATCTCCATGATTGTAAGGAACCTAAGTTGGCTCTCTCTGAATATTCGGATCAATATACTAAATTTGATATAATTTGCAAATTGCCAAGCTCAAATGGTAGGATCATTAAAACAATAATATCATAATTTACTCTACTTCCAGTTATAACTTGCCAACAACGAATTCTGAAAGTATATTCTATCAACTTAAAATATTCCATACATATCAAATAACCCTTGCATACTAATTTTCAACAATAATTGTTCTGCTAAACCTCTAAGAAATTCAATGACAGCAACTCAATATAATTAATCCAAAGCACCTGAACAATCGCTGAAGTATGTTACAGCTGTCAACACTGTCTATAATGAAACCGTCACTTGGAACATTAAACATGTGGCTGCCCCAAATGCTGCACGCTGATTCTGTCATAAACACGTGCCCAGAATATGAAGCCGCCCATAAACTTCACACATACGTCCTTTGCTGATTTTAAAACACCACCCAGAATTGCAGGAACAACACGTGTAGTGCTCAGATTGGAAGCAACACCTTTATTAAATATGGTCCCCACTAAATGAAGCCACAACGTGAATCCCAGTATTCACATGAATGCCAGTATGAGGTTTACAGCCTTCCAACTAACACGTTGCCAGGAAGTGATACACACCAACAATGTACTTTCGAATTTCCCAACCAATCAATCCAGCCTGTGACGTTGGGAAGTGTAGAAGAAATTAAAACCAAACTCATTGCTCGATTCAATAACCTCTATCTGGATTACTTCATACTTTACATCAAATCCGATAATCTTCAGCATTCAATACCATATTCAGAAACTTCATTACATTGATCTTCACTCCAGAAATGAAACTTCATTCAATTCAATATACCTCAGCATTGAATTGATATTCAGAATTAAACAGATGTGAAATTCACCATTACAGGCAATGGCTCAAATCACCAGAAAGAGGAATCTGTCCTCGAAACCATAGCCAAGGCAATTCCCAAACTTCAATAAAATAATGATTGCATAATGAATCAAATGAAAGTGCTTTTTCGAGCAAAATATATAGCTTTTTGGAAAAAAGCACTTTTTTTAATATTTCACTTAATTGGCTTTATTAAATACTCCCACTTCATAATATAATATTATAAAGTCATTAGTTATTAAATTTAATCAATATAATTTAATTTAATAACACCTTTAAAGTTAAAGCCATGAACTTTCTGACTGCAATCATCGAACTTATGACAACGCACCAGGACCAACTACCCAGCCAAAAATAGATACTGCCCTGCCATAAATAGCCACTGCTAAAAATAGACTTACTAAAAATATAAGTCTCCCAAACTAGACATTCTCTGAAACTGAATCGTGAGATGTTTGACGTTCCGTGCAGACACCTTGCCAATCCTGGCCACCCTGAAACGCCACTTACTAAAAATAGTAAATTGGCCAAAATGACCTGAACGAAGAGTAGAACTGATAATTTGAATCTCCAGAATGGAATCCCAACGCTGGCTCCACAATCTGACCCCCTCTGAACACCCGATTAGCTTGCGAGGGCTGCCAAACCAAGCTAATCCTGAAGTCTGAAAAATGGGGACATTACAATGACCCTCTGAATGAGTCCCTTAACCATACTATTGACCTACGGGAACTTGAGTGATAAGTCAACCTCTGCTCGTCTGTCTGCCACCTAAGAAGGGGACATTACAATCCTCCCTTCCTGAAGATTTCTTGTCCTCAAGCAATCTATACCTTCACATTGCACATCAATTCCTGGATCCCGTACCAATCCGAGACTTGTTGCTCCACAAATCTGTTATGCTTCTCTAATATAAACATCGATACACCCAAAGTGAAGCAACTCACCGTGGATCCATTAGAGAATGTAATACACATGTGAACACCAGGATTCCAAACCGATCTCAGAAAAAACACAGCATGCTAACATTGTGCTTCTTTGAGATTAAATGTAGACTCATACTGCCAATGCATCTTAGTGAGGTCCATAACAACAATCCCGACACCTGATGCAATCCTAGGTAATTGTAAGAATAAAATGTTCAACCGTAGCATGTAAACCTAGATATCTCTCCTCATGATGACCCCAATGTGAAGATCAAACCCTGTTGAAAAACTGGTATAGAAGGTGTCAACAGGCTCAACTTTGAAGTTATCAATCCTGAAATGCACCATATAACCCTGACTGAATATTACCATGGGTACAAAGTCCAACTCTGTGATGCTGGTACAATAGGGACTAACACCCAAGAAACTACCCCACATCCCTAATAAACTACCAATCTGTTGTAAAACCTAAGCTTGGCCTCTGGTTCCATCCATACAACCGGCTTCTCCACTCTGACGAAAATGCCCAAACACCACAAACCATGAAGAAACCTATGGGGATCCCTGTAAAATATTGTACCAAGCAAATCAACAACCGGATTTCATGTCGAGATATAGACCTTGTTGTATGAGATGTAGGAGTATCTCAATCAATCACCACCAAATAACTATCCATGTAGGTAGAACATCAAAACCATGTGAGAATAGTCTCCCACATGCGCAAAAACCAACACTAATGGCCATCGTACCTTGTTCTCATAACTCTATCCAGCAACATGGATGATCACAAACATGTCATCAAACCAATGCCAATCAAAAAATATCCGAAAGGAATACCCCCTCAATGTCCTTATACCGAGTCACAGATGTAGTCAGTGTCGAATTTGGAAGTGTTATATGATTCCAGGCTGGACAACCACTCCTATGAAGTCACCAATCAACAAGGACAATGCTGGCATATCAAGAGAAATGGGTGACAAACTCACAAATGAAGCATGTATGTCATCATTGCTCAATAAAGACGTCTCTAGAGTGACTAGCCCACTAAGAAAAACATCAAAAAAATTACTGTCACCATCATGAGAATGATCAACTACCTCAATTGTAAACTCTGAATCAAGCAACTCATGCTCTTCAACACCAGCTGTATCAATATGAATAAACTCAGTCCTCAGATAAGAGACATCGTCAATATCATCGTGCACCATACTTGCCTCCTGTAGTCCATCAATAGTAGGAATGGTACCATTACTTTCTTCATAACTATCAATGGAAATGTTATGAGAAAGGAGTATATCACTGTTGCTCCCTAAAAATTAAGACTGATTTTAGCCTTAGTGTCATTGCCTATGAGATACTCCTTTGCTTGCTCAACTTGCATGCATTCTTCCCTTGAAAGGAATAAAGATCTGATGTATGACGTTTTCTTTCTTTATCAAGCTGATCGCATCTTTCCTTGACCTTTTGCAAATGCTGTCTTGCTTGGGCAAAAAACAACTTTGCTTGGGTAGCTCTATACAACCAATCTTCATTCAATCTTTGACAATGCTCTACATCTGATGCCCTGAAATACACAAAATCTGATTTATAATGAGGTATATTATTCACATCATCTTGACCGACGCTTGCACCTTGTGTACCCTCAAATATAGATGTAAATCACTGTCCTCTTCTTGATCAAAATCTATCATATCTTGACAAAGAGAAATTTTGTTACTGCTGTTATGAATTTCAGATTTATGGTCATACCTTGGTATCTTGTTTTCCACATCTCTAATTGGCTGATCCATGGTTGTAACCACTTCCACTTTGGGATCAACACAATGAATCAATGGCGTGCTATGAATTTCCACTTCATCCGAAGTTGTTTCTTCATTAGAACTCCTACCTAATGATTGATTTTTGCATTCATTGTGATCACTTGTAGGCTGCAAGCTACAAACAAGTGATTCTTCTTCCTTTTCTTGTTCTTGCACATAAATCTCTTCACTTTTCCCACTGGTTTGTTTCCCTTTCCGTTTTTGGTATGAAACTGAAAACATCAATTCATCTTCATCCTCATCCGGTATACCCAATAATTGTGTGAAAGAAAGCATATCATGTATCTTTTGAGGAAGAGCACAATACTTGTCATAGCTGGCCATAGTCGCTTTATATGTTGGTGAGACATGAGGACTCTTACGTGTTCTAATAGATGGAGATGATTCACTAGAATACCCAATTTTTTTTGAAATTGTATCATTCAATCATTGCAATTGATGGTTGATCTTATGTTGTAATTGTTCAAACTCTTCCCACACCTGTGAATCCTTAAGCAACTTTTCTATGATGGCTCGTCATGCTGCCAAACTGAAAACTAAACCAAATCGAAGTACACAAAAATCTGCATTCACCCAACAAGATGGCAATATCCAAGCTCTAATACCACTGAAAGATCCCTAACCAATCTGATCTAAATTTTTCCCTGAGTTTGTTTTGCTGCTGATTAGAAGTTTTGAAGGGTTTTATATGATTTATAGGAAGGGTTTTGGATATGTTTGTCTTATTACGATAATAGATAGTTTCTAATTTTATCTCTCTCTCGGCTATTTCTAATGGTCACTCTTTTTGTAATGTTTCCATAATCTCCTTCTGTTCGTTATGGAAACTTTCTCTTTCACTCTACAAGAATGTTTCTATTTCCTCTCTCCTGTTTGTTATTTTAACACATTCATTAGCAAATTCCTGGCCTCTTCGAAAATTTTTAATTTATTTTTTGAAATTATTAGTTCAAGATTTTCGAAGCTTTTTTTGCCTCGAATGTGTTCAAAATTTTCATTTTTTTCCTCACCCACCCATCTAGGATTTTTGCATTTTAGACTAGGGTTTTGACCCTTCAGTTCAAGACGAAATTTTTTTGATTGCGGATTCCTTGTGGGTTTTTCGAGAGCTCAACCGGGTTGACGTCCGTTTTTTCTGGGTGCCTCAATTTTCCTGCCCCAATTTTGAGCCAACGGATCCAAAATCTGCCAGCATATCCCTGGTGGGTTTTTGCAAATCCCAACTGGATCAGTCTTTTTTTTTCTGGGTGCATCATTTTTTGTGCCTCGATTTTTGAGCTAGCAGATTCTATCTAGGTTTTCTGAGTTCTTCACTAGGTGTCTTTTAAATTTTTTGGGTCTTTCGTTAATCTGCCTTGAAGTTCATGCCATTTTTTTGATTTTTCACGTTTTTTCTTTGAAAAACGTGCTATGGCATCTCTCACCAGTCTTATTGTGGAAGGCAGTCAGCGTTTCAATGGAAAGAACGACAACACTTGGAAGCAGCGCATGTTGACGATCTTCGAGTACTGTCGCCTTGAGGTGCTTGTTCAAGGTGTTAAGTTTTGAACCAGAGTAAAATAACTCAAAATGCAAACCATAAGAAACAGATAACACAAGTCCTTATCTTGGGAAACCCTCCTCATCGAGGGAAAAACCTAGCCACGCCGAATGATCTCCTTTATTGAATAATCAAGGATCCCAATACAAAGCTCACAAGCTTTAATTGCTTCTTCACTGAGCCTCACAACTACTCAAAACATTATGATTTACACATAAAAATGATCATGCACAGATCATTCACAAATCGTGCATGTAATCTATAACACACCTGCTAATATGGAAGTGTTTAATGTATATATCAAGCAGATTGAGTGAGCACCTCAATCACTATAAATGTACAGATCATAAAACAATATCAACACACAACTGAGAAAGCAGTCACAGAATCAATGTCGATGTCACTGTTGAAGACATAGAACTGCACAACTAAATGTATCTCTCCAATACAAAAGTGTAATGCGAATATACTCTCAAGCTGCTCGTAGCAAACAGGCAATTAGGCAATTCCCGATAGAGCATGCACACAAGCATCCAGCTCCCAGTCTCCAAGAAGCTAGGTAGCTTACACACCATGATTAAAAGGGAACATCGATACAGAGAAATAATAATATATCTTGGACTTTTGTCTTCGCCCTTAAAATAGAAAACGACACCCGATATTGAAGAGACACCCACGAATGTGAATCGGTAGGCATTACAAAACTCACCGACTCACATCATTGAATTTACGGTAAACAATTATCATAACTGATGACATATCATACACAGCGAATCTATAATGCCAAGACATCCCAAGAATTGCCAAGTCATCTTAATCCAGCAGAGAAGAAGTCAAACTTAATAAGAATAATGCGTGAACCGATGCCAGCCGGACGGAGTAAACCCACACTCACCATCTGAAGAGTTACTCAACAATAATTAACCACCGGTAAATAAAGCTCGACAATTTGAATAAACTCCTCTACACAAGGAGACACTCGCACATAATATTACCCGTCGATAGTAAAGGTGACTGGCGTATTCTCGAGAAGCATAATCACGGGCCATATCAGCCTTAGGAATATTCAAACTGCACAAAGTCATCATTATAAAACATATGAAATGGTACAGCTACGAACATTCTGTGAGCACGATGAAACCAAACAGGGCAACTCCAGAACACAAATTCAGCACACAACAATCATAGGTATGAGTTCTCTCGAAGCTACTCAGAACATTAACACTCCCTCTTAGCAAGAGAGAGATCATTCATATGTCATAGTGTGTCTCAACCTGACAAGCACAATGAAGCATAGCTACTCCTAGAGGGTGAATCAAAATCACAAAATTAAGTCATGGAGTCACGCACATGACTTCCACCATGGCTTGGGTGGAACAAGGGATTTTACCTCAAACTTCTCCCAGAGAAGAATGCATTACCACCTTGCGTACTTGCAGAGGGTGGTTCCACCATGCCTACTCGCAGAGGGTGGATCAAGGGCTTTGACCTCAAACTTCTCCCAGAGAAGAATGCATTACCACCTTGCCTACTTGTAGAGGGTGGTTCCACCTGGCCTATTCGTAGAGGGTGGATCAAGGGCTTTCACCTCAAACCTCTCCCAGAGAAGAATGCATTACCACCTTGCCTACTGGCAGAGGGTGGTTCCACCATGCCTACTCGCAGAGGGTGGATCAAGGGCTTTCACCTCAAACTTCTCCCAGAGAAGAATGCATTACCACCTTGCCTACTTGCAGAGGGTGGTTCCACCATGCCTACTCGCAGAGGGTGGATCAAGTGCTTTCACCTCAAACTTCTCCAAGAGAAGAATGCATTACCAAGTCTTTATATGATAAGGCTCCCAAATCAGAATTCCTCTGAAACTGATATCAATCTTTTGACCTCCTTGTCCAAGGTTGCTTGTGATGAATAGAAAGACTCCCTCTCAGTCAGGGCGGCATCTGCATTGAATATCATAACAAGATGGAATTGAATACTGAGACTCCCTCTCAGCTGAGGCTCCCTCTCAACAAGGACAACATACTCAAACTTTTATAATCACAATACCAAGAAATTGACTCCAATATTTGTCCAACAATGAGCTTTAGTAGTCACACTGTTACACGAGCTTGTTAATCCTCTGGAAAAGGCCTTGACATTCTTCGTCGACCACACAAGCTCCCTCTAAATCTCATATCCTCCTCTTAGAATAAACTGATCACAAGATAATCTGGTTCTTCATTATACAGCCTCCAATCATGATGAAATGAAGACACCTCAGAAAAATAAACTTGAAATTACTGAAATTAGATTATTCAGTCCCTTAAAGTCTGAAACATTATGAATATGTCTGTTGTAGCAAACTGTGCAACTCAGATGAAGCAACCGGATTTCTAAACTTCAAACAACACATAAATCTCCCAGTTTGGCCACATAAAGAGTTCTCTCATGGATAACACCAATCAAATAGCATGATCCAGTTGATGTAAGATCAACTAATATTTCTTGTTTCTTCAATGCAAATTTTAAGAAATGACGATAGAGATTATCATTGATAAAGCAAGCTGCCTCTGAACTATTATGACCATTATAGACACCAAGCGTGGGCTTGTAGGCCCCACCGAGTACTGATCCTCCACAAGATTATGAGCCTGAGCAACAACCATTGAGAATTCCCTTGCTACATGCTGCCCAATGTCCTTAAACCAAAGCAGTCCCTCCTGCATTTCCTCCATAACATCTGCACTAATCTGCACATACTTCTCTATGGGCCACCAACAAGCACTTACAAGATTCATTACACCATCAAGCATTCCTCAATTTTCTTTGATACGTCCTTCATCCATTTGAAAGAGATTAATACTAGTTCATAGAGTTAAAGCACTTGGAAGAAATATACAGACCAATGCTTAAGAATACATGATTCACTATTTCCAAGGCTAATGGATGAAATATTCTCAATCATTATTCAAAGATACAAACATAGAATACTTATCTCTTTATTGATGATCAATTTAACAATGCTCCTGCAGCTTTAAGTCTTCACATATGCTAAGAATAGGAACAACAAATGACTTGTTTCCACATCAGCACCCACTCAGGGAAATCAAGACGGCTTCTGTGATGTAATCGAATAATCCTCTTGAACAGTCCTTCACATTCTATCAGCTACACAACCAACAATAATTTCTAGGACAGACTTTCATCCAAAAAACTCCTTTGTTAGTTGAGCTTGCCCCATAAGAGAATTTAAGATGGGAAAATGGAGCACTGTAACACTATTCATCCTCAAATATGCATTCCATCAGCTGCAACTCTTGATCACATTGTACTGAAGGAATTATATCGTATTCTTCGACAAGACAGCTGAAACTTGCTTCACTACAAAGGACAACCTCAACCTAGCTACTTCAAACTCAGACTTCTCCTTAGAATTAACCTGGTCAGAAATCTTGTCCTGACATTATCAAAGAGTCGATTAAACTCAGCATCCTCGTACTCACATAAGAAATGTTCAATATTTCCGCTGAAAAATAATGCACGCTGATCACAACACCCTGTAGATGCTATATAGAAAACTTTGACTACAAAACAAATGAATACAATCTTCAAAATCCCCTGCTCAGTTACCAATTGGTGATGTTTCATAGCCTTCAATAGCCCGTCAATATCTTCAACAGCCACATCAAAGTCTTCAACAACCACAGAGACTCAAAAGCAATGCAAAAAGACTGTTTGATGCCAAGCTATATATGTTCATCTGTCTGCTGAAGATTCTTCATGAGATGACAGTTCCAATATGTAAATTCTTGGAATACCATAAACCATGCAAGATGAAACCCATAGCTACGCATGATCATATTTTTCCAATGATTCTTCATCCATACGGAGAGTCTCTCAAATATGCAGTCTATGAACTAGAAGAATAACCAGCAGCAGAATAATATTCCAGAGATTAAATATAATAGTCCAGCAACATAGACGACTCTCAGAGATTCTTATGACAAGCATATTAGATATATAAGCTCTCTCGTAGCTACCATGAACTTCAACATATGCCAACAATAACGACAGCCATTAGACATCACAAAACTTGAAGAATCCAAACATCCTATCCTGGTTCTATATCATTACTACAACTTGGCTCTGATACGATGTTAAGTTTTGAACTAGAATAACATAACTCAAAATGAAAACCATAAGAAACAAATAACACAAGTCTTTATCCTGGGAAACCCTCCTCACCGAGGGAAAAGCCCAGCCAAGGCAAAAAGATCTCCTTTATTGAATAATCAAGGATCCCAATACAAAGCTCACAAGCTTTAATCGCTTCTTCACTGAGCCTCACAACTACTCAAAACAAAATGATTTACACATCAAAATGATCATACAAAGATCATTCACAAATCGTGCATGTAATCTGTAACACACCTGCTAATATGGAAGTGTTCAATGCATATATCAAGCAGATTGAGTGAGCACCTCAATCACTATAAATGTACAGATCGTAAAACAATACCAACACACAACTGAGAATGCAGTCACAGAATCAATGTCAATGTCATTGCTGAAGACATAGAACTGCATAACTAAATGTATCTCTCCAATACAAAAGTGTAATGCGAATATACTCTCAAGCTGCTCATAGCAAATAGGCAATTAGGCAGCTCTTGATAGAGCATGCACCCAAGCATCCAGCTCCCGGTCTCCAAGAAGTTAGGTAGTTCACAGACCATGATTAAAAGCGAACATCGATACAAAGAAATAATAATATATCTCGGACTTTTGTTTTCACCCTTAAAACAGAAAAGGGCACCCAATATTGAAGAGACACCCACGAATGTGAACCGGTAGGCGTTACAAAACTCACCGACTCACATCATTGAATTTACGGTAAACAATAATCATAATCGATGACACATCATACACAGCGAATCTATAATGCCAAGACATCCCAAGAATGACGCCAAGTCATCTTAATCCAGCAGAGAAGAAGTCAAACTTAATAAGAATAATGTGTGAACCGATGCCAGCTGGACGGAGTAAACCCACACTCGTCATTTGAAGAGTTGCTCAACAATAATTAACCACCGCTAAACAAAGTTCGACAATGTGAAGACTCCTCTACACAAGGAGACGCTTGCACATAATATTACTCGTCGACAGTAAAGGTGACTGTCGGGTAACTGTCGTATTCTCAAGAAGCATAATCATGGGCCATATCAGCCTTAGGAATATTCAAACTGCACAAAGTCATCATTATAAAGCATATGAAATGCTACAACTACGAACATTCTGTGAGCACGATGAAACCAAAACAGGGCAACTCCAGAACACAAATTCAGCACACAACAATCATAGGTATGAGCTCTCTCGAAGCTACTTAGAACATTAACACAAGGTAGCAAGACTCGTCCTACCACAGCTGATGCAACTCAAGACTAGTTTGATGAACGTAATCGTGAAGCGGTTATGCTCATTAAGCTTTCAATTACTGATGATTAGCTGCCTTGAATCCCGTTGGGCAAGACAACTACAGAGATTTGGACAATATTGAAGGATCTCTGTGAGACATTAGATAAAAGCAGAGCCTTCTTTCTGAAGACCTCTCTGATCAACCCGAGGCTGCCTTTTACGCTTTCTGAGGACATGCAGATTTTTGCTTTTTTTGAAGATAGATAGACTATTAAGGGAGGGTGTGACAGTCCCTACCGATGCTGAGAGGGGAGGGGTGAATCAACACTTATAAAACTTTAAAACAAATCTGATGTAGTATACTACAATTGTCAGCAAAACAGATTCTAGCATAAGAATAGCAGCAAACAATCAACCACAAAGTAACAACAGATTTATAACGTGGAAACCCAAATCGGATGAAAACCACGCTGTGAGGAAACCTCACAAATTCTGCACTCTTCTGAAGTGCGCCCTGTTAGGAACCTTCCCTGTTAAAGGATTACAACGCATTGTTAGATGCGACCCGGTTAAGGGATTTGATACAGTAAGGCCTATTAGTGCCTGCCTGGTTAAAGGACTTAGAACACCTAAAAAGATGTCACCCGGTTAAGGGATTTAGTACAAGGGACTTGTTAATGTGCACCCAAAATACTGGGATCTAGCTATTGTAATTGTTAGAAAACAATAGAAGGATTGACCTTTTACAAATGGCTTTGCATAGTCTAATAAGATCTCTGTTATACTCAACTGAGAAACATCACCGATTGCTGCTGGTATGTTCTCCTTTCCCGTTGTGCTTCCCTGCACACTCTTCTCTCTTCTCTTTTCTATTCACCTTAGCTTCTTCAGCGTACAGGTTCACTCTTTACTTTGGCAGAATGGCGGAAAACTATATTCTTGACAGGTAGAAGAATATATAGTCCTTGCCCTAATTACTTTTCTCATACACGACGTGTGTACAGATCCCCTTTGGATTCATCACCCAATGGAGTATTAGTTCACTGAGGAAACATTTGATGCATGCTCTTGTTTTATCTTCTTTATGAAAGAAAACAATAGACGCGTGTCAAACAACTTTCCTTTGCAAGAGATAACTCCATGTTTTAAAGCCACAAACTCCGGCTTTAAAACCTTCAAATGCACCTCGTACTGATCATCTTGTTAACTCGGAGTCTTTCGGATTTAGTGCAGTAAATCCTGGTCAAAGAGTTGGTTAACAGATAGTTGACTATGACTTCCCCGGTTCATCTTATCATAATGAAGTCTTGACTTGATCGGTTAAGATCCTTATGTTGTGAACAGGTAAGAGCTTTGACCTGTCACCTTTCCTTCCTCTGTCTATACCGGTTGCATCCTTTCCTTGGTCTTTGTTACTGGTTACTGGTTGCTTTTCCCTTAGTGACCGGTAGCATATGATGAACAGAAATGATCTCTTGCTCATTGCACGGTGTCACCGGTTGTCAAACCAGTCTCTCTATACACATAATGTTGTCAGCTAACTGATAACTGTTTCGATTCACAGATCCAACTCTGGTGTCCTTAGATCCTTAGACCTTAGATTGAGATATATTAAACACGTTTTTCCTCTTTCCTCTTTTGCGAATCAATGACAATACTTAATTGCCATGTACCGGTAGCAAGGTTACCGGTTACCATCCCTTAATGCCAACAATCTCCCGCTTTGGCATTGATGGCAAAAACTATAACAACACTACCGGTCCACACATACTAGTGCCGGTCATAATCTCCCCCTTTGACAATAATGCCAAAGGCTAGTCAGAAAGACTACCTTGATGAAATATGCTCCCCCTTCGAGCAATAGTCCTTTTCATTAGTCCACATAAGATGAGGTGAATTCCTTTGTTGAAGCATAACAACTTGATGAACACTTTTACAAGTTTATTGATGTTCAGGGAAGGGTATCACCCCTAATTTACCTCTGAGGTACTCAAAAGTACTCTTTGGTAATGGCTTTGTGAAGATATCAGCAATCTGTTCTTTTGTGGGAACATACTCCAATCTCACTTCATTATTTTGTACCAACTCTCTCAAGTAGTGATACTTGATGGCAATGTGTTTTGTCTTGGAGTGCATGATAGGGTTCTTGGATATGTTTATTGCACTTGTATTGTCACAGTAAATTGCAATCATTTCAGGTATCTGTTCTTGGATTCTTTCAAGTAGCTGTTTGATCCAGATTACCTGTGTGCAATTGATTGTTGTAGCAACATATTCAGTTTCCGCTGTAGACTGTGAAATGCAGTTCTGTTTCTTGCTTGTCCATGACACAATCCTTTCACCAAGAAAGAATGCACCACCACTTGTGCTCTTTCTGTCATCAATATTACCAGCCCAATCTGCATCAGTGTAAACCTTTACTTGGAAGCCTCCCTTGTGAGAAAACCACAAGCCATACTCCTCAGTCCCTTTAGGTATTTGAAAATTCTCTTTACTGCTATTAGATGTGTCTCTTTAGGATTTATAGAGAATATTGCTACAATAGCTACTGCATGTGCAATGTACGGTCTACTGTGTACTGCATACTGTAATTTGCCTATCATAGACCGATACAGTGTTTCATTCGCTTCTTTTGCATCATCTTCCTTTGATAACTTGAGGTTAGTTAACATCGGTGTACCAACCGGTTTGGATTCTTCAAGTCCAAAAGTTTTAAGAATTTCTTTTACATACTTGGACTGAGAAATAAAGATAGCTTCCTTTAGCTGATGGACCTGTAGTCCAATGAAGAATTTTATGACTCCTATGATAGACATTTCAAATTCTTTCTTCATCTCTTCAGCAAAGGCTTTGCTCATCCTGTCATCTCCTCCAAAGATGATGTCATCCACAAAGATTTCAGCAATTAGGTTCCCATCTTTTCCAGTCTTGAGATACATGTTGCTGTTGCCCCCAGTTCTTGTGAATCCTATTGTCAGGAGTTATGAATGCCACCTCTCATACCAAGCCCTTGGAGCTTGCTTTAGCCCATAAAGAGCCTTTTTGAGTTTACAGACCATACTACCCTTTTGTGTGGATGTGAAGCCTTCTTGTTGTTCAATGTAACCTTCTTCGTCTAGTATTCCATTCAGGAATGCAAACTTGACAACCATCTGGTATACTTTGAATTTCTTGTGAGAAGCATAAGCAAGAAGGATTCTTACTCCTTCCAATCTGGCCACAGGTGCAAAGGTTTCCCGATAATCCAGTCCAGCCTCCTGAGCATATCCTTTGTAGACCAGTCTTGCTTTGTTCCTTATTACTTTTCCTTCTTCATTTAGCTTGTTCCTATAGACCCACTTTGTCCCAATGACATTCTTGTCCTTTGGTCTAGGCACAAGCACCCATGTATCATTCTTTTCTATTTGCTCAATCTCTTCCTCCATGGCCTTGACCCAATTTCCATCTTCCAGAGCTTCCCTGGTGGTTTTGGGCTCTATACAGGAAAACAAACAGACATTCTCTCTAGCCTTTTTCTTGGTCAAGACATTTGCATGTTTGTCACCAATTATATTATCAGTTGAGTGATACGTGACATACCTTGGGAGAACTGGTCTTTGTTCCCGGTCAAGTTCTTTCGGTTGAGCAGTTGCTTCAGCATGGTCATGAACAACTTCTTGTCCATCATCTTGAGTTGGTCTGTCAGCTTCAGAAACAGCATCCGGCTCCAGATGTCTGTTCACATGCTCTTCTCATTCATCTTCAGTTGAAGTTTCATTGAACTCAAAGAGATTTCCTTCATTGTGACCTTGCAGACCGTCTTGTTCATTATGACCGATCTTCTTTCTTGGTTCTGTATATTCATCAACCTTTACATTTATGCTTTCAATTATTTTTCCTGTCCTTTTATTTAGACACCGGTAGGCTTTATTCTTGGTAGAATAACCTAGAAATATACCTTCATCGCTTTTGGGCTCAAACTTTCCAGAGTACATGTCTCTCTTAATGTAACAATTGCTACCAAAGATTCTAAAATATCCTACACTAGGAGTATGATTGAACCATAGTTCATAGGGAGTCTTACTGGTTCCTTTCTTGACTTGAACTTGGTTCAGCGTGTAGACAGCAGCGCTGATAGCTTCTCTCCAGAAGTGATGAGGGAGATCCTTCTGAATCATTAGAGTTCTTGCACAGTCAATCAACGTCATGTTTCTTCTTTTTGCTACTCCATTTTGCTGAGGAGTCCTTGGTGCAGGCAACTGCCTTTTTATTCCTTGTTCCTCACAGTAGTGAGTGAACTCTTGAGAGGTGTATTCACCTCCTCCGTCTGATCTCAGACACTTTAGGCTTTTATCGGTTTCTTTCTCCATTCGAGCCTTGTAGATTTTAAACATGTGAAACGCTTTTGATTTTTCTCTGAGAAAGTGTCCAAATCATTCTTGAGAAATCGTCTACAAAAAACATGAAGTACCGGTCTCTGTAGTAGCTCTTTGTTCTCATAGGTCCACATAAATCTATGTGCACAAGATCCAGAACATTTTCAGTAGAAAAGGATTTATTATTGAAACTTGTTCCTTTCAGTTTTCCCAACTAACAATCCGTACAAATACCTCTGTTAGGTTTTGTGATCTTAGGGAGTCCTCTTACTGATTTCTTCTTACTCACCTTGACAATACTGTCAAAGTTTATGTGACAGAGCCTCTTGTGCCATAACCAGCTATTGTCCTCTTTGGATACAAGACAGATCTTGCTTGCTTCTCCTTTGACTGATGCTATGAGACAGGCTCCTTCCATTGAGTTCAGGTAGAACAGGTTCCCTTTGCTCTGTCTACCAGTTGCAATATGAGCTCCAGATTGGTTCTTGACAACACAGGAACGTTGCCCGAATTCCAACAGGAATCCTTTGTTGTTTAGTTGGCCGACACTCATTAAGTTGTACTTGAGTCCTTCTACCCAGTACACATCTTCACAAACAGCATCATTGCTGAGTGCAATAGAACCTTTTCCTTTGATAGCACAGGGGGCATTGTTACCAAAGGTTACCGATCCACCATCATTGAGCTTTAAGCTGATGAACTTGTTCTTATCACTAGTCATGTGGTGAGGGCATCCACTGTCAATGATCCAGCCATCATGCTGATGAGATCTTGATATAAGTGCCATTTCACTTGTCACCAGACTTTCTTCTATTATTGCAACAAATGCAATTTCTTGATCTTTAGAGTCTTCAGATTCATTATTTGTGACTCCTTCTGCAAGGTAGCACTCCTTAGCTTTGTTCTTGAATCGGTTGCTTTTGTCTTTGTTATCATTGTCTGGACATCTTGCAGCAATATGTCCTATCTTATTACAAGAGAAACATTTCAGTGGAAGCTTTCCTTTATATTTCCCTTTTCCTCTGGGAAATCTCTTAGTAATGAGTGCTTCAAATTCATCTTGCTCCATCTCTTCTGAGAGCAGATTCTCAACAAGACTTCCAATCTTACCGGTAGAGCTGTTACTGGTTTCTCTTCCTTTCTTGGTGGAAGAGGTATTCATAGAGGACTTAAAAGCAACTTCCTGCATGGGTAAGCTATTGTCAAAATTGTTCAATTCAAATGCAGTCAACTTACCTATTAGGGAGTCTAGAGTGACTTGATTCGTGGTCATTGATCTGAGCTCTTGTATGGCTGAGATCTTGATGGCATACTGAGGTCTGAGCGTTCTCAATATTTTTCTTACCACCTCCTCTTCACTTAGTTTTCCTCCAACGCTTTTGATGGAGTTAATCACTTCTTTGATTCTTGTGCTGTATTATTCAATGTCTTCTCCTTCATTCATCTTCATGTCATCATACTTTCCTTTGAGGCTCTCAACCTTAGCTCTTTGTACGTTTGGGTCTCCTCCATATACTAGTTGCAACTTGGCCCACATCTTGTGAGCAGTGTCCAGATTTTCAATCTCAGCATAGACGTAGTCTGGTAGTGTGCTGGCTATCATATCCATGGCAGTTGTGTGTTCTGTCTTGATCTTTAATTCATCAGGAGTTAGGGTACCACTGGGCTCAGTGTAATTAGTGGTTACATGAGTCCAATATTCATCTCCGGTGGTTTTCATGTACAACTTCATTCTGCTGCACCAAAGAGTAAAGTTTTCCTTTGAAAACTTTGGTCCTTCCTTTCTCATCATCTTGACTTTTTCTTTTTGCGGTTAAGCAGTAAAGAAAAGAAACTAAAGCTTTGATACCAATTGACAGTCCCAACCAGTGCTGAGAGGGGAGGGGTGAATCAACACCTACAAAACTTTAAAACAAATCTGATGTAGTATATTACAACTGTAAGCAAAACATATTCTAGCATAAGAATAGCAGCAATCAATCAACCACAAAGTAACACTAGATTTATCACGTGGATACCCAAATCAGGTGAAAACCACGGTGTGAGGAAACCTCACAAATTCTGCACTCTTCTGAAGTGCGCCTTGTTAGGAGCTTTCCCTGTTAAAGGATTACAACGCACTGTTAGATGCGACCCGGTTAAGGGATTTGATACAATAAGGCCTGTTAGTGCTTGCCTGGTTAGAGGACTTAGAACACCTGAAAAGATGTCACCCAGTTAAGGGATTTAGTACAAGGGACCTGTTAATGTCCACTCAAAATACTAGGATTTAGCTATTGTAATTGTTAGAAAACAATAGAAGGATTGACCTTTTACTAATGGCTTTGCATAGCTTGATAAGATCTCTGTTATACTCAACTGAGAAATATGACCGGTCGCTGCTGGTATGTTCTCCTTTCCCTTTGTGCTTCTCTGCACACTCTTCTCTCTTCTCTTTTCTATTCACCTTAGCTTCTTCAGCATACAGGTTCACTCTTTACTTTGGTAGAATGAGGGAAAACTATATTCTTGACATGCAGAAGAATATATAGAGTCCTTTCCCTAATTACTTTTCTCATGCACGACCTATTTACAGATCCCCTTCGGATTCATTACCTTGTGGAGTAATAGTTCACTGAGGAAACATTTGATGCATGCTCTTGCTTTATCTGCTTTATGAAAGAAAACAATAGATGCGTGTCAAACAACTTTCCTTTGCAAGAGATAACTCCATGTTTAAAGCCACAAACTTTGGCATTAAAACCTTCAAACGCGCCTCGTACCGATTATCTTGTTAACTCAGAGTCTTCCGGATTTAGTGTAGTAAATCTCAGTCAAAGAGTTGGTTAACAGATAGTTGACTATGACTTCCTTGGTTCATCTTATCATAATGAAGTCTTCACTTGATCGGTTAAGATCCTTATGTTGTGAACAGGTAAGAGCTTTGACCTGTCACCTTTCCTTCCTCTGTCTATATCGGTTGCATCCTTTCCTCAGTCTTTGTTACTGGTTACCGGTTTCTTTTCCCTCGGTGACCGGTAGCATCTAATGAACAGAAATGATCTCTTGTTCATTGCACGGTGTCACCGATTGTCAAACCAGTCTTTCTACACACATAATGTTGTCAGCAAACTGATAACTGTTTCCATAATCTCCTTCTGTTCATTATGAAAACTCTCTTTTAGTCTACAAGAATGTTTCTATTTTCTCTCTCCTATTCGTTATAGAAACATTCTCTTGTAGCTTGTATAATAGATCATTCATGATCATTGTTTAATAACACATTCATTATTTTACCACAATATGTCTTTGCAATGTTTTTATCATGGATTGAGGCCAATATAACACATTTTGCAACACAATAAATATAAAAATAATTGACTGATTGCAATCATCAGAATTCTGATTTTAGCTACAATAAATGACAACTTTCAGATTTAGAAGAATTGACACAATGAGAAAACAATTGTTCATACTTGACATCTAGCACTCAATCCAGAAGGGTTTTATTGAATGAAATTTGCATAGAACACAATTTAGGGGCTTCGAATGTGGCCCAACTACTCCAATGAAATTTATTTGCAATAATAATAATTACCAAAAGCGCCCGTTAATGGGCAGAGCTGGGTGCATCTAGATGATAGTAAAAAAGTTGTAATTAAATGGTGTAAACCTGAGGAAGGATGGATAAAGATAAATTTTTATGGGGCCTCGAAAGATGACCGGGACCATCAGGAATTGGATGTGTTGCTAGAGATAGTGAGTTTAACATTTTGAGTATTGAAGCAAAGAGAATTGAAGATGGCACTGATAATGTAGTTGAGGTGTTGGTAGTGTTACATGCTATAAAACTTGGAAGAAGATTATGAATGAAAAATCTACATTTAGAGGGGGACTCTCTTGTTGTTGTAAAGACAATTATAGCAGGATCCTTTCAAGCATGGCATCTTCAGATGTTTATTAATGCAATTTAAAAAGGCTTATCATACTTTGAAATGTTTAAAATTTCACATTTTTAAAGGCAAGACAACGAGGTGGCGGACATACTCTCTAAATGGCCACTGACGTTTGTGGTGGGGGAAGTATGTAAGGAGGATTTTCAAAATCCACACTTTGCATTTGAAAATGATTGTATCATTACAAATTGTTGATGAACTAATGAGGGAGAAGGAATGTTGTGTCTACTTCTCATTAAATGATTGCATCATTACAAATTGTTGATGAATTAATGTTTAATTAATGAGGGAGAAGAAATGTTGAAAATGATTGCATCATTGCATTTTTCTAAATGTAGTTCTTTTGCATCAAAGGAAAATCATTCTTTGAAGAGCAAAATTTTTTTGCTACTATTGCAAGAAGGGACACATTGCTATAAATTGCACTTAGCGTGCCAAGGATCTCCTTGATGGCAAGCTAAATTTAGATAAGGTATTGGCTACAGATGATGATGAAGAATGCTTTCATGGGGTAGCTTTTGAAGACCCTCCACACGAAGACAGTGAGGAGGAATATGTTCTCTAAATCAAATCAATTGGATGGTGGAGGCACAAGAGTTTGGAGGACATTCGACGCCCTCTTGTTAGTCACCAACAACAGGGCCGCTCATTGGCTTTGGTGGCATTTTATTTCCTAGTCTGTGGCATTGATAAGTTTTTAGTGTTGTTGGAGATCTAGTGGCAAAACCAACAACAATGGGCATTTTATATTATTGTGTTTGTGATTTCCTTATGTAATCTCGTACTCTAAAACATTGTAATGAAGAAAAGCACTAGAGTAATGCAGTTTTGGATCTTGAAAAGGTTAGTGGTGTTCCAGAAAACCATATGAGGTGAACAGATGAGTGTGATCTTGTTCTTGTCCAGGTTTGTGGTAAACCTGTATGAAAACAATGAAAGGTTGATGAGATGTGCCTTTCGTTTAAATCAAGATCAAGATCCAAAAGGGTTGGCTTATTATAGTTGGAAGTGCTAAGGTGGAGAATACAAACATCATCGATATTTTGAACAGTTGTATAGGAGAGTAACTGACTATAGAGATCCTCTAATTGTTGGACTTCTTGGAAGTGTGGTCAGTCGGTGATAAGTTCACTGGAAGTAAAAGTGGGATAAGTTCTCGTATGCGATCATGTGTAGCAAGATCCAGATAGCAGTATGTAAACTTAAAAGTATGCATAGGCATACAATTCTATTTCCAACTTGTGTGATGTTGTTTCTCCCCACGTTCACTCTAAGGGGGGGTGTTAGGAATTCATGTTAGTATTAACATGGGATAAAGTGCACGAGGTAAAGTAATAACTCACGTAGTAATTATGTTTTTTCAGTAATATTAAATTATCTATTAGGTTTGTTAATTATATGTAGATTTATTTTGGTTGTATGGGAGTATGTTTTGAGTTGTTAAAACAACTCTAATAATCAGTGAGTTGTTCCTGTAATGTAGGAACCCAAACTCCTATAAGTATGTAATCCGTTGAATGAATGAGAGAGGGAAGAAGCATTATTACTCATTATTTTTTGGCTTCTCTAACTCTACCATAATTCTTATATAGTTTCGGAATTTTTTAAATTTATTTTGTTTACTGCAGCCAAAAAAGACAAAACTTGTGCAGATCCCAATGAGGAAAAAAACAAAATGCACTTTTTGGCATGGATTCCCATGAGGAAGAAAATGAAATAGGAGGCATTGCAATTTTATATTTTATAATTGGCTAGGTGCCTTGATTATAGAAAGCCATCTTTATGTATGTTGTGCCCAACATTCTTCTCCCTTGCAACATATCGTAGGAGTTTTCAAATAGTATCTTTGAGATCCTCCTTGGGTAGCGTGGGTGTGACTGTCATCTTGTATTCTATAAATGCCAACTCAGCAGTAGATTTCTTAAAAGTTTTATCCTGTTTCAGCTTAGATTCTTTGAAAGCATGCATTATTACCAAAAATCCTTGAAATCTTCCTTGTCAATACACCCCAGATTTGAGTCCTCAACCATCCTCCAGAGCGGTAAAATCGTTGCTGAAGGCATCACTCCCTTAAAATCATACTTCATCATTAGAATACTTTATAAGTTCTTAGTTTTGACAAGCTACATTTGGTCTGAAGAAAATAAAGATGAATAAAATAATTCCAAAATTCTAAAATAATTACACTAATTTCATGTCCATATTATGAGTAAAACTACCTCTAATTCACATATTGAAAACTTCCTTTGGAGCAATTAAATCCTAGCCCATTTATGCATTTTTAGAAGTTTGGCTAATCCTTGGATTTTTGAAATTTAGCTTGGTCTTGGACTTTTCAAGTTTTGGGCTCCTGGAATTTTAAGGATTGGAATTTTGGAACTTTGAGTCTTCACATATATTTGCAGACTTGAGTTCTTCATGGATTTTTAGAGATTTTTAGAGATTTGTAGTGTCCTTGGATTTTCAGAGTTTTGGAGCATCCTTGGTTTCCTCTTTTCCATGATGTTCTATGGTTCTTTGATCATTTCATTAGAAACTCCAAGAACAAAAGGAATCTTTAAAGTTTATTTTACTTCCAGATTTATTGATAATTCAATAAGGATAAAGAATTTCAGCAATTGATGTTATTTCAAAGTTAATTGAATTTTTCACGAGGACAAAGGAATTATCAGAAATTCCACTAACACAAGGAATTTTTGATGTTTTTGAAAACCTTAAAAACTTGCGTGGAGGGACAGAAGTTTAGCTTCGTCAGGGATTTTGTGAAGTTGTGGATTTTTTCATGAGAGATTGGATTCGGTCACAATATGAAAGGTCCCACGGAGATTGGTGACTTCAGATTTGGAAAAAAATACAAAGGTTTTTCACATTCTGAAATCTCATTGAAACTCTGAAGTTTTGATTAAGGTCTCATTTTTGGGAATTTGATGTGCAAAAGGAATTTTTGGGATTTGATGAGCTTGTGGAAATGTCGGAATCTAAAGGTGGTATGGAAATATCGTGGATTCCATGGGGACAAGAAATCCCCGACAAAGGGAAATCCTCAACAAAGGAAATTTCCCAAAAAATGAAATTCTCCTTGGCTTAAGACTTGATCATTGTAATTTATTAATTTTATGACCTCTTGAACTTCAGCCAAACTTGACCCTCCTAGGCCAAAATGACTTCAAATTCAAAATCTCTCTCGCAAACCCCCAAGGGGTGAAAGTAGAAAACGGCAAGCTAGAAAAACAAAATGCATCAAACCCAAAAGCGAAAGACAAAGAGAGAAAGGTGGTCCCTATTTCAAATGGCGCGTGTGTGCAGGGTGCAACACAAAGGACACAAACTAGTGACATTGCAAGGCAATTGGTGACTTGATTGAAGATAAGTGTTGAAAACTAATCCTAACATATGTTGGTCGAGACTTAAGTGAACCAACCCTTTAATTTTAATTGATATGGTTGTTTATTCTATGCTGCTCAAGGTGTTTGAGGATATACATGATGTATTTATATGTTCCTTTATTGCCTTCTTATCTCTTCCAAAAGATAGTAGCACACCAAATCATTGTCTTGTGATGTTGCAACTAGCACTAAAGGTGTCAAAATCATTTCAAAGGTCGGTAGACTCTATCCCAAGGTTCCTATGCCTGCTCCCACAAGGGGCAATTAGCAAGGGATAAGACAATAAAATAAAAAATGCTCACAATTTTCCTTCACTTCCCACTATATCCTTTTACAATGCTTCTTAATTCAAATGTAACCACAAAATGCTAAGAACATGGGCAGTTGGCTAGAAATACTTGGAATCGCTTTCAAGATGGTACTACGAGGAAAAGGAAAGACTAGATTCTGTTGACTTATTATTCAAAACACATCTTTGATAAATTTGTATCTTCCATCCCTCAAAATTAATTATCAAACTAGAAGAATAATTCTTTTTTCAGATCAAATCTTCAAATGCGAACATTCACTACAAATGTGAATCTTGTTGAATCCCCCCATATTTGCTAGGGGAGATCTTGCAATCTCAAAAGCAATCTTTACCTAATGGTTTTTGTCCTAGGGTGGTAGAAATCGGCTTAACTCCACAATTGGGTTTCAATAAAATTTGTATCAAATGCTAAGATTTAATGAAATGAGTCTTCTCAACTTCCTTTTTATATCCCCTTGTGGCACTTGCTAAAAATTGTATTTAAATATTATATTTTAAAAAATAATCCTTTTAGCTCATTATAGGTGACAATATTATTTTGTATTTTTGGTCCTTTCTAGCTTTTATATTTTATGTTTAAATAACTTTCTAGAAAAATATTGTTCTTAGATCTTTATAAAATGACTATTATTTTAATTTACTTTTGTAGTATATTAGAGTCACTTTATAATTAAAAATAATTAAATTTCTGCACAACCATCAAGTTGCTGAAAATACTAAAATGATCCAAATATGAATTCTCACCATGCCAAAATAACCTCAAACTCTCAAGATAATGAATTTAATGAAAATTGGTGTTTTCCAAAAATTGTAAACTTGTCCAAGAAGTTTGTTGATCTCCACAATGTCAAAACTGCATTTGGAAAGTACTATTAGACTCATTCTAATTCCATGAAATGGTTTTCTCAAAAAAAAGTGGAGCTTTCCAAGAAATTTGGACTTCTTGAAGATACTTGAAATGCCATAAAAAGGAGACATTTTCCCAAACTTTCTTCTTTCCTTAAATTTAGGTTCATTCCCCTTGTTGGTTCTAACAATTTTAGGGCTAACTTTTATCTTATGGCCTTCACCTTGCAAAGAATATAAGCATTGAGGCCCCTAAACCTTTAATTTCACAATTATGTTTATAGTCCCCCATATAAATGATGTATTCCCGAAGGTTAGAGAGATAAGAGCTATCACATTCATATCAAAAAATGTTGCCTTTGTTTCTTCAACCATTAGAACCCTAGCAATAGTGTTGAGTAGGAATGAAAGTCCACTATTGTGGAAGCATTCTTAATAATTAACCATCTCGGAACAGTGCAAACACAAATTTCTTCATGTGAGGCCTCTAGAGACCACAAGACAACTTCAAATATTAATTTAGATATGTTCCAATAGTCTTTATGTAGAGTATTCTTTTGCACATGGCTCTTAAAAAAGACTACAAACCAACCGTTGTATACTATTTGAAAGATTGATATAAACATATCAACTCTTTTATCCTAAACATTCAAGAGCCATTCATTGAAGAATTTTCTTGATGGTAAGGTGCCTTTGTTTGTGCATGCCCAAAATATTGCAACATTTTTCAATCTAACATGTTATCTTTCAACATCTTCAATTATTTTGATATTAGGATCCATGTGGAGAGTTCTAAGAAAAGGAGACAACTTACTTGGCATACAATAGACGTTCACCATTGATTTCACTTTTGTTTTCAATTCTCTTCAATTTTGACCTCAAATCTTTTTGCCTTCAATGCTTCCTTGCCATATTCTTCACATTCAAATCTTCCTTATATGATTTCTTTTTAGAGTTTAGGTCTTGTCTATTGGTGTTGTCCTTTTCACTAGCTCCAAATAATATCACCTCCCCTCGGTAATTAATTGCCTTGAGGTACACAATCACACCAACCCTTGTCGAGTTTCCCACCATTAGCCACCAAGTTCAATTTATTTTAACATATATAAAATCATCAATGTAATGTCCCCGTTTTTAGGCATATGGGATTAGCTTATTTCTGTGACCAACGTAGGCTAATTAGGTTGTTGGAGGGGGTCTTGTGGAAGAGCCAGTGGTCAGTTCCACCCTGGAGGTCTGTGATGTCAGGATTGCTCATCGTTTGAGTCAGATTGATAGACTTACTATTTATAATAAGTGTTTTTTTGGGGTGATCGTCATGATTGCTATTTTTAGCAGAGTGCCTGAGCATTGGTATCAGTGGAGTTATGGATTCATTTGTAGAGTTCTCAGTTTGAGGGAGTTACCATTTTTAGTAAGTCTATTTTGGGCGGTTGCTATTTTTAGTAGTGCAGTGGAGGCACAGGGTGTTGGGCATCATGAGCATATAATAGAGTATTTGATGGAGCTTCATATTATAAGTTGTTTATTAAGTGTATCTTAATAAATGACTTTATCATTTGTGTTCTAATTTGAAAGTGTGTTGAAGAAGCCTTTTAAGTGAAAAGTGTCTTCATGAAGCTTTTAGCTTGGGAGTTATTCATTATTAATTCAAAGTTATTAAATAAAGACTTCTAATTTGAAAGTTTGTGCGAGAAGCTTCTTAAGTGAAAAAATGTATTGGAGAAGTCACACTTCTTTTATTATAAAAAAGAGAATCTATGGAGAAATCATTATTCATTATTGGCTTTGCTTTTATCATTTGGAGAAATAGTTGAGAAGTTTTTCAGCTAGGGTTTGAGGATTGATTCCTCCCCTTTATTTGCACTTTGAATCATTGGTTTGGTGGTGAATTGTGCTCTGGATTCTGAGAATTAACTCTGATTATGTTGTTGATAATTTTGGTGCTGCTGTATACCAGAATTGTCATTAATATGCATTCATATTGAAGAAACTGGGAAGGGTTTGAAGGTTGCAAAATTCTTCAAGGATTTATGATACACTTTGAATTGGATTATATGCTAGTGAATTGTGTGAATTTTCTGTTCTTGAAAGCTAAATGTGGAGTCCATACGACAGCTCCAGGAGCTGCGTTTTAATTCAATGAGCTACAAAATTTATACAAGAATTTGCATTTCAGATTGTTGTGTGCAAAGTTGAATTTGAGCTGCGTTTGTTGTCTTAGGAGGCTGCCATCCTTCATTGGCATCCTTGGCTGCGTGAGGTACTTCCAGATGAGGGAATCGAGATCATATATTGGCTGGTGTCTTCATCCAGAGGGCGGCATCAAGTGTATCCAGGCAGCTGCGATTTAGTAAGAGGTGCCAATTTAAAGAAAAAACATATATATTGTTTATTGAATATTTGACGCATTTGAATTAAATCTTTTGGTGAATTTGGAGATTGGAATTTATTTCTTTGGTTATTAATTCCTATATTTGGAAAATTGCTAAAATTATATATATGTTCAAATCCAAAAATTTGCAAAACAAACAAAAAATCAGTTTGCAGTTAAGAGCCAGCCAGGCTCTTTACAGTGGTATTAGAGCGGTTTCCTGCCATCCTTTTGGGATGAAAATTATTGAGCTCTCACATTTGTTTGGAGTGACTAGCACTCTAGCTTTATTTCAGTCATGGACAAATATAGAAAATCCAGTAAATATGGAAACCAATTGAGCAGTGTGTTACGTTTCAAGAAACGTACAGGTGCCTTGGAAAATGAAATGTAGATATTGAGGCAAACATAGGAAAGGATAAAAGCCCAGCTTTCAGATCCGGCCACTATTGACAAGGAAGCTAGTTTTATGGTTTCCTTCTTCAAAAAGTCTTCCTCACGAAGGCTGCAGAAAGCGAAACGGGATGTTCTCTCAGGTGAGACATCTGGAAATCTTCATGATGAGTTTTCAACAGCTACTCATCATTGTGGAGATGATCTTGTTTTTAGTAGGACAGCCACTAGTCCTATTTGCACCCATGATGTTGGAGTTTCTCTACAGGGACATGTGGATGTGCCTGTCTTGTTGGCAAATAGTGGTACTGAGTTTCAATATCCCGAGCCTATCAGAGTTAGTGACACATGGTCTGATTTTCAGGACATCAGTCCATTATGTGAGCATGTTGTTGGTGTTGTGGATAGGGTGAGAGTGGTGGATGTTGTAGATACCACTATGGATTCTGACACCATAGATGATGGTGCTATCTTTGAGGATTGCGAGGAGTATATGAGCTTTGACATCTCTGATGTTTATGACAACAGTCGTAGTGTGGAGTCAGTGCAGGAGACAACAATCTTTTCTGTATTGAGGATGTGAGCGTGAAGCTATTCAGTGATGACACTCATGATGGGAGTTTTATAGACGAGTCAGGTGACATAGATTCATGCCATAGTGTAGGTGATTCGTGCGATGACATTGAGTCATGTATGCAGAGGGAGATAGCAGAAGGGTTTCAGATAGATGATGTTGATACTAGCATCGCGGACACCTCTGATGTTGAGAGTGAGGATGATGGGTGCTGCAGTGTTTCTGTTTTTTTATATTAGACTTTGGGTGTGGACTCAGCATTGTCATCTGATGGTGGTGGGTTCCAGGATCCTTTTCTATAGGGACTCACGGATGAGGATAGGGAATCATATGAGTGGCAGGAGTTTGTTTCAGCCAGGGCTTCCACTCCTTCAGTTGAGCTGTTAGTAGAGGTACCTAGTGGTGATACCTCGTTGGTGGACATGTGTGAGGATGATAGCGCACATGAGGAGAGGGATTATGAGGTTGCTTCCTTGGTGACTCATGAGGATGTCTCTACCTGCAATGAATCATGCTTGATTTATCAGACCTTGGGGGAGGACTCTGAGTTGTTCATGAGTGAGGATGAGTCATAGGATCTGAATTGTCATGTGGTTGCACAAGACGAGGTAGCTGAGGATTGTGACGAGATAGATTCAGCAGCAGCTTCCTCGGGGGTAGATGAGAATGAGTCCGATGTCAAGACTCAGGTTGCAGATGTGTGCTCAGTTGATAGTACACAAAGATACAGTGATCTTGAGGGGGTTTGTTGGATACAACTTCCTATCATAGTGTGGATAGTACAATTGAGATTTTGCATAGGAGACCCATTGTGCAAAGTCATCATGTGACTAGCTAGTTGAGAGTTGGTGAGAGAGATATTACTTCTACTCTTGAACCATTTGATGCCACTCATCAGCTGTTGGGTGTTTATGGTTGGGATGCTCCTATGACGGATGACCACAGTGGTGGTTACCTTTCCTTGACAGAGATTCATTCCTTGCGTGAGGCTGTCAGGATTTTGAGACAGGATTATTTACAGTTGGTAGCCGACCGAGATCACCTAGTTGAGTGGGGGAGTACGACATACGAGGCACTGACAGACAGAGAGGAGGTGGGTGAGCTTACTCAAGAGCTCACAACGATTTCTGAGGCTTTAGAGGGCACTCAGTGGGCTCTTCAGGATTCACAGTTGCAGTTGGGAAAGGTGACTGTGGAGTTGGAGCAGATTCATTCTTCGGTAGCCATAGATACAACTCAGTTGCATATAGTGGTGGTTGGTGGTGAGTTAGCTTCCGCAGTTGGCAGTGATGGATGTGTAGAAGACACAGAGGAGGTGAGTGCTTTAGTGGAGGATTATAGAGAGATTTTTGTGGTATCAAGCTCTCCAGTTGTTAGTACGATGATAGATGATACATATCAGTTTGTTGAGAGTCCTGAGGTAGTAGGATCGGATTCGCTAAAGAGTTGTGTGTCAATTTTTGACACTACTCTCGTTGATTCACAGGACATGGACAGGGTATCATCTGGTTTGGGGATGAGCTCTCATGGTGATTTGTTTCCTTCTGCTGGAAGCAAATCTATTTCTTCTTCTGATATAGCTGATAGCGGTTGACAGTTGGCGGTGCCACAGTTTCAGAGAGATAAGTTGTGGTTTGGAGGGGAGTAGGTTGATGCTGCTTCTTATAATTTCTATAGCATAGTCTTTCGTGGAATACTTGCTTGAGAGTCCGGTTTTGCAGGACGAACCATTCGTAGCTTCTGAGGGTACTCTCATCCGGGGTTCTTGCAGTATTCCTCATTTAGTGGGGAAAATTGTAGATACCTTGACTACAATGCTTCCTCACAAGGATTTTGTGGTTGGGTTTGCTAAGCGGGTTATTCAGGATCCTGCCCAACTAGTTGTTTAGAGTTAGAGATTGGAGCCATCTCTTGATTCTCGGATTGTTGTTGATGAGCCTCTGTAAGAGATTGGAGCATATCACCATGATTACATGGTGAGGAGCGTTCATCATTTCTCTTTTGACCCACCAGTTGAAAACTTGGTTGTACGTAGGTGTGGGTTGGCTCCAGGTTTATATCATCCATTATGGGATGGGTTTACTCCATCTGCAGTTGATGGGGGAGGTTACTGCAAGTTAGCAGAAGGTGACTTGTAGGGTCAGTACATTCAGGATGGTTTTATAGTGGATGGATATTGGCATTACAAGGGTACACAGAGTAGATTGGTGGGGTGTGTAGAGATTTCTAGTGTGTTAGATGGTTTTGGATATCCGTTCTTTCTTGTTATGGATGGTTGTGAGTTTCATCTCTATTGGGATCCAGGTAGTGTCTGGTTCAACATTGCAGATTGTGCGGATCACTATGGTTGGCATGATGTCAATATGCTCTGGTTAGCTCAATGGATGATGATTTCTTTGCAAGACTTTGCAGGTGATTGCAGGGACATTATTCCATTCTATCCTTGGGATACAAGTGGACTTCTTTGTTTTGTTTTCTGAGATTGCTTGGAGACAAGCAATTTTAGGAAGGGAGGACTGTAATGTCCCCGTTTTTAGGCATATGGGATTAGCTTATTTTTGTGACCAATGTAGGCTAGTCAGGATGTTGGAGGGGGTCATGTGGCAGAGCCAGTGGTTAGTTCCACCCTGTAGGTCTATGATGTCAGGATTGCTCTTCGTTTGAGTCAGATTGACAGACTTACTATTAATAGTAAGTGTTTTTTCGGGTGATCGTCATGATTGCTATTTTTAGGAGAGCTCCTAAGCATTGGTATAAGTGGAATTATGGATTCATTTGCAGAGTTCTCAGTTTGAGGGACTTACTATTTTTAGTAAGTCTATTTTGGCGGTTGTTATTTTTAGTAGTGCAGTGGAGGCACAGGGTGTTGGGCATAATATTATAAGTTGGCATAATATTATAATAGAGTCTATTTGATGGAGCTTAATATTATAAGTTGTTTATTAAGTGTATCTTAATAAATGACTTTATCATTTGTGTTCTAATTTGAAGGTGTGTTGAAGAAGCCTTTTAAGTGAAAAGTGTCTTCATGAAGCTTTTAGCTTGGGTGTTATTCATTATTAATTCAAAGTTATTAAATAAAGCCTTCTAATTTGAAAGTGTGTGCAAGAAGCTTCTTAAGTGAAAAGTGTGTTGGAGAAGCCACACTTCTTTTATTATAAAAAAGAGACTCCATGGTGAAATTATTATTCTTTATTGGCTTTGCCTTTATCATTTGAAGAAATAGTTGAGAAGTTCTTCAGCTAGGGTTTGAGGACTGATTCCTCCCTTTTATTTGCATTTTGAATCACTGGTTTGGTGGTGAATTGTGCTTTGGATTCTGAGAATTAACTCTGATTATGTTGTTGATAATTTTGGTGCTGCTGTATACCAGAATTGTCATTAGTATGCATTCATATTGAAGAGATTGGGAAGGGTTTGAAGGCTGCGAAATTCTTCAAGGATTTATGATACACTTTGAATTGCATTATATGCCAGTGAATTGTGTGAATTTTCTGTTCTTGAAAGCTGAATGTGGAGTCCGCACGACAGTTCCAGAAGCTGCGTTTTAATTCAATGAGCTGCGAAATTTATACAAGGATTTGCGTTGCAGATTGTGGTGTGCGAAGTTGAATTTGAGCTGTGTTTGTTGTCTTAGGAGGCTGCCATCCTTCATTGGCATCCTTGGCTGCGTGAGATACTTCCAGATAAGGGAATCGAGATCATATATTGGCTGGTGTCTTCATCCAGAGGGCTGCGTCAAGTGTATCCAGGCAGGTGTGATTTACTAAGAGGTGCCAATTTAAAGCAAAAAACATATATATTGTTTATTGAATATTTGAAGCATTTGAATTTAATATTTTGGTGAATTCGGAGATTGGAATTTATAACTTTGGTTATTAATTCCTATATTTGGAAAATTGCCTAAATTATATATATGTTCAAACATCCAAAAATTTGCAAAACAAACAAAAAATCAGTTTGCAGTTAAGAGCCAGCCAGGCTCTTTACAATCAATATAAAAAATTCAAAATCTAAAGTATGACTGAACTGTCAAAACAAATCCTGAAATTCAATCACAAAATGCTACAAACATGTTATAGCGAATAAGAGAAATAGGACCAAATGAACTAAGCATGATCTAGTTAGAAATATTGAATAATGGATTTGGATGATCTTGTATTTTCGTTTTCTTCAGAGATATTTGCGATCTTGTTAAATGTGAGATTTCTTTCAATGTGAAAATTCTTGTTTTAAGGGAGTGTGTTTTACTTTCTCTAAATATTCTCACAATTATCATCTAGGTGAAAAGGATGTACATTGTTCATATTCCATTAATGTTTGATTTATTGCAATAAAAATTTGTAGAAAAGTGAATGATGGAGTAAGCAACGTTTTCTATAAAGTCAATGGTTTCAAGGGAATCTAATGATAAAATATAATATCTATTGAATATACATAATTGAATAACTGAATGTTATAATTTTTAATATGTATGGTTCACCAAACGACATTCAAATGTGTTAAACTTCAAGACTCCACGTGTCTTGTGGTTATTCCATCATTGTAGTTATGATAACTTATCAACGACATCCATGTCAAAAAAGCAATAAATCTATATATTCTTTATAGTTACCTTCTATGATTGTATATATACGTATTTGGTCTAATCAATGAGACATTTTTCATCTAACAATATTTTCACCTTTGACCATATAAATTTTTCTCTTACGTAGGGAGGAGGAAGCTGTAAAGATATTAATAGGAGTATCAAAAGATACTCATTTCGATGGTCCTAAAGATGGAGCTCACATTCATATCGTGCATTTGTCAGATTCAAGCGTTTCTCTTGACTTAATTAAGGTGAAACAATTAAAAAAATTATTAATATGTTTGAAACCTTGATTGTATAAAGAATTAAATCAATATTATCGGAAAGTTACAAATTGATTTACGTTTTTCTTTAGTTTTTTTTTAATAGAGTATCAGAATAGCAATTTCAAACCAATTCAGATGTGCAATATAAGATAACAATTTAATAGAAAAAGTGTTTCCTTGTATACTTCTTGTGAGAGAACATGCAGTCAAATAATTTTAGATTGTATTAACTGTAGGAAATAATGATATTTCAATATTACTCAATTGTATATGTAGGGAATTTGTGTTCACATAGGTGTTTAGATTAGTTGTTAAGTTGTTGACAAACAACGAAATATTATTATAGAATACTAATATTTTGTTAGTGTGGCTTGTTAGAATATCATAGGACGCATAAAATAATTATTTGTTAGGTTTGTTAAATAGGTTAGTATATTACTGATACGAATGTGTTTGCATTGAGTTTTTAAAACAACTCAATGTATCTAGGAAAGTTGGCTGTGGGAGTTTCCTAAATTATAGGATATGAGAATCCTATAAATTTGTAATGTATTTGATTGAAAAATTGAGAAGAAGCACGTATATCCAGTTTATAATTATTGTGGCTTCTTATCTCTGCCATATTTTCAATATGGTATCAGAGCAAGGACAGCCTTGACTCTCTCACGAGAGGAGCTGGAATATGAGTTCATTGTAATGATAATCCTTCTGGCTGCAGTAGCATGTTGGTGAAGCCGTAGAAAGTCCTGTGCATTGAAGTATTTTTTTTGGAGGTTGTAGAGGTGGTTGTGGACTTTATCATACCTGTGTGTAATGACTAGAGGCTGATATGCAGCCCGTAAGGCCATAGTGAGAGTCATGTGACAGTGAGAATCATGATGTTGGTAAGTTTATCTGGATATCTGTTGTCTATTTATGCTGCAATGAAAGAGGTCTGAGGAGCGTGAAAAATGCATAATATGCGAGAGAAAAAGATATTGAGTATGAGGTAAGAACAATGGTATCTTTAGAAGCTATATATTGGTTTAAGTATTTTGGAGACTCAATTCTGGCCTGAGTATGACTTCTGGGCTGTACGATATTTGTCCATATTCGAGTTGAAGTGTAAAGCAGTCTAGAAGGTGCCATTCTTCTGTAGTGATTTTGGTATGATACTGAAATTTCTAGTTTCATGAGGTGACTTCTGATTGCTGGCTGCTACATTTTTGTTGAGTGATTGATACCTTGCTACCAATTTTATTCCTGCTGCATATTGACTGTTTGCTTGGGCCTGCAATTTAAAAGCCTTGTCATATTTACCTTTTGTCAACAACTCCATTTATTCTGTTTGGTGCTTGCACATTAAATTTCCATGTCACAAATCTTATCACAGACATTATTGGGAACTTTAGTTTTGAGTGTCAGGGCTTCTTGGGCACTAACTATTTTAATTAGAAATCTCAGCTTTTTGTTGGGGCTCGATTTGGTGAATTCAGTGTAACACTTTATTTTGGCGTAGATTTCTTTACATGGTGTAAAGACTTTGTATTGATGTTGTGAAGACTGGCACCCTTCCAAGTAGGAGACACATTGCATAAATTGGTTTGTGGCAGAGTTCTCATTTCTAGCTGGCCGCCAATTTCCTTCATGGTGTGAAGTCCTCATGATTGACATTTTTCTGCATTGGTGTGATATCTTTCTTGGGAGAGGGTGTATGTCAAAGGTGTGAATCAGTTATTATCAAACAATTTTCTTAACTTATGTTAATATGGTGAATACTTAAAGTAATCAGAAACTTATAATCAGTATGAAAATGAAAGCACAAAAAGATCAACACCATGAACACCAGAATCTACGTGGAAACCCAAGATGTGAGCTCCTTGAGCTATCTTGTGCCTATTGCCTCGAATTTTGGAGTCAATTTTTCCTACTGTAGAGAGTGGATATTATTCTGTGGTGTTTTTGAAAGGGGGACAAGGTAAAGTCTTTAGGAAAGTTCGAATCCTCACAAGGCTGTCTGCAGACTGTAACAGATTGTAGAAGACCAAACAAGTAAATGTTGCTGACCTGTTCATAAAGAAATAACGTGCTGAAAGCTCTTTCCTTCTAAAAACAGTTCATAAGGATTCAAACAATGAAGATTGAGCATTATCTTGGTGATTGTAGCTGCTGTTCATGATTTCTGAGTGCTGCTGATATAATTACAGACTGAAATATGTTATTCTAATTATCAACAAGTCATTTACAGATTGATTTCTTTGTGATTTTTGCAATTGAAACTTTAGGCTCGATTTTATAGTTTGTTTTAGTCTTGGGCTTGGTCTTAGCCATGTTTCTAAGTTCTATATTTGTGTATTATTATTATCTTGTTAATGTTGCTAAAGTCAAGTTGTATCATCTGTTTAGAATAGGGTCTGTTTTCCATTAGTCATTATTTGTTGTGTCATCCAAAATATATGTATCAAAATTTAGAAGTATATTTGGAGTGCATGGTTAGTGGTACCCGACACTTCTTGTAAGAAGTTCACAACAGGGGGGAAAATATATTCTTTCCTCACAGTTGATGAAATGAGCTTGAAACAACAAATTTGCTAAGTAGCAATCAAATGGAGGTTTGAGGCATAGAAGGTTGGAGGACATTCAGCGACCTCTCGTCAGTTTAGTGACAGGGTTGTGAATTGCATTAGTGACAAAATTATTTGTGCCAAAAAGAATAATGCCAAGATCAGTTTCTAGGTGGCAATGGAAACTGTCTCATATCATTTGTGATTAGAGTGGCAATGATCTACAATGGTGGCTGCATACATGACAATGAGTACTTGGTTCTCAAACATTTTATGTTTTGGTTGGATGTGTACGTCCTTGATCACATTTCTTGGTTGTTAGTGAATGGATGTGTTTGTCCCCATTGACAAGATGGTGTAACTGATTGGAAGTGTTTGTCCCCAATCATAATTATTGTGAGCAGATGTGTATGTCCTTGTTCATAACTAATGTTGGATAGATGTGTTTGTCTCTCTGTTCACATTATTATTCGAATGGAATAAATTACCTCTAGTTTGCCTACTGGTAGCAATCTCATCACCCGATCTTCCAATTATTTTGCACATACCTCCTTTGAATTCCAATTTGTAACCTTTATCATTTAGCTGACCCACACTCAATATATTATATCTTAGACCATCGACAAGATAAACAGAATCTATATTACTCTTACACTCAAAGAAATAGTGCCTTTTCCTTTAGCCAAACAAGGTGTATTTTTGCCAAACCTTACCACACCACCGTCAAACTCATCAAACTTAATGAACTTACTCTTGTCACTGGTCATGTGATGTGAGCACCTGCTATCTATAATCCTTTCATCATTGTGTGCCATGTGAGAAACCAGTGCCTTTTCGCGTTCAAATGGATCTTCTTTGACTGCAACAAATACAATCTCCTCTTCCTCATTATCTTCTGATTCTTCATCGGTAACTCCTTTATCAACTACAACATAGCATTGTTTCTTCCCTTTTCTTTTAAACTTTCTGAACTTATCCTTTTGTTCACCATTAGGACATTTAGCTGCAATATGTCCAATCTTATTACATGAAAAACATTTTAGTGGTATCTTGCCTTTGCACGTACCAGTCCCTCTAGGCAATCTCTTCACCAGTAGTGCTTCAAGCTCTCCTTATTTCCTTTCATCTTCCAAGATAGCTTCAAGTTCCTTGGTGTAACTTGACATGCAATCAGAATCATGACTTAATTCTTTACCTTTCCTTACCGACGCCTTGCAAGTTGCCTCAACTCTTGGAATACTGTTATCAAAGTTATTTAACTCAAATGCAATAAGCTTACTAATTGGTCCATCTACAGTAACACTGTCAAAAGTTCTCAGCTCATTTATAGAAGACACTCTAATGGCATAAGTAGGAAGGAAAGTTCTCAACATTTTACTTACCACAACATCTTCCTCAATAGTTCCACTAGCACCTTTGATAGCACCAACAACTTCTTTTATTCTTTGACCATATTGTGCAATGTTCTCTCCTTCTACCATGTTGATGTCATCATACTTACCTAAGACTGTCTTACTCAGCTTTTTGCACATGAATATCTCCACCATAGATTAGTTTCAACTTTTCCCAAACATCATAGGTAGTATCAAGTCCACGAACATCAACATATTCGATATTAGATAAGATACTTACAATAGCTTCTTGTGCTTGAGTATTGTCTTGTTGTTCCTTCAGTTGATTTGCATTGAGAGTTCCAGTAGGAGTGGTATACTTGCGTGTGACATGTATCTAGTATTGTGATCCCATACCTTTTAGATATAACTTCATTTTGTCATTGCATAACAGGTAGTTGCCTTTAGTGAACTTGGGAGGTTCCTTCCTCATATTGTGATCTTTTCGTCAAGTTGTTAGGCTTACCACAAAGAAGACCAAAGCTCTGATACCAATTGTTAGTATTATCAAGTCTAAGATTACTGAGAGGGGGGGGGGGGTGAATCTGTAATCTAACAAATTAAACTTATCATAAATCATTCAACAGCTTGCATCAATTAACATCCATTACATGAATAAACAAACCAATGAAGATAAACATCCACAACCATGCAACACAATAACACCAATATTTTTCTCGTGGAAACCCAACTGGGAAAAACCACGTGTGGGGATGACACCCACAAATAATTATGCACTCTTTTGATGTACGTCTGGTTAAGAGCTTAGCCTTGTTAGGAGCTTACAAATGCCCGGTTAAGAGCAAGACCCTGTTAGGAGTCACCCATTTAAAGGATTTACTTGTAGCCCTATTAGGAGCTTTACCCTGTTTGGAGTAACCTTGTTAAGGGATTTCAAACCCTAATTAAAGAGTCACTTGGTTAAAGGATTTACAAATAAGACCTATTTGGGTCTACCCGGTTAAGGGATTTTAGCTTGATGAAACTATTAGGAATCAACAAATGAAAGTGATCTGAGAAAATAGCACTCTTCTGCTAGTACATGAATGATATGAAATAGTAGTTCACCAAAATGAATAGGGTTTGATGTTTGAATGCTTGGCTTGAGGATGAATGAATGCTTGCTTGCTTTCCTTCTCCTTCTTGCTTACTTGCACTTGAGAGCTTGAGAGATTATGAGATGAGATATGAAAACTTGATTGAGAGATGGAGAAAATGAGAGAGGAAGGCTTCCTTTTATAGTGATCTAGGGCACAAACCTCTAGAGAAGGCTGACATTGGAGAATTAAATCCCAATTAACCTTAACCCCTAGAAATGGATCCAATTTAAATGCAATTTAAGGATTTACCATTCCGAAACCCGAAATGGCCGACTCGGAAGCAGGAAAAAAAAACTTTGCGAAGCCCGAAATCCCGTAACTCCCGGAATTTGAAAATTGGACCTGGGGTCAGGGATGAGGTAGACACCGCCCTAGGTCAGGGTCGAGGTTGTCCTTGACCTAGGTCGGGGTCTAGGTCGTCCTTGACCTTACGAGGTCGTCTTTGACCCTGATAGTCAGAATCTCTAGATTCTCAGAGAAAACTGTGAGGAAAAGGCTGGAAATAGGGAGAGAAGCAGAACAGGGGGGAAACAGCCAGATACATGCAATGACCCGATCAAGGCGCTTAACATGACCCCAGACTACTCAGTCGGAGGGCTAAACGCTCTTAACATGGAAGTGCTTCCATTTTAAGACAATACTGTACATATCTAGTTCAAGCTCAATCTCTACTGCACATGCAGGCTATCCAAACCCTATAATCGCACAATTGCATTCACAATATTTTTCTTCCACACACACTTCTCATAATACATCAAAATGATATATAAAATGTTTTACAACTTAAGGTGGAAAAACAACCCTAATTACATTTGAATTTATCTCGGAACCGCCAAAACGTGTTACCAAAACCAAATCCATCGATAACAAGATCTGCCCGATCGACAATTCCAACTACACATCAATTTGACAAAGAAAAGTCAAACCGCATCACACTTTCCAATTTTCTTGCACAATTTCAAGAAATTCGATCATAATGATCATGAGAATGCCAACTCATACACCACGTCCATCTACCACGTCACTACGATCCTTGCAACACATAACCACTTACCACAACATGATACAACATCACCAGTTGAGGATCTGACTGATTGCTCTAAGAACTTTTACTTTTCATTGAGTATCCCTTGTCCATTGAAACTGTCTTCTAGTCACCAATCATGATGGGGTTGCAACAACCCCATAACATAGTCAAGATAACATATCCTAAACCACAACATCTGAATGCAAACCTATTTGACATAATCATGAAATCATTCCTCCTTGGCTACATCCTGTTCTTCTTGTTGACCTGTCAACCTTCAATCGATCATAAGTCACATTATACATATGATAAACCTGTGCGGTCATAGAGACAACATCGAGACACATCACTTAGTCTTCGATTACGATCGCACACTCTAACTCTTAACACAACTCTGGATCCAACCTTTTGAACATGCGTCGACATAACAGGCACACTGTCAACCAACAAACACTAAGTTGACATCAATGACAACATCATAACTGCTCAACCTAACATTCGATCTGCATCAAACACATACCATAACATAGTCAACTTATCTCTGCATCTATTATGCCAACATCGAGGATCTACTAGAATTCACCCACATTGTGTATACCACAAAGTCTACATAAAGGAATTAAAAGAAAAACAAGAATATAGAAAATATGAATATCTTTTGAGTTTTGCATTGAGCTACGAATACCTAAATGGCAAATACTTGTGGTCTTGTTAGCTTATGTCAACTCCTGCCCTATGTTGGCTCTGGTTTTCCCTTTTGTGGTGTGTTTATTCTCTAGCTTTCCAATGCATTTAACTTTTAATTTTTAGATATTTTTGTTTTATTTGTGTGGGATTTGGCACCTTTAGCGTGGAAGATAGTGGTAGTCTTCAAGAGACCACGGTTGAAAGCATCCTGCAATTGGAGACATCTCTGGCAAGGTCTTCGGTATTGGAGACATGTCTTGGTCTTCGAGATGCATTCCTAGGGGTCTCCGTGCAACTATGTTTTTTATTTATTTGATTGATGTACATTTCCATTTCTCAACTCCTTGTATAGGTTTTTTAGGAACAATAATATTATTTTCATCTATTTTTTTCTCCTTTTCCTATCAACATTATTTTGGAATATTGTTTAAAATAATTCTTTTTATTCTTTTTATTTTAAAAAAAAATGGGGTAAATGCCTTTGACCTAGAGCTATGAACTAGTGAGGTCACAAACAGGAGACCTCATCTTCAATATAACCATTTAAAAATTACACCCCAATGGGATTTGAACCTTCATGGCAAGAAGAACAACTCAACCATCACACCACGCCAGCATTAGCTAGAATATTCTTTTTATTAATATTACTTTTGGACACCATTTCAAGTGACACTTTTTGTTAATCTCTCTCTAATAAAACATAGGTTGTTTTTTTATGAATAAATTATAGAGTTACTTTTTGGACAACTTATTTAAATTATTAAATTATTTTTATTAAAGCACCCCATTAGCCTACGGGAAATTAAATAATAGGCTAAGGGTCTCTTTATGACTTACTCTTGGAAATGGAACATAACAATCTTTGTGTTGAAAACAAGATGCAACTACTTGCTTTGGATTAGGTTTCTAATCTATTTTGTCATGTCTCATCTGACATGATCTCTCCTCTTGAAATTCCAGGAATCTTAATTTTGTATGTTATAATATTTATTACTACCTACAAAAAAAAATTCTTATATACCAAAGGCAATCTTGTACCTTTTGTTTTTGTTGAAGGAAATAGATAATATTGTATCTATTATAACTCGAAGAATGCTTAAGATATATACAAATGTTTAGGATTCCTCTCACTAGAAACTCATCATAGTAGAAGTGAATACAGTTAGAAACTTAGAACTCATTTAGGCAAAGAAGGAATCTCTTTTGAAATTGATAACATTTTCTTTTGATTCAGGAAGCAAAAGAAAGTGGTGCAAAGATTAGTGTGGAAACATGCCCACATTATCTTGTATTTTCTGCAGAAGAAATAAGTGATGGGGATACGAGGTTCAAATGTGCACCCCCTATAAGAGATGCTCTAAATAGAGAACGTTTATGGGAGGCTTTGAAAGTATGTTTGGACAACCTTCCACAACCTTTCTATGACTTTCTTAACATTGTTGGCTTGCTATATATATATATATATCAATTATTTTGTTTAAATGGAAAATAATCTCAACTAACAAAAGCCTAATATGTGGCTAGTTTTCTTGCAGGATGGGCACATAGACATGCTCAGTTCTGATCACTCACCTTCAAGTCCGGAGCTCAAACTTCTTGAGGCGGGTGATTTTCTGAGAGCATGGGGTGGAATATCTTCCTTGCAGGTTAAGATGTGCTTTTTTGGATTCATCGGTTAAGTGGAAATTTAAAGTGTTTCTTAACTGGAAACACAAGCAAAGCAGCTCAAAACTATACACATAGATAACTTTCATTTTATTATCAGATCCCTCTTGAAGCGATGTATCATAATCCAATGACTAGATGATAGTGACAAATTAAGTTTTCATGAAAAGAAAGTCTTAGAACAACTCTTTTTTTGTTTTGCAATCTGTTTCTTAATTCAACCTCTTTTATAATGCTAATGCGGTGTTATCAGTGCATCCATGAGACATTGTGGTTTTGTAAACATTTATTTGTTTGAATTTATATAAAATAATATTGACCAACCTTGATTATTCTATGATGACAACTCTCTCATTGGGTGTTTTACTTACCTACAAATGACTTTTGGAATTTGATTTTCAACTTGGCTTTTGCACTCCAACTTGCAATTAGATGTTAATTGCTTCTTCAGAAGTGGTTGATGTCGTAAGAAGTAATTATAGCACATGGAGACCTGCTCCTGATTAATAAGATTCAACTATCAGCTAGTATTCCAGGGTTAGTTTATAACAGTAATAGGTTTCAAATTTGTAGAATCAGATTACAGTGCATCAGAATCAGTAAGAATTGTAAACACATATATGGTCAGTAGCCAAATCATACCATGCTAATAATACATATATCTATAAAGAATTGGAAATATTTCCTTTCCAATTGATCCAGCTAAGTTGTACATTGAACTCCGTGGGTGCAAATATACAAGAGTTTTATGTAGGTTATAGATGCTTAAGGAAAACAACATATTGTATAAATAATAAATATTTCGAGGTTCAACTTCCAAAAATGATATAGTGCCTATATTGTGCATGAGTAGTCATGCTTGCACTTGTCAGCCTCAACCAAAACTATGCAAACCATATTTCCATTACATTTTCTTAGAGAAAATCCCACATCCTTCAATTGGATTATCATTTAGAGTACACAATACCATCTTTAGGCCAAACAAAATTCTATTCTTGGACATTCAAGGCAGTTTATTTACAACAATGCATGCTTTGTGGTAAAGGATCACAACTAGATAAGATCCTATCTGCATGTGAAGTATGCATGACACTCATGCAGTTTATAATGAAGAAGAAATAAATAAACATTCTATCATTCATAGACAGCCAAAATCATAATATAAATTGTTCTGGATTCTGTAGCTGGTCTTAAACTGCAGGGTACGAGTGAAAAGAAAGCCTAGATAAAAGTACAATAAGACCGTCTCAATCTTCTCACCTCTGTAAGTGAGAAGCATTTGGTTTGCTTATTAATCCGAATAGTTGAAAGACACACCTTTTATTTTTCTCCAATTCACTTGAAGTACATTTGTGGCACAACATTATCTCTATTTCACCTGATGCTATTCAGGGCACCCAAGACGTCTAATGTCCAATTCATCAACATAGCATCCAAAAAGTGTAGGAGAGAAGACAACATATCATCAATGAGACCACCAACGTAGGAAGATGCAAACTTGTGATGTCCTCATTCTTTTCACATCATGTCAACCAAGCATCTCAATTTTGTGAAGTCTTTGAACAGATAAAATTGGAAAATGAATCGAGCGATCATTACTGGAAGGCATTAAAATGAAGGATGGATGTGGTAGATCAATATCCCAGTCAGACAAAGGAAGACCGGTATGATATGATTAATGAATCATTGTCACAAGTCTACAGCATTTCAACAGTGATAGAGGCATCTTAACAAGCATGGGTTAAGCATCAACTAATAGAACCATTTTCAGTATCAGATGGAGTTAAATAGTCTTCAGACATCTTAGAAGACTCCTCTTGTGCATGTAAAGGGAACCCATGCGTAATCTTTGACATTGTTAAGCAGATAATATCTTCCGGTAATCATTTCAGATTGGGGAGCCTTGTTTTGCATAACCAATCGTAGTCCTTGAGGAGCCGTCAATTGTCTAAGGAATACTGACACATGGAATTCAGAAGTCACACATACCATCGATGCTAAGGTGTGCTGTGATATCATATAGCAACAGGAATACAAGGATTGTGATGCATATAGAATGGCATTGACTTACTATTGATTAGCCATTATTTAATAAGGAGTGATTAGAAGAATCAGTGGCCATGAAGTCAACTAACTCATTTGTATATGGAGGAATGACAGGTTAATGATTAAGCTCCAAAGAAAAGGAATATTGTACGAGTCAGCAAAACTTACGTCAGAAAACTTATGGATTAAGACAACAGTTATTAGACATTGATTATTAAGAAGTTAGTAAATGAAGTCTGATCGATACCTTTTGATTGGCGCAATAATCACTATGCCTAATCAAAGACGAAGACCATTGATAAATAGCAACTGATAGAGTTAAGAAAAGAAAAATGATTAATTATCTATCTATATTAAGTGACAGCAATTAGAATATATCGATTTCATGAAAGACGGAATAATATCAATGAAGACAATGGATTCATTATCAGTGATGACAGGCATTCATACTAATAAGCAGACCATTGACAGCGATACATTACCTTGAGGAGGTAACAATTAACAATAAGACTAATCATTAAAATAGCCAACAGCTTACTTAGTAGAGGAGGCGATTAACATAAGAATTGTAAATGCAACGATTATAATGAAGAGGTGCGTTTAACACTAAGGAAAGAAGATACTCATGAGACATGTCCTTTTGCATCATGTCTTACCATTTAAACATAAGATGTAAGAAGAAATTCCAATCATTCAACTCAATCATCGATTTGGAATATATCTCTTTTATTTCTCTCATTGTGAATTTTCTCTTTATTGAGCAATTGCCTATTGGCATTGTTGGTTGCATACATTTATAGATCAGATCAGAGATGGCACCTCTGTTGCAAGCATTATTTGATCATATCAGACATAGCAGCATTTCAAATTTGCATAAGTATAACAGCATATCAGATACAGAAAATTATTTCTTTAAACTATAAGAGGACTTGATTGCAAGGATTAAAGGATTACATTAGAAACAGTGTATCACTATAAGCGATAACTAAGCATCAGATATTGCATACTATCAGAGTGACAGAGAACAATTTGTATTGCTATAAGCAATACTATTCATCTCAATTGCATAGTTATATTGTCATATCTGATATAGCAAGGATCATTGTACTAAATGCAAAGACATATCAATCCACCTTAGCATATATATAATTGCATATATCATAGATGGTAAGTGACTGTTATTTTATAATCATCTTCATAATGTCCATTACATAGTTTAATTGCAAGATCAGATAGTGTAAGGAATTAAGGTGATTGTCACGATAATCCTAGTTATCGTTAAAGGGGAAATTACAATTTGTATCTGAGATAATGAACCTGGTAGCCTGTGAGAAGAACCTTTCAGATGGGCAGAGTTGAGGATCATTCAATGACGGGTACAAACTTAATAGTAAAATGATCCATCAGCACAAAATAGTAACTCTCAAGAAAGATTGACTCATTTATTGGGTGTGCTAAAACAAATAAACAGTATTGGAAGGAAGGAAGCAATATCAATGGAAATCAGGCCATCCTCATTCAATCTCCAACTCAGCATATGGCTACAACTAGTTAAAGGACAATACTAACACCGGCATTCCCATCTAGAGTTGATTGTTGAGAAAGTAATGAACAAATTCAACAAAATTGGTTAAATGGAGGTCTTCAATAGGATATGTCCCTAGAGGAGTACATAGAATTAAGGGTGAAGTATTCACCAAAAGAACATAGGGGACGGATTGAAAAGCATGATTGCAAATTGACATCAAGAGCTTCACAACAAGTTCATCAGAAGCTTTGATAGCCATTACACAAAGGGAAGAAAGTAGACGGAATTGGACAGCTACAAGTTGTGAAACCCTAGAAAAGGGTATAGAAATCTATGATCATCAATCATCTCAAGAAGTAATTGATTCTTCATGTGACTCCATCACAAATAAAGTGAACACTTAGATTCGTGAAGATCATGAGGTTACAGTTACTCCATCTCCAAGATCATGTGTTGAGGATAACCTATCCAGTGGATTCAGAAGCCAAAATGGCATTCACAATTCTTCTCTACATCCTAATGAGTACATGGCATACACTACCAAGTGAAGAGTTGAGAAAGAAGATATCTCCAATACAAGTAAATCAGAAGTCACTTCTTGTATCAAATCTCATCACCTTGAAGTTGATAACAAGGGAAGGCGACCTTGAAGGTATGGAGAGATGAAATATAAAAGATAGTAAACAGGGATAGAAGAACATCTAGAAGTCATGAAACCCTAAATCATTATGAAAAATGTGATAAGTCAAGAATTATATAAGAGACCTCCCCAACAAGAAGACAAGGCAGGGTAATTAAGCACTTCATGGAACCTAGTGACAATGAAAGAGATGAGGGTGACTTAAAATGTTATATGAAGAAATTAGATAAAGAAATGTTGGAAGAAGAGAAGTTTGATTTTAGAGGCAGAGATAATCTTCAACTTATTCATAACCCTTTGTTTGAAATTAAAATGGACAAAACTTATGACAACCCACTCTTTGAATTGAATGAAGAAGCTATTATGAACTCACACAACAACAAAGATGAACACAAAACTTGGAATGATGTGACAAGCCCTAACAATGCTATCACTAAATACAGTCCAATCAAACTACAAGATATCACAATTCAGATCAGGATACCTACATTGGAGAAAAGATCAAGAGATGAATGTTTGAGTTTGATAGCAAGGAGATGACACCCTACCATATCTCTTATGCAAAATAAGTATCACCTCCATTGTGCTCTGATTAAGATGACATCAATAGAAGATCAATTGGATATTTTAACATCTCTAAGTTTATGGAGGTTAATGAGTTAGAATCGTTAGATTACTAACTCCATCCCAAGGGACACTGATTCCTACAAACATTCTAGGTCATTCATTCTGTTATAAGTTGGAACAATTGGGATTATCTTTTGAGATTCTTGAGATGTTCAAGATTTGGTTCCTATGGAGTAAGACTAACAACAACATCTATTTCAGTTGGATACATGATCTTCAGATTACTAAAACCGAAGTATTGCGGCATCAACGTGGTGATTTTCTTCAAAGACTAATTTGGAATCCGGGGATCAAGATGACCTATGAAGAGTATAGTAAAAGTGCTCTTATAGGGTTAAGACTTGAGGATTTCAATAGACGATCTTCTAAAGGTTGTATACAGCATGATCTAACCAAAGAGATTACTCAACAAAGCTATGTTATGCATAGAGAGCACTACCAAGTATGGGATTCAAGAATCATGGTTTAAGGAATGCTTGTGCGAAAGCATTTTCAAGGAGGGGAGACTGTGATGTCCCCACCCTTTTCACATCATGTCAACCAAGCATCTCAATTTTGTGAAGTCTCAAAGGTCATTATTGGAAGATATTAAAATGGAGGATGGAGATATGGCAACATTCTCATCGATATCCCTGTCAAACAAAGGAAGAACGATATGATATGATTAATGAATCATTATCACAAACCTAAAACATTTCAATGGTGATAGAGCCATCTTAATAAGCATGGGTTAAGCATTGATTAATAGAGGAACCAATTTCAGTTTCAAAAGGAGTTAATGGTCTTCCCGCATCTTACAAGACTCCTCTTGTGCATGTAAAGGGAAGCCATAAGTAATATTTGACATTGTTAATCAGATAATATCTTCCAGTAATGATTTCAGATTGGGGAGCCTTGTTTTGTGTAACCAATCATGGTCCTTTAGGAGTCAACCATTGTCTAAGGAATACTGACACTTGGTATTCAGAACAGAGACCATCGATGCTAAGGTGTGTTATGATATCATATAGCTACAAGAATATAAGGATTGTGATGCATATAGAATGGCATTGACTTACTACCAATTAGCAATTTTTTAATATGGAGCAATTAGAAGAATTGTTGGCCATGAAGTGAACTAACTGATTTGTATATAGAGAAGGAACAATAGGTTAATGACTAAGTTCCAAAGCAAAGTAGTATTGTATGAGTCAGCGAACTTATCGATTAAGGCAACAGTTATTTGACATCAATTATTTAGGAAGTTAGTAAATGAAGTCTAATCAATATCTTATGAAATGGCATAGTAATCACTATGCCTAATCAATGAAAAAGACCATCAATAAATAGTGACTGATATTGAGTTAGGAAAAGACAAATGATTAGTTATCGATCCATATTAAGTGACAGCTATTAGAATATATTGATTTCATGGAAGACAGCAAATAATATCGATGAAGAGAATGGATTCATTATCGGTGATAAATCAAAGCATGAAGAAATGAGATCCTAAATCTCCATTTTATCAACTCATAGAACATTCTCAAAAACCTTTTTGAATTCCCTCTCTATATAATTCATTAAAGCACAAGTAATAAAGTGGCTTTAATATTTCCAGCTCAATGTTTCACTTATGTCACTTAATGATACTTTATCAAATTAATTAAATAAAGTTACCTTAAAATGTACTATATTGGATAACATTAAATAATTAATTTAATTTATTCCCTTACAACTTCACTTCAGCCTAGGGGAATTAAATAGGCTAAGTGGTCACTCCTAATTACTCCTCAGAAGGGCACATTACAAGTACGAAGTGTTTGGGTGTTTTCAAGAGGTGAATTTGAGTTCCTATGCATTTCACTTTTGTAGGTTGGGGTCATTTAATTTGCAAGGGCAAATCTTGTCAAGCTTCTGCCACAATTGGAGAGACACATTGCATGTCATTTTGCAAGTCTTAGTACATGCATAACAAGCTATTGTTAAAGAAAAATATCCAATTCGTGTGTAGAGATATGTCCTGTGAATCTTACGTTGCAAATGATTGATCTCTCGTTTAGTGGGACTCTATCAAATTGTTAATAGAATAAATTGCATGTGTGTTTTTCATGTGTATTAAATCAAATCCGACTTAGTCTTGAGTAAGTCCTTGTGTAAAGACTGAGTCTAGGGAGTTTAGTGTGTCTAATGTGAGTTGTTGCAATCTGTGTGATTTGAGTATTAAATTTGTTAAGTTGAAATATTGTGGTTGTGTCTATTAATTCTCAGCTGCAAGGGTAAGGTTTCCATTCATTTGGCCCCCTATCCTAACTACATCATAACCTCACTTGGAGAATCAAAGGACATGATGCTTTTATTTGTATTAGATTCATGTGAATAAATTGCCACTTAATGTGAAAATAGGAAATTTACTGTTTGAAGTTTAATTGAAAAACCATGGGACTGAGTCAGAAAAAAGCATGTTATAGTTTTAAGAATGTACAATGCATCCTTCGGTGTTTGAGCTTGATGGTTTATAAATTTCTATATCTAAGCTGATCTCATGAAGAAATAGAAACCAAATAAATGCATGCTAAGTTAAATCATCTATTTTTATCTCAGGCAATGGTATTCTTAGCTCTGTAATGTGTCTCATTGTTAAATAAGTAGCAATTTTATGAATGTTTCCTCTTAGGCCAAACCGGCACCGTCATTTTACTCAGTATTTTTTGCAGAGGAAACATATAATGAAATTACCCTAATCTAATATGATCCACATGATATCTTTTTCGTGGATTGAATATCTAGAATGTATCTGGCATGCAGTTTGGGCTTCCGGTTACATGGTCATATGGGCAGCAGCATGGTCTACAATTAGACCAGCTATCAGAATTATGGAGTCATCAACCTGCCAAGCTTGCTGGTCAACACAAAAAGGTACTAATGGAAATTAAAATTGTCAGATTATCCAGTACAGAAAGAATGCACTTAACGATCAATAAAGTTGCCACCCATTCTTATTTGGAACGAACTGTACAATTTTTTCTTTATGTTAATGTTTAATGTTGGTATGCTCTAGGGCTAGTTTATTTTTTGTCTTATGTTTAATCGCAGCATCTGAAGTCTAAAAAAGTGATAGGACAATCTTGTTCAAATGGGACATCAGACAATATTGAATATTGCCACATAAGTAGAAACGGGACAAAATTATCTTTCAAGTTTATTACTGTTTACATATAACATGTTATGTAAGAACCCTTCACAGGCTCTAATTGCTGAAGCTGTTTTGTCTCAATATTTGTTTTGAAAGTTTATAATTTTTTTATGGTTTTCACAAGTTTTAGAGCAAAAAGAAAATATACCATAATCTGAAATTCTGAAACAATTTGAAATACTACTCCAACTTCTATTTATTTTCTAATGAAATACAAGTAAAATCCAAACAATCTTTTATTGGAAAAATATCACCAAAGGCAACTATGAACTACATAAAAAAAACTTGGAATAAGACTGTCATGTGCTGCTGTAATTATTTATTTTCTGAAGTAGTAAATGCTGAAGATGTCGTTCTGTCCCCACATTTCAACCTCTATATGATATAATCTGTTTTCGTCAATCCCCAATTGCCAGCCGATATTATCTTTCCACAACTGCGACTAAAACCCTCTGATGAAGCACAATAAGAATCTCTGGATGAGACCCTCTCCACAATGCCAGATTCACCAGGTATTTCACTGGCTCAAATGGCGAACATAGAAGAAAACTACGTTTCTCCAATGGTGAAATGCTGAAAACCCTTGTCTAGAGCTCAGAGCAAGAAGCAATAATCAATAACAATAACAACGGATGCCTTTCCTCTTTCCCCAACAAGCATAAATAGGCTTTCCAACCCTAATTCACAATTCCTTGAAAAGCTGCGATTACTTTCTTCAAGGCATTAAAAATATAATCATTAAATAAATTTAATGATTTAGACTTAGGAAAATATGCCAATAAATTAATACATTAATTTGGCCCCCTTTATGATATTAAGACCCATCACTTAAGTGATTTAATATAAAGTCAATTTATAACTTAATATTAAATCCTTTGGCATTTAATTAATATATAATCACCGAAAACTGAATTACTCCCTCAAAATGTGAATCTAGCTTAACCGTCTGGAACTGGAGTTGGCATAATAATTTCCCATGTGATCAAATAATATTTCTAAAAATAGCAGGGGTCCATCTCTAACTCTAAAAGTTGCTAAAAATAGCAAAAATCAAACAAACACAGTCTGAAATCTCTCCATGCCAAATCAAGGGTGCTAAGCTTTGCAAAAGTCGAACCATTAGATAAGAATATCACCTTTGTGCACAAATTGACCCTATATCTGTCTCTACTAGCCTACGAGGGTCGAATGATAGGCTAATCAATAGCTAGAATGATGTCTCTAGCTAGAAGGGGACATCACAGTCCGCCCTTCCTGAAATTGCTTGTCCTCAAGCAATCTCAATTTTGTATGCTGTAAAATCTCGTCGCTCTCCCAAGTGGCATCCTCAACCGGCATGTCCTTCCATTTCACCAAGTACTCCCTGATAGTGCGCCTCCTCAAGTTTCTCTCCCTAAACTCGAAAATAGCCTCGGGCACTAAAACCAACTTCCCTTCATCATCCAAGGGTGGAAGCACCGTAGAAGGAACAATCTGGTGTCCTAACGCCTTTTTGAGACGTGACACATGAAAAACATTATGGACTTTACTCTCTGCCGATAAATCCAACTCATACGCCACCTCTCCAACTCTCCTGATCACCCTGAAAGGTCCATAGTATCTTGGCTTCAGTTTCTCGGCACCACTCCTTTTAAAAGTGGACTAGCGATAAGGCTGTAACATCAAGTACACCATATCCCCTACCTCAAAAATCCGCTCAATCCTCTTCTGATCTGCATATTGCTTCTGCTGATTCTATGCCTTAGTAATATTCTTTTTAAGAGCCTTTACAATGTCCTAACTCTCCTATAACAAGTCTCCAGCACTAGGCACTCTACTGTTGCTCAGCAAAAGATCCATGAAATTGGGTGCCTCATACCCATACAATGCCATGAAAGGTGACATCTGAATAGACATGTGATAAGTGGAATTGTAGCAATACTCACATAGGTAAATCCACTTAACCCAAGCCTTTTGCTGCCCTGCTATGTAGTTCCTGAGGGATCCCTCCACCCATTTGTTGACTATCTCAGTCTGTCCATCCGTTTGGGGGTGGTAGCTAGTACTCGAAGTGAGCTCTGTCCCGCACAATCTGAATAACTCTTGCCAAAAGTGACTCATAAATCTGCTGTCCCTGTCACTGACAATGCTCCGAGGTAAGCCATGCAACCTGAATACTTCTCTGAAGAATAAATCTGCCACCTGGGTAGCAGTGTATGTAGCAGTGATCGGGAAGAAGTGGGCAAACTTCGTAAGCTGATCAACAACAACATATATACAGTCTCTGCCTTGGGGCTCTCGGCAGTCCCGTGATGAAGTCCATGGACAAACACTCTCACTGTCTGTTAGGAATCGGAAGTGGCTGAAGTAAACCGGCTGGATAAGAGTGCTCCTGTTTATTCTGCTGGCAAGTAAGACACTCTCTAACATACTATAACACCTCAGCCTTGAGCCCTTTCCAAGAAAAACGCTCACGATTCTGCCGGTAGGTTTTATAAAAACCTAGATGTCCTGCCATAGGTGAGTCATGATAAACTCTCAACACCGTCCTCCTCACCTCTGACCTTGGCACCAAATAAATGCGCCCTTTGTAAATGATGAGCTCATTCACAAGGATGAAATCACTATCCTAATCCGATCCGTCTATGAATCCTGATGCCCATGTATCCTTTGCATACTCTGCAAGGATCAAATGTCTCCAGTCCTCTGATATATCCGTCATCAAGCTCAAGTGGGGTCTTCGTGACAAGGCATCTGCTACTACATTTTGTGTCCCCTTGAAATAGGTAATATCAAAGTCATATGCTTGTAATTTACTTACCCATTTTTGCTGCCTGTCATTAAGATCTCGCTGGCCCAGGAAATGTTTCAGACTATTGTGGTCTGTTTTAATGCTGAATTTGTTGCCCACTAAATACTGTTTGAATTTGGCCAAAGCATGCATTATGGCCAACATTTCCTTATCATAAATGCTAAAGCTCCTCTCAGGTTCCCTGAGCTTCCTACTCTCATACACAATTGGGTTCTTGTCTTGCATAAGCACTGCTCCAATTCCCTCACCAGATGCATCACAATGAAACTCAAATGTCTTACTAAAATTTGGTAATGCTAGCACTGGACAAGAAGTCATCAACTCTTTGAATTTATCAAAACACTCTTGTGCTTCAGGAGTCCACAAGAAAGCCCCCTTCCTCATCAAATTCGTCAAGGGTGCTGCATGCCTGGAATATCCACTAACAAACCTCCTGTAGAACCCACACAACCCCAAAAATCCTCTCAACTGTGTCAGGTTTACTGGAGTAGGCCACTCGACAATAGCACGAATCTTTTCAGGATCCATGCGTACTCCTTGTGCACTGATAATGTGACCCAGATATAATAACTCTGATAATCCCAAATCACATTTAGACTCCTTTGCATATAAGGATTCCCTGCTCAAAATACTCAACACAGTGTCTAAGTGCCGCACATGCTCATCCCATGTCCTACTATACACCAAGATGTCATCAAAGAAGACTAACACAAATTTCCTCAACTAAGGCTGAAAGACCCTGTACATCGTGGATTGAAAAGTGGCTGGAGCATTAGTTAGCCCAAATGGCATAACTACAAACTCAAAATGGCCACAATGACACCGAAATGTTGTCTTCTCTATGTCCTGCTCTCTGACTCGGATCTGATGATACCTTGATCTCAAATCAATTTTGGAGAAGAAGCATGCTCCGTGTAACTCATCTAATAACTCATCAATCCGTGGTATGGAGACCTGTTTTTGATAGTCTTCTTGTTCAAGACCCTGTAATCTATGCACATCCTAAGAGTACCATCCTTCTTCACCAAAACCACAAAAGAAGCAAAAGGAGACTTACTTGGTCTAATGTGCCCCATAGCAAGTAGTTCCTTGATGGTTTTCTCAATCTCATCCTTCAATCTCTTTGGATGTCTGTAGGGTGTAATCATAATGGGTTTGGCACCCTCCTCCAACTCAATGATGTGCTCAATACCTCTATCAGAAGGACTACCTGGTGGAATGTCACTGAACACCTTACTATGCCTGATTCTCAGCGCTTGTATATCTGGATGATACTCAAAATGTTGCTGCCCCTGTGATGGCATCAAAGTGCAATGGGCTGCCCACTCAACCTGGTCATGTCTCAGCAAGCTCCCCATGCGTCTGCAGGACATCATCCTAAATTCACTGTCATGGATGGCCTTAAGTATGTGTGTCTTTCCATCCAATTGGAACTTCATCTCCATGTCTCTCAAATCGAGAGTGAACACTCCAATGTCATGCAACCAAGTCATACCAAGTACTAGATCTGTGTCACCCATTTTTACAACATAAAAATCAGCTTTGAAGTCAAAGTTTTTAATGCTTAGGGGTAGACCTGTAATCTTCCTATCACATTTGAGGACGTAGCCATCAGCTACCCTCACTCTCAGACCCTCAAACTGCTCTGTCTGAATCCCATGTCTCTCAACTAGCCTGGAATCAATAAAATTATGAGTGGCACCCGTATCGAGCAAGGTGATAACTCGCTGCCCTGCCAATACTCCCCTCATCTTGAATGATCCCTCCTGCTGCACACTGGTGAGTTGGGCCTCCTTAAGTCTACCCTCAGTCTTTTCATCACCTGTAGCCATTTGGTTCATCTTTTCATCACCTGCGCTTCCCTTTTCTTTAGCTGATTCCTCATTTTCAGATTGCTGGTCTGAATTTTCAGAATCGGAATCCTCATAATAAGCCCACATAACCTTGTTTGCTTTGCCCTTGGGTCTTAAAGGACAATCATGGTTCATATCATAAGGTCCTTTGCAATAGAAACACAATTTCTTCCGCAAATTATTAAGTGTTTCCCTGTCAAGAGGTGCAAAAGATTTATCTCTATTTTCGGTTTTAAATTCAGTCTTCTCTAGTTTCTTAAAGAATGGCTTATTGTTCTGGCTGAAGGAAGCTGCCTTAGGCTGAAATTTATTTACTGGGGCTGCATGCTCCATGCTCCTAGCTTTCTTCATAGCATCATTCAATGTGGAAGGATCAAAAGCCTTTACCCAACCTCTGACTGGTTCAGCTAAGCCTTCAGTAAATAATACTATTAACCTCCTCTTTGATATGTCTGGCACCATAACTGAGGACCGTTGAAACTCATTAATAAAATGCTCTAAGCTCCCTGTCTGTTTGAGCTGTGCCAAGTCTCTAAAGTATACCTCTGGATCTTTCCTATCAAACCTTTCAACCAATCTGTCCACGAAGTCCTGGTATGAAGTCACCTAGTTGTGCTGAAGAGTGATCAACCCGTGATACCACCAATCATGTGCTACTCCCTCCAAATGTAAGGTGGCATATTTTATTGCCTCAATCTCTGTCATAGGCCTCAAGACTAAGAAGGTATCAAGCTTGTGGATCCAAGCTTGCGCTGTCAATCTACCACTACCATCAAAAGTGGACAAGAAAAGCTTGCCTGTAGCACGCTTTAGTTCATTATTTTGCCCCCTGGGTCTCCTGTCTTGTCTGACTGCACGGTAGTGTTCTCTCCTTTGGTTCACAAACCTTTCAAAGGTCATCCTTTCTCGCACATGTGGGGCCAATAGTTTCCACTCATCATTTGCAGCCATAAGGATGTCTGCAAACATCTCATCCACAACTTCCTCCACTGGATCCTGCACTGGTTCCTCCCTAACAAAGGTAGGACGTGCGGGTCTATCTGCTGTCCTAGAGTGTGTCCTTTGTGCCCGTGGAGAACCTATAGCACTCCTGTTATCCTCATGTTCCCTATTCTGCCTGTCAGGGGGATTCATCCGCTCCATCATGGTAGTTAGTGCTTGTAATGCTTGGGTCACCTGCTGTTGCCTTGTTGCCATAGTTCTAAAAAACTCTCTGGTTTCCTAGTCTTCATCATTCCTGTTTACCCTGGGTGGGCTACCGTCACGCCTGTCACCCATGATGACCGATTGTTCTAAAACCTATTCGCCTTCAAGTAAGGCTCTCCTGCTTGTATAATACCTGTGTGAACCAACCTGCTCTGGCTGCATGGAATAACTAAACCCTCAGGATGGCAGGATTTAGCTCTGATACCATTGTAAGAACCCTTCACAGGCTCTAATTGCTGAAGCTGTTTTGTCTCAATATTTGTTTTGAAAGTTTATAATTTTTTTGTAGTTTTTACAAGTTTTAGAGCAAAAAGCAAATATACCATAATCTAAAATTCTGAAACAATTTGAAATACTACTGCAACTTCTATTTATTTTCTAATGAAATACAAGTAAAATCCAAACAATCTTTTATTGGAAAAATATCACCAAAGGCAACTATGAACTATATAATAAAAAACCTGGAATAAGACTGTCATGTGCTGCTATAATTATTTATTTGTTGAAGTAGTAAATGCTGAAGATGTCATTCTGTCCCCACGTTTCAACCTCTATATGATATAATCTATCTTCGTCAATCCCCAACTGCCAGCCGATATTATCTTTCCACAATTGCGAGTAAAACCCTCTACTGAAGCACAATAAGAATCTCTGGATGAGACCCTCTCCACAATACTAGATTCACCAGGTATTTCACTGGCTCAAATGGCAAACACAGAAGAAAACTACGTTTCTCCAATGGTGAAATGCTGAAAACCCTTGCCTAGAGCTCAGAGGAAGAAGCAATAATCAATAACAATACAAAGGGATGCCTTTCTTCTTTCCCCAACAAGTATAAATAGGCTTTCCAACCGTAATTCACAATTCCTCGAAAAGCTGCGATTACTTTCTTCAAGGCATTAAAAATATAATCATTAAATAAATTTAATGCTTTAGACTTAGGAAAACATGCCAATAAATTAATACATTAATTTGGCCCCCTTTATGATATTAAGACCCATCACTTAAGTGATTTAATATAAAGTCAATTTACAACTTAATATTAAATCCTTTGTCATTTAATTAATATATAATCATCGAAAACTGAATAACTCCCTCAAAAATGTGAATCTGGCTTAACTGTCTGGAACTGGAGTTGGCATAATAATTTCCCATGTGATCAAATAATATTTCTAAAAATAGCAAGGGTCCATCTCTATGAATCTAAAAGTTGCTAAACATAGCAAAACTCAAACAAACACAGTCTGAAACCTCTCCATACCAAATCGAGGGTGTTGAGCTTTGCAAAAGTCGAACCATCAGATAAGCATATCTCTTCTGTGCACAAATTGACCCTCTATCTGTCTCTACTAGCATACGAGGGTCCAATGATAGGCTAATCAATAACTAGAATGATGTCTCTAGCTAGAAGGGGACATCACACGTTCTTTGGACTCTGAGAGAGCACCTATATATCTATAAATTCATTTTTTATGATAATCTTGAGATAAGATAAGGATGACATGCTCAAAGAAAGACAGAAATGTAGCATGGTTGTTCTTATGTAGCTCCTCTCTTAGTTGTGTTTAAGAAACTAATACAAATGAATTTATGTTGCCAAATATTTTCATTCTCTAACTTGATATTATATGTTGCCAAATCCCGAAGGAGGTAAGGTATGTATGCCTCATTTGTAGCACAGTTAGGTGCCTCCCGCAAGGAGTACGAGTTAGTCCCATATTATTGTTACCATATGCAGACCCAAAAACAGATGGCTGGTATCGTGGACTATAAAAGCTCCTTTCCTTTCACTTTAATGATTTCTTGATTGGCAAGGTCATACCAATGGTAGAACCAGGGAAGAGGGAATCTGTTGTTGGCAAAGGAGCTGTCATCAATCATGAGATTTATGTTGACAATGGTGGTGTCGATTGGGGCAACTCTTGATTGGTGAGACCCTTGGAGTCTAAGCTGGAGCAGTTTTAAGGTGAGGGCTGCTGAAATTTTACCCTTAATCTTTCCCATCACCTTTTCCAAAATTATCTTTTTATTCTCAATGTAATGGAAATACTTTAGTTCCATCTTGGTATATGGCAGACATTTTGCATCCTGCTCAAGTACCTCATTTCTACTCCTCCCACTCAACGTCCTTCATATTCATGTTCTTATTCCATTTTGCTCCCTTGTTTTGCATCTTCATTGATTCCTTTACAACCCTTTCTGCATTGGCCAAGAAGGCTTGAATCTGCTGCTTCTGTTGTTCTGACTGCTTTTTTATCATCTCCAACTAAGTATATTTTATCTTCAATTGTTTCCTCAATTCATCTAACTTTTATGCCATCTGCTCCAATTATACTACTGAAGTGTTTTATACTTGACTTTTATTCTTAGAAGTTGCTGCATCTGGGCTTGTTTCCATAGGGATTGACATGCATTGACAGTCATTGCTTCTTTTTTATCTCCCTTGGCTGCTATGGAATACAGTTTTGCATCTTGCTTGTTAAAGGCTCTCATCAATTACTTGTTAGGTGACAGCATTCGCAACGTGCTAGCTGTTACTGGGCACCTCCATCATCCTTCCTTGAGGCATAGAATAAATGCTGCCAAGACTTTGTACAATTGATATAGCTGGAAAGTTGATTGTGCCTTTTGCTTTGACACAAACTCATGGATAATATACATCAAAATAGCTTCCCTCTTTTGCCACTACTTTTCTCTACTCTTTGAATGGTCAATATCTCAATTTTGTTGTCTGCCAGCTTCTTGTCAGTGAGATAATTGCTTGCGAAGTTCATTTCAATCTTTAGAATTCATTTGCTTACCCCTTCAAGCATTTGCAAGATGGTCATAGTAAGATACTCAATTGTAGGAGTACTCTAAAGTTTATATTGTGGCACATGAAATGTAGTTGTCTTTGTCGAGAGTACCGTTTTCTCTACTAGCACAAAAAATGATGGCGTACGTCTAGACATTGTTTTTAGCATGAGCAATAGACTTGGAGAAAGAACTCAATGATTCATAAACACCATGGATTATCCATCGGTGGAATCACCAATACAAATCCTACATTCATTACTTTATTCCTGACTAGTTCTATGCCAAGGATAGAAACTATTTTTTTCATGGGATAACCAAAGCTCAAGACAGGCTCTCTTCAGTTCTCAATCCCTTGTTCACTTAATCAATGTGTGATCTGACCCGTCTTTTATCTGAGAACAATCATAAATGGGGAAGAACACATTTATCTCGTCTAATTCTATTTCTTCTTGTTCAAAATACACCTTTGTAAATGACAATAGAAAATTCCTACCCAGTTTATTCTTTTGATTCATGATACATACTATGGGTGTTTTCTTTATTTGAGGTGGACATTATGGTTTCCTTTCCAAATAGTTGGCTGGTGTTTTCTAATCCATGCAGCTCAGATGCTTTCTAGAAAGAAGAATGTTTGGACCATTAGGGCTTTAGTGAACACTCAACCTTATAATAGGAGAGGAGGGGAGAGCTTGCAGTCCCATGCACACCTTTCAGACAAGGGTAAGGGGAAAATAAAGGGAAAGAAATTGTATTAATGTCCACAAATGACCAAGAATAGATGAACAGAACTGGAATGTACAATGAGTACAAAAACAAAGTACTAGAGAAAAAGGAGCTGTCATGAACCATAATTGATATACAAATATGTATTTTGTCCAATCATTGTTAATCAATAATTAACTATTTAATTGTGTTAGGAGTAACAATAATTAATATTAATAATATATTGGTCAGTCAATACTATTAATCTAGATCACTAATTAAAATATACATATATAAATTATAGATAATATATTATTAATATTAATAATTTAATATCATCGAATCAATATTGTTGATTAATATAGATCATATCATTGTTAATCAATACTTAACTATTTAATTGTGTTAGAAGTAACAATAATTAATATAATGATTCATTCAACAATTATGTTCAAGCGGTGAGCGGGAACGGGAGCAGCATGCGCGGAGGAGGGGCTAGGGTTTGCAGCGGAAATGGAGAAGGGGAGGATGCAGAGGGAGGGGAAGGAGGCAGCGATGACGATGGAGGGAAGGTTGTTGCTGCTGCCAACCTCAAAACCTTCTTTGGGAAGATTCTGCTGTTGCGCCAGGTGTGTTCGGGAGGGCCTTTTCATAGGCGCTGCTTGTGTTACCTTAGCCTCTGCGGCTGGGGTGTTTGGGCTTTGTTGTTTGGGAGAAAGGAAGAGGAGGTCGAGACCATGGGTGCCCCCTGATGGAGCTCTGATTTATAAAATCAGAGCATCCATTTAATTACCATTTAATTAATCCCTTTTCTACTTTTGGTTTTATTTTGTAATTATCAATCTTATTTCCTTAAGAACTAGACTTTTGCATCTAATAGTTTTTCATACTAGAAATGATATTCATATTTTATGGTTTATTTATTTTATGCTATAATGATTGATTAGTGTGTCTTCTTTACAGAATCTAATTTTATTTTGTTGTTATACAGTATTTTATATTATTGAGTATCATTGAATCTACATAAGAGGATGTGTAGATATGTCTAGTTGTAAGAACTGGAGTTATCCAATGTGACACAATGGATATAGAAGCCTGCAGCATGATGGATTTAGACTTTTATATTCACATACAGGGCATACTGGAATTGTGTATTTTACAAGGGAAATAAAAGTCTGTCTATTTTTCAGCTTTTTATTTGAATCATATTCTAGACTCAGCAGATGATGTTTAGCAGCATACTAATAAGTATAATATGAAGAACCCAATAATGACCAGAAGAGTATCAAGAGTGATCAATTGACAGGTTGCAGATTCGTGCCATCCAATAATTAGTTTACTATACGCTGGGAAATGATTATATGCTTCATGTGAATATGTGTCCGGTCAAATGAACCAATTACGACATGATACAGGCTTCTGCATATGAAAGTTCATTCAATATCGAAGGATGAAGAAATAAGACACGAGTCTTTAAAAAACAAGGCATATTGAATGACGTTTTCCACATAGAAAGCACCCAGAAAATTATGTTTAATATTATTTTCAAAAGGGATATACACAGGAAATAGGATGATGAAGTCTGCATAATTAAGTTGGTAAGTGGAGTATAAAGCCAAACATCCTACACGATTGCAAATGACTGCATCTTTTAACCAAACACGGAGGATGTGAGAATCGGTGAAGACTGGACTGTTCATGCATTTGTGCACTCAGAAATTCAAGGAAAACACTCCTTGTTCGATCCAGATGATAGATATCAGAATGTGACCACACAGCGAATTAGAATTATCTGAGGCAGATATCTGATGACGTTGATTTCTTGTTGCAGGCCTGAAGATATGCATAGAGGATGAAGAACACTTACGGCAGAATGGAGGAAGCATTGCATGAAGTATTCCCACGCAACAAGGGTGTTCTGTGCTGCAGAGAGGCACAACTGAAAGTTTGCATTATCGATTTGGAAGCCCCGTGGAGTTATGGAAGTACCTGTAGCATCCATGTGATCAAGACCATGAGCGTATGGGGATGAATCATTCAGGGAAAATTATCATTTCCAGCATTGACAATCCCTATTGAATAATCAATATGGCATATCTGCAAGCATTTCAATGATTAGGTGAAAGTCGAATGTTCCAGATTGAACGTTCCAAAGAGGCATCATATATAGCTTCCAAAAGTCACGCAATTATTTTCCACCGTTTTGAGAACATCTTGCACCCGAGAGAGTCAATAATCTGAAGAAACATTTGATAATCATGAATTGGATCAGATGATGATATGGAGACATGCGATTCAGAAACAACTATGAGGAATCGCGTGAACACGTGGGGCGCCCAGGAGCATATCGAAGATGGTTTTTTAGTGAAGGCAAATAAATTTACGACAATTGTCTAGGACTTTATTAAGAGGAGAGTGTATAAACAAATAAACTAAAATTGGTTGGAAAACCGTGACTTATTAGTTTCATTTTCGACATATATATTGCTAATGTGCCAAACCAGTCATTGGTTATGAAGAGACACATCAGTTCACAGGAGTCTCCACCTGTCACCCACAACCATGCCGTGAATAGACAATTGTGATATGATAAGTTTTGGGTTATATCACAAATTAGAGACATGCGGTTTTATTTATGAAGCGGCATGTCTTTTAAAAGGAAACCGCATGACTCTTCCTATTTATATAAATATAAATTGAAAAAATCAAATAAGACACACAACCACAGACGGTTGTAAAAAACTGGCAAAATAATTGTACTTGGATATATTATTTTTTCATTGACAGAGGAATGAATTTTTGAACTAAGCCCGTGAATTCCGGATTATTGAGTAAATATATTTATATGTAATTCTGGAGTCAAATTGCATTGGATAGATCATCCATAAGGAGTGTCTCTAGTGCAATTTTATTTCCAGCAAAATCTGTAAGCATATCTATTTTATTTGTGCGTATTGGAGTTTTTTAAATTATTATTAAGTTGTGTCCTTTATAAATATTTTATTGATTTCTATAAATATTTTAATATTCGGATAAGTGGATTGGATCATTATTGCATTTTAAACTTGATAAACATAGATATTGTGAAATACTTAATTGTTTCCATATTTATGTCTGCTTTGTCTCCGCATCACAAGAGTTAAAATACATCCTAGACTAGTTTAAAATAGCGTTCATATAATTGATCCGTCGTGTTTGGATTATTATTTTATTTATAGTTTTAAATTCATTAAAGTTTTATAAAGTTGTACATTTCAGCTTATAATATTGACTCTGTATGGCCATTTAATTAGGCACTAGTCTTTATATTACTCTTAATTCATAATTCATATGCTGGCAATTATTTCATCTCTCCTTTGAAGATTTAATATATTCATTTGTGGGATTAATCCATAATTATGATTTAAAACACTTATATTTATACAATCATTTACTTTTGTTATTACTTCATAATTTGCAAAGCTTTCTATAATTCTTGCCATTTTGTAAGCTTTCATTATATTCGCATTTTAACCATTCTACTATAAGCATCTTGGGCTTAATTGTTTTGTTCAGGATCAGGTGCACCCGCCTTGGCCTTACAGAGCCAGAAGTGCAGGGAACTCGGATTATATTGTTCAGTTCCATCAAGTTGGCCATAGCCGGTTGGATATCCTAGCATCGAGTTGGCAAGACTCATAGGATTCCAATCTGCGGTTTTGGAAACCAACAGATTGGCGACTCTACTGGGGAGAGTTGCTCACAATACATATTGTGAAGTTACCTAGAATTTCTAATTTTGCAGACCCGAATCTGAAAGTAGTTCTATCAGTTTGTTTGGAAGCGTACTCTGTTGGAAGTGAGAACCCGGAAGATCAACAAATCAATATATTCCTCGACAGAGGTGGCGACTCTATTCAATAAAATTTTCATTTGGTAGCTCTGCTGAGGGAGAAGACTCAGAAGGAGATGGTGGATAGGTTTTTCAAATGTATCGATCATTTGAAAGACAACCTTTTATTCCAGATGGCATCAGGCCATTGGATTTCAGCAAGTTTGATTATGAACCTAGCAGGTTATCCCCAAAACTTTCACAACTTGTGCCAAAGTTTCATGGAGAATGTGATGAATCTGCACTTCAACATTTTGATGTGTTTTATACATTCATAGAAGACTATGAGGTTGATGCAGAAGATCAGATGATGAAGTTGTTTGTCAGAACATTGAAGGACAATGTGAGACAGGCTTATGAATCATTTCTTACACAATGTATCTCGTCTTGGAAAGAGTTTGAAAAATGGTTCCTATATGAATTTCATGATGCAAACGAGGAAGATGACATGTGTTATGAACGGTGTGAAGAACAAAGTTGCAACATGGAAGATGATCCTAACATGTCTCCACTTGATGCCTTTCTAAATTTGGAAAGATATGAAGGCGAGACATCGGCACATTTGTTCATAAGGATGGTGAATAATTTTTGAGAAGTGCCTTCAGATATCATGCCTTCATGCAAGGAACTCATAAGAAAATTTCGTGAGTTAGGAGTATCACCATATGACCCTGACTTGAAGCTTCTTTTTCAAATGTTAGATGAAAGTTCAAGTTATGTCTCCTTTGTATACATTTTTGAACTTAGAAAAGAAAGAAGAGGAGTCTGCAGTACAATTCTTTATGAGGATGTTTAATGCCTATCAAGAAATACCTTTGGAATGCAGACCTCCATCATCTGATCTTGTTAACAGAGTACGAGAGCTAGGTCTCTTACGTGATCATCAATTCCTTACCTCTCTCAAACTTATGGATAAAGAATTGATTGCAAAAGAGAATAAATGTAAGATTGAAGATGCATATGAATTAAGTGATGTTTTAGATCCAACTTTAGAAGAAATTTTAGATCCCATTGAAGAAGAATCTGATCACAATGAGACAGGAAAAGAATTAAATTGTGGGGAATATGGAAATGAGGAAGAAGATTCTCTCAGCGTGCATGAAATCTCAGCCTTATTGGACATGGAATATAAGATCTATGTTGAAAAGAATGGTCCAAATTTTTTCTCAAAATGGAATAGTGGATCAACACATATTCAGAAAGTGTTTTCAGATGAACCTATGATTGATCTTGAGAGTTTATCAGATTTATTTCTTATAAGGCATGAAGAATTACTTCTCAGAAACAAAGCACCTTGTGAAGTTAATCCATATTGCTTTCATGAGGAGGAAAGCAATGAACCAGAAAGAGCATACATTTCTCAGGAGGTTGACATATTTGTTGAAGATGTGCATTGTGGTCTATGCATAGAGAGAGATTTATGTGAACACAATTTCAAAGAGTTTTCAGATCCCATATACGATGGACTAGCAGAAGAGAATGAAGAATATAGCCCTTATACACTTCTAGATCTTGAGGAGAATGTGAACATTCATGAAGAGGAAGAAAGTACATCTGAGACAACATATGAATATGAAGAGGCTTCAGATGAAAGTTCTCATAAAGATATTCCTGAGGTTGCTGCTTTCTTGAATTCATTGTTTGAAGAAAATCTTTCATATCAGCACTATGGTGAAGATAACATACCTAATGACGATTTTGAAGTTGACACAACTCATGATATCCATTCAGAAAAGAATAGTGCAGAGAAGATTTATCTAGATGCTTGTGTGATTGATCAAAAGCATAGGGATCTTTCGTTCAGTAAAGAGCACATAACACATGAGGATTTATCAAAGGCTAAACAAAGGTCAGATGCTGAGGATTGTATTCATGAAGCAGAGCCAGTAGGTATTGCTCATAAGAGTGATGCAGATGATATAGGTATGAAGTATGAGCAGCATACCGAGGTAAGTATCCCTGAGGACTCTATGATAATATTTGTTAAGGATATATTTATGGAAATATTTTTAAGTTTTCACCATAAATCCTTTGAGGATATTTCTTCCATGTGCATTGATCAAATGAGTCAACCAAGAGATCAAATGCTAGGATTAAAAGACAATGAAATTTATTTCATTTTAAATGATCTTGCTGATAAAGCAAGGATAAATTTTAATTCTACACAAGTAATGAAGGAAAAGTACATGTTATGCAATAGTTGTTTTTTAACATTTGTTAATGGATCAGATTTTATTAAGGAACAATGTGATACCATATCTAGGAGATCCAAAGTGTTACATGATCAGGATAAGGTATTTGATAGAGGAAAGACATGGTATGAATTTTTGGGGGGCCTGGGCCACCCTATCTACACCTTGCATCATGTGAAGCATGGATGCTCGGTCTGCTCATCCAGAGATAGCTGGGATACTCATCATGCTCACAACGAACATGTGTCTCCAGCAAGAGCCATTGATGGAGCTTTGATTTATAAAATCAGAGCATCCATTTAATTACCATTTAATTAATCCCTTTTCTACTTTTGGTTTTATTTTGTAATTATCAATCTTTTTTCCTTAAGAACTAGACTTTTGCACCTAATAGTTTTTCATACTAGAAATGATATTCATATTTTATGGTTTATTTATTTTATGCTATAATGATTGATTAGTGTGTCTTCTTTCCAGAATCTAATTTTATTTTGTTGTTATAAAGTATTTTATATTATTGAGTATCATTGAATCTAGATAAGAGGATGTGTAGATATGTCCTAGTTGTAAGAACTGGGGTTATCCAATGTGACACAATGGATATAGAAGCCTGCAGCATGATGGATTTAGACTTTTATATTCACATACAGGGCATACTGGAATTGTATATTTTACAAGGGAAATAAAAGTCTGTCTATTTTTCAGCTTTATATTTGAATCATATTCCAGACTCAGCAGATGATGTTTAGCAGCATACTAATAAGTATAATATGAAGAGCCCAATAATGACCAGAAGAGTATCAAGAGTGATCAATTGACAAGTTGCAGATTGGTGCCATCCAATAATTAGTTTACTATACACTGGGAAATGATTATATGCTTCATGTGAATATGTGTCCGGTCAAATGAACCAATTATGACATGATACAGGCTTCTGCATATGAAAGTTCATTCAATATCAAAGGATGAAGAAATAAGACACGAGTCTTTTAAAAACAAGGCATATTGAATGACGTTTTCCACATAGAAAGCGCCCAGAAAATTATGTTTGATATTATTTTCAAAAGGGATATACACAGGAAATAGGATGAAGTCTGCATAATTAAGTTGGTAAGTGGAGTATAAAGCCAAACATCCTACACGATTGCAAATGACTGCATCTTTTCACCAAACACGAAGGATGTGAGAATCGGTGAAGACTGGACTGTTCATGCATTTGTGCACTCAGAAATTCAAGGAATACACTCCTTGTTCGATCCAGATGATAGATATCAGAATGTGACCACACAGCGAATTAGAATTATCTGAGGCAGATATCTGATGATGTCGATTTCTTGTTGCAGGCCTGAACATATGTATAAGGATGAAGAACACTTACGGCAGAATGGAGGAAGCATTGCATGAAGTATTCCCATGCAACAAGGGTGTTCCGTGCTGCAGAGAGGCACAACTGAAAGTTTGCATTATCGATTTGGAAGCCCTGTGGAGTTATGGAAGTACTTGTATGTAATGACCCTTACCAATAGGCCACTAAAAACCCCTCAAAAATGTAACTCAAAATGTACATAGAAAAATATTTTGCAATATATGAGTTTGCTGTCCAAAAATTTCAGAATAATAGATTGCAACCAAATACCATCTAAAACACTATCAATGATGTAGGAAATTGCTCAAAACCATATGCCATTCATATATCAACAATTTGCAACAATGCCATACATATTTCAGCCAATAATATGATCATCAAACCCTAGGTTTGCAATATAGATAGACTGAAAATTACAATGCCCTTTCACTTGCAAAATCCTAGCCTTCCTTTGATACCAATAATGTCAAATGGCAAACAAGGACAAGTACAATGTAAAATAGTATAGTGCTGAAGCTATATTTTGTACTCAGCTGAAAACATACATTTCTCAGAAAATATGCCAAATGCCAAATGAGAAGTGAGGAACCTGATTGTAGATGGCTGCAATAATTTTTCGGACTGCTTTTTCGCTATGCTTTTTTCGAATTTGCTTTTTCGCTTTGCTTTTTCGGATCTGCTTTTTCGCTTTGCTTTTTCGGATCTGCTTTGTCGCTTTGCTTTTTCGGATCTGCTTTTTCGCTTTGCTTTTTTCCTCTTGCAACCAAAACTCAAACCCTCAGGTAAGTCTGAGGACTCCAAATAAGCTCAACTTGAAATAGCTGAATACCACTTCCAAAGTGCAACCCTTCAAAGGATATTTCACCTCCTCAGTTATGCAAATCCTTAAGAAACTCTGTTCCTAAAGATCAAATGACAATCTGCAGACCAAGATGGCGCCACAAATGCTCAAAGAGAAAAGTAGTGTAAACTCAAGTCATGGGATGTCCAAATGAGAGGCCAAGCACTCTATTTATTCACTTTTCTAAGAAGCCACTAGAACTTCTAGAAGTATCCATAAAATATTCTTATAAAATCCCTTTATAATGCACTTTTATATAAAAAGTAACTTTATAAAATAAAAAGTGCAACTCAACTCAAAATTATAACATTTTGGCCCCACATAACACATTATAATAAAAATATGATAAACACCATCTCTCCAAGAGCAAATAAGACCATCCAATCCCCAAATAATCATCAGAATGACTCTCTCACCAAAACCATCTGCCTACGAGAGTCCATGATAGGCAAATCCACTGAAAAATGACGTCACTAAAGAGGGGACATGACAGTCCGCCCCTCCTGAAATTGCTTGCCCTCAAGCAATCTCAAAGTTGAGGGCTGCAAAATATCTTCTCCGTCCCATGTGGCATCCTCCTCAGACAAATTTCTCCACTTCACCAAATGCTCCCTGATGGTCCTCCGGCGGAGCTGCCTCTCTCTGCTGTCAATGATGTACTCGGGAACAAGAACCAACTTCCCCTCATCATCCAATGGTGGAAGAACTGCTAAAGGCACAACATGTTGACCCAACGCCTTCTTGAGGCGTGACACATGGAAAACATTGTGTACCTTGCTGTCTGCTTGAAGCTCAAGCTCATATGCCATCTCTCCAATACGCCTGATAATCTTGAAAGGACCATAGTATCTAGGCTTAAGCTTCTCCAATCCACTCTTCCCAAGGGTAGACTATCTATAGGGCTGCAACATGAGATAAACCATATCACCAATCTCAAAACTCCTCTTTGTCCGCTTCTGATCTGCATACTGCTTATGTTGATTCTGTGCCCTGGCAATATTATCTCTGAGAGCATCAACAATGCCCTTGCTCTTTTGAAGCAAATCTCCAGCACGAGGAACTCTAACATCACTCATAAGCAAATCCAAGAAACTCGGTGCCTCATAACCATATAGTGCCCTAAAAGGAGTCATCTGAATAGACATGTGGTATGTGGTATTGTAGCAATACTCACATAGATAAATCCACCTAACCCATGCCTTCTGCTGCCCTGCCACATAGTTCCTCAAGTAGCCTTCCACCCACTTATTTACTATCTCAGTCTGCCCATCAGTCTGCGGGTGGTAATTGGTGCTAGATGTAAGCTCAGTGCCACATAAACGGAACACCTGCCAAAAATGACTCAAGAACCTGTTGTCCCTGTCACTCACTATGCTCCGGGGTATCCCATCTAGTCTGAAAATTTCTCTAAAGAAGACCTCAGCCACCCGCACTGCTGTGTAAGTAGTAGTGATGGGAAAGAAGTGTGCATACTTTGTCAACCTATCCACCACCACATATATGCAATCTCGCCCTTGGGCCTTAGGCAAGCCCGTAATGAAATCCATGGATATACACTCCCACTTCCTGTCAGGAATGGGAAGTGGCTATAGGAGCCTTGCTGGAAAGGTGTGCTCTTGTTTGTTCTGCTGACAAACAGGGCACTCTCGTACATATTGCAACACATCCGCCTTGAGCCCCTTCCATGTGAACTGCTCCCGTACTTGCCTGTACGTTTTGAAGTATCCAGGATGTCCAGTGGTAGGTGAATCATGAAGAGCTCTCATAACAATACGCTTCACCTTCGATCCTGGGACTAAGAATATCTTGTTCTTATAGATAATCAAATCATCCACAAGTGTGTACCTGGTATCAACAACTGTCCCATCAACAATCCCGGATGCCCATGAATCTCTAGCATATTCTGCAATAATCAAATGTCTCCAATCCTCAGATATCTCAACCATAGCACTGAGATGTGGTCTGCGTGACAAAGCGTTTGCTACCACATTCTGAGTCCCTCTCACATAGGAGATGTGAAAATCATAAGCCTGCAGCTTACTAACCCGCTTTTGCTGCCTATCGTTGAGATCTCTCTGTCCAAGGAAATGTCTCAAACTATTGTGGTTAGTTTTAATGCAAAACTTACCACCCACCAGATACTGCCTGAATTTAGCCAATGCATGCATAATGGCTAACATCTCCTTGTCATATATACTAAATGATCTCTCTAGCCCACGGAGCTTCCTGCTCTCAAATGCAATGGGGTGCTTGTCCTGGAACAGAACAACACCTATACCCTCTCCAGATGCATCGCACTGAAGCTCAAATGGCTTCGAGAAGTCGGGCAATGGTAACACAGGGCATGTAGTCATGATCTCCTTGAATCTCTCAAAGCAAGCCTGTGCCTCAGGTGTCCAAACAAAGGCTCCCTTCTTCAGCAAATCTGTCATAAGAGCTGCATGTCGTGAATACCCACTAACAAATCTGCGGTAGAAACCACACAACCCAAGTAACCCTCTCAACTGTGGCAGATTTTCTGGAATAGGCCAATCTATGATAGCACGGATCTTATTAGGATCCATCCGCACTCCCTCTGCACTGATAATATGGCCCAAGTACAACAACTCTGTCATGCCCAAATCACATTTGGACTCCTTGGCATACAAGGACTCCGACTACAAGATCCCCAAAACTGTCTCCAAGTGCCCCATGTGCTCCTGCCAAGTCTGACTGTAAATCAAAATATCATCAAAGAAGACTAGCACATACTTCCTCAACTAGTGACGGAAGACCTTGTTCATGGTGGATTGAAAAGTAGCTGGTGCATTGGTCAGCCCAAATGGCATGACCACAAACTCAAAGTGCCCACAATGACATCTGAAGGCAGTCTTCTCAATATCCTGCTCTCTAACTCTGATCTGATGGTAACCGGATCTCAAATCAATCTTTGTAAAGTAACATGCACCGTAAAGCTCATCAATCAACTCATCAATCCATGGAATGGGGTACCTATTCTTGATTGTCCTTTTGTTCATCACCTTGTAATCAATGCACATCCTCAATGTACCATCCTTCTTCACCAACACAACCGAAGAAGCAAAAGGAGACTTGCTAGGCTTGATGTGTCCCATCGCAAGAAGCTCCTTGATGGTTTTCTCGATCTCATCCTTGAGCCTCTTAGGATGCCTGTATGGTGTAACCATCACGGGTTTAGCACCCTCCTCTAACTCAATGATGTGCTCAATGCCTCTGTCTTGTGGCCTGCCAGGTGGGATGTCGCTGAAAACTCTATCATACTTAACCCTCAACTTCTGAATGTCTGGATGATACTCTGTCTTATGCTGTCCCTCCTCTGTAGGCATGAGAGTGCATACTGCTGCCCACTCTATATCATCATGTCTAGCCAACCTCTCCATCCGTCTGAAAGAAATAGTCCTGATGTCACTATTTCTGATGGCTCTCAAAATATGCTGTTTCCCATCCACCTCTAATTTGATCTCCATGTCCTTCAACTTGAAAGTGACCTCTCCCAATGAGTGCAACCACTTCATCCCAAGAACAATATCCAGATCACCCATGTTAACAACATGGTTGTCCGCTTTGAACTCATAGTTGTTCAAGCGTAAAGGCAAATCTCTAACCATCCTGTTACACTTAAGAGTGTAACCATCAGCAACCTGTACTCGTAGTCCCTCAAACTCCTTAGTCATAATACCACGCCTCTCAACAAAACGTGCATCAATGAAATTATGGGTGGCACTTGTATCAACCAAAGTAATAACTCTCTGCCTTGCTAAAACTCCACGCAGTCTAAAAGATCCCTCCTGCTGGATGCTAGACAAGCGTGCCTTCTGTAAGTGCAACTCGGGCTCCTCCTTAGGCTCTGAAGCCTCTGCCTCTGCCTCGAGCTCTGCATCAATATGATCATCCTCATGTCCAGAACTGTCAGAATTTGAACCCTCATAATAAGCCCACATAACTCTGTTGGCCTTCCCCTTCGGCCTCATAGGACAATCATGATCTCTATCATAAGGACCTTTGCAGAAGAAACATAGTTTCTTGCACAAGTCATTCAAGGTCTCCATATCCAAAGGTGTAGTAGACTTACCCTTGGAATCACCTTTCTTGCCCTTGTTCTTGTCAAATTTCTTGTTGTCTTTGAAAGAGGGAGTACTCCTGGAGGTGAATCTACTGGATGGTGTTGTAAGCTCCATACTCCGTGCCTTCCTCATAGCCTCTTGCAATGAAGGGGGATCGAATGCCTTGATCCAACCCTTTAGAGGTTCAGACAACCCCTCTGTGAATAATATAACCAGCCTCCTCTCAGACACATCCTGCACCATCACTGATAATCTCTGAAACTCACTGATTTAGACCTCTAAACTGCCTGTTTGTCTCAGCTGTGCAAGATCACGGAAGAAGACCTCTGGGTCTTTCTTATCAAAGCGCTCTACCAATCTATCCACAAAATCCTAGTAGAATGTCACTTGATTATGTTGCAATGTAATCATACCATGTGACCACCAATCATGTGTTGCGCCCTCTAAATGCAAGGTGGCATACCTAATAGCATCCATCTCTGACATAGGCCTCAATGCTAGGAATGTATCTAACTTATGGATCCAGGCCTGGGCTGTCATCTGTCCATTGCTATCAAAAGATGGTATGGTGAGCTTGCTAGCAGCTCGTTGCAACTCACTGTCCTGACCTCCTCTAGGCCTCCTGTTCTACCTGCTACTCATGTGCTCTCTTCTCTGACTCAGGTAGCGATCAAAATTCAGCGACTCACGAACATGTGGAGGTAATGCCTGCCATTCTGCATTTGCAGCTCTAAGATCATCCTGAAAGTCCTTTGGCATATCATTCTCTCCTGCCTCCTGGACCTCCTCCCTAAGGAATGTAGGTCGTGTAGGCCTGTCTGCAGTCCACGACCTGTGCCTAGGAGCACCCTGTGAACCTGCTACACTCCTGTTATCCTGCTTTGGTGTCCCACTACCCTGTTCCTGATTCCTCGGCTGAGCAACTCTCTCCATCATAGTGGTTAAGGCACGTATAGACTGAACTATCTCTTGCTGTCCAGTAGTCATAGCCCGGAAGAAGTCTCTAGCATCATCATCATCAGTCCTAGGGACTCTAGGTGGACTTTGTGACTATCTCTCACCCATAGTAAGTATATCTCTGAATTCCTGCTCACCCTCAAGTGCTGCTCTCCTGCGTGTATAATACTTGTGATGCCCAAATGCTGAAGGATGCATAAAGATTTCTTACCCAACAAGATGGCAAGATCACTGCTCTGATACCACTGTAATGACCCTTACCAATAGGCTACTAAAAACCCCTAAAAAATGTAACTCAAAATGTAGATAGAAAAATATTTTGCAATATATGAGTTCGCTGTCCCAAAATTTCAGAATAATAGATAGCAACCAAATACCATTTAAAACACTATCAATGATGTAGGAAATTGCTCAAAACCATATGCCATTCATATATCAACAATTTGCAACAATGCCATACATATTTCAGCCAATAATATGATCATCAAACCCTAGGTTTGCAATATAGATAGACTGAAAATTACAATGCCCTTTCACTTGAAAAATCCTAGCCTTCCTTTGATACCAATAATGTCAAATGGCAAACAAAGACAAGTACAATGTAAAATAGTAAAGTGCTGAAGCTATATTTTGTACTCAGCTGAAAACATACATTTCTCAGAAAATATGCCAAATGCCAAATGAGAAGTGAGGAACCTGATTGTAGATGGCTGCAATAATTTTTCGGACTGCTTTTTCGCTGTGCTTTTTTCGGATCTACTTTTTCGCTTTGCTTTTTCGGATCTGCTTTTTCGCTTTGCTTTTTCGGATCTACTTTTTCGCTTTGCTTTTTCCCTCTTGCAACCAAAACTCAAACCCTCAGGTAAGTCTGAGGACTCCAAATAAGCTCAACTTGAAATGGCTGAATACCACTTCCAAAGTGCAACCCTTCAAAAGCTATTTCACCTCCTCAGTTATGCAAATCCTTAAGAAACTCCGTTCCTAAAGATCAAATGACAATCTGCAGACCAAGATGGCGCCACAAATGCTCAAAGAGAAAAGTAGTGTAAACTCAAGTCATGGGATGTCCAAATGAGAGGCCAAGCACTCTATTTATTCACTTTTCTAAGAAGCCACTAGAACTTCTAGAAGTATCCATAAAATATTTTTATAAAATCCCTTTATAATGCACTTTTATATAAAAAGTAACTTTATAAAATAAAAAGTGCAACTCAACTCAATTATAACATTTTGGCCCCACATAACACATTATAATAAAAATATGATAAACACCATCTCTCCAAGAGCAAATAAGACCATCCAATCCCCAAATAATCATCAAAATGACTCTCTCACCAAAACCATCTGCCTACGAGAGTCCATGATAGGCAAATCCACTGAAAAATGACATGTCAGTAAAGAGGGGACATGACACTGTAGCATCCGTGTGATCAAGACCATGAGCGTATGGGGATGAATCATTCAGGGAAAATTATCATTTCCAGCATTGACAATCCTTATTGAATAAACAATATGGCATATCTGCAAGCATTTCAATGATCAGGTGAAAGTCGAATGTTCCAGATTGAACGTTCAAAAGAGGCATCATATATAGCTTCCAAAAGTCACGCAATTATTTTCCACCGTTTTGAGAACATCTTGCACCCGAGAGAGTCAATAATCTGAAGAAACATTTGATAATCATGAATTGGATCAGACGATGATATGGAGACATGCGATTCAGAAACAACTATGAGGAATTGCGTGAACACTTGGGGGGCCCAGGAGCATATCGAAGATGGTTTTTTAGTGAAGGCAAATAAATTTACGACAATTGTCTAGGACTTTATTAAGAGGAGAGTGTATAAACAAATAAACTAAAATTGGTTGGAAAACCGTGACTTATTAGTTTCGTTTTAGACTTATATATTGCTAACGTGCCAAACCAGTCATTGGTTATGAAGAGACACATCAGTTCACAGGAGTCTCCACCTGTCACCCACAACCATGCCGTGAATAGACAATTGTGATATGATAAGTTTTGGGTTATATCACAAATTAGAGACATGCGGTTTTATTTATGAAGCGGCATGTCTTTTAAAAGGAAACCGCATGATTCTTCCTATCTATATAAATATAAAATGAAAAAATCAAATAAGACACACGACCACAGCTGGTTGTAAAAAACTAGGAAAATAATTATACTTGGATATATTATATTTTCATTGATAGAGGAATGAATATTTGAACTAAGCTCGTGAATTCCAGATTATTGAGTAAATATATTTATATGTAATTCTGGAGTCAAATTGCATTGGATAGATCATCCGTAAGGAGTGTCTCTAGTGCAATTTTATTTCCGGTAAAATCTGTAAGCGTATGTATTTTATTTGTGCATATTGGAGTTTTTTAAATTATTATTAAGTTGTGTCCTCTATAAATGTTTTATTGATTTCTATAAATATTTTAATATTCGGATAAGTGGACTGGATCATTATTGCATTTTAAACTTGATAAACATAGATATTGTGAAATACTTAATTGTTTCCATATTTATGTCTGGTTTGTCTCCGCATCACAAGAGTTAAAATACATCCTAGACTAGTTTAAAATAGCGTTCATATAATTGATCCGTCGCGTCTGGATTATTATTTTATTTATAGTTTTAAATTCGTTAAAGTTTTATAAAGTTGTACATTTTAGCTTATAATATTGACTCTGTATGCCCATTTAATTAGGTAGTGGTCTTTATATTACTCTTAATTCATAATTCATATGCTGGCAATTATTTCATCTCTCCTTTGAAGATTTAATATATTCATTTGTGGCATTAATCCATAATTATTATTTAAAACACTCTTATATTTATACAATCATTTACTTTTGTTATTACTTCATAATTTGCAAAGCTTTCTATAATTCTTGCCATTTTGTAAGCTTTCATTATATTCGCATTTTAACCATTCTGCTATAAGCATCTTGGGCTTAAGTGTTTTGTTCAGGATCAGGTGGATATTGTGTTCGTGAACTTGGAGGTGGAGGAGACTCCCATTTAGGTGGAGTTTTTCTGGGCTACCTCTTGTGGTCGTGCTAATGGAAGGAGATGTTACAGCTTCAGCCTTGTTATCTGGATCTTATTCCTCTCTGCTCCTATAGAGGTGGACCCTTTTTCTATTGAGGTGGACAAGGAGTTTGCAGCAGGTTGGAATATCTTTGACAGCGTTGGGCTGGGCTAGAGGTGTAGTAGTTTCTGGACCTTCATTTTGGATGGAGAAAGATGGTCAGGCTATTTGCGGCCTTAGCTTTCTTCTTTGGTTTTTTGGTGATGAAAGTGTCTCTCTCTTTGAATTTCTTTCCTTCCTGTGATCGGGTGATTGCTGACAATTTTAAAAGGCTCACTTTGGTCCTTTGGTTAAAGCTTGCAGCTTTTGTGGGAGCTTGTCCCAAGATGTTCTTTAAGTTTGTCTTTGATAGAGGCAGATTGGACAATATTTTTCTGCTGATTATCTTCTCTCAGACTAGTGCTATTAATGTGCTCCTAGTCGTTTGTTCCATGGGCCAGCACCCTCTTCCTGCTTTTCTTTATCAAAAACAATAATTAATGTTAATAATATATTGGTCAGTCAATACTATTAATCTAGATCACTAATTAAAATATACATATATAAATTATAGATAATATATTATTAATATTAATAATTTAATATCATCAAATCAATATTGTTGATTAATATAGATCATATCATTGTTAATCAATAATTAACTATTTAATTGTGTTAGGAGTAACAATAATTAATATTAATAATATATTGGTCAATCAATACTATTAATCTAGATCAGTAATTAAAATATACATATATAAATTATAGATAATATATTATTAATATTAATATCATCAAATCAATATTGTTAATTAATATAGATCATTAATTTAATATTAATCTATAATAACATAATATTAATCAATATATATATATATATATATATATATATATATAATCAATGTGATATAATTAATAATACCTAAATTAACTAATATAACACCAATCAATAATTCATAATCGACTAATAGCCGATGGGAATAAATTAAACAATACTAATCTTCGAGTATGGGGTCGTGTCCCATGACCCGCAACCAGCAATGTATATAAATAGGGTTCGAAACTAAGAAAGGGGAATGGTAGAAATTATTACAATGAAGGTTCAGAAAAATTAATAACAAAAAGAAACAAAAACATCCTTTATAAGGGGCGTAAGCAGCATAGTGTTTGAATCAGTCAAGTCATATTTGAGGTATGTATTCAATACCCCATTTCATTATTAGACTTTTGTATGTAAGTATAATATTTAAAATGGCAGGGGAAAAAAAACTAACAAAGGATAAGTAATAAGGGAAAGGCATAATATGTGGGACAAGAAAAGGAATAAGAAATCAATGCTATTAAGAAATGAAAAGTCATTCCCCTTTAAAAATTAGTATGGACATATACATGAATATGAATTAGTAGTGTTAGATATAATAAATATAAATTAGTATTATTATATTCATATAGTAATTATTAAAGTGTATAGGTATAAATCAATAATTAATAGATATGCATTATATTTATAATATTTATATATGGTTTATATATAATGGATAAATAATTATAATAAGGGAAATTAATTAATGAGTAATCATAATAATGACAATTAATTAATAAGTAATTCTAATAATGAGAGTTATATTAAATTAATATATTGTTAATAGTAATAAGATAAATATTAATATTATATTCTTAGGTCTAAGAGTCAAACTATAAATTGTAGGAGTCCGATCCTTATCTCTTATTAATGCTCATGTAAGATAGGGAGTGTGTAGAAGGGAAAGGAGTAATTCTGGTCATGAGATGGATAGGTCCCAAGATGAGGTTAAGCCTTGAGGGAGTTCGCTTATAGACTGTTTCACGTGCCCTTGGCACAATAAATTTACCATCACATGATGTTGTTAGTAGGAAGGTAAGAAGAGATTCATACAATCTATACGAGGAGGTCGTTCAAATGACAAATCTAGGGTGGTTAGTGAATTACTTGTTGTTGGTTGGCATTTCAGTATATCTATATTTGTGATACAGAAGAACTAAGACATTTGTAGCCTATTTCTTAATCTCTTTCTATAGCCCTGAGAGGTGATAGTTGGTGTTGTGTAGGGAGAGGTGGAGTAAATCCATGCTTTCATTAGGGTTGAGTTTAGGAGGGAGGTAAAGAATTGGGGCTTAAATATGTTAATTACCAAATGTATTATGAATTATATATATTGTTTCCTTAAATCTAATTAATTGGGCTACACAGTAATGAGTGTTAAACATTGAAAATTGATAGCCTCCTAGTTGGGGACATTCCAGGAGCCCTAGACACAAAGACAATACAAAGTATCAAGGAAACTATAAGTAGGAAAAAAGAACAAAAGCTAGTCAAGGGGGTTAAAGCTAAAAAGAATAGTCCCCAAACTAGTACATGCATAAATAGATGACAAGGAGGGCTGAAGTACAAAGCGATAGAGACATTCCATTTATAGAAATTATAATGTTTCTTTCATAGAAACTTGTAGCATCTCGGCCTAAACAAATAATTTGAAAACAAGACAAACACAACCAGATAACTCAAGAGATTTACCCTAGATAAATCTATCATGAGAAAAGCAGCAACAAAAAGAATCCACCATAGAAATTGATTTATACAAGCTTGCACCAAATTAGTGAATTCTAATGCTAAGTACAATCACACAATCCTTAAGAAACATGGCAATGGGATTCTACCTTTAGTCACCACAATGAGTGCAAGGTACTGATAGGCTGTGAAGGGGGCTTGAGGGGCATTGAAAATGTTGAGAAATAGGCAAAGATAACTTCACATAAATTCATGGTAATGTCCCCAACTAGGACCTTAATTTACCCTAAAATTCCCAATCAGGGTTTGGATTGCACTTGGGATTGACAATTTACTTTGTCTCTGTAATGTTCCCTATTAGGAGAATGCCAAATCCTAATGACTAACATACAACACTATGCATTTAAATCAGAGCATATTAAGAACAATCACTAATTCATAACACATACTTAAACCCCAGTTCCTTCCTTCACTCCTAATCACTAACTTTAAGACAGATAGTAGATTTACAATGCCAAGGGTGCATGAAATAGTCTATGAGTGGGATCCCTCAAGGTTCTTACCCATCTTGGGACCTACCCATCATATGACCGAATATACTATGCTTTTCCATTCACAAACTCCCTATCCCGTTAACTATATTTGTGAGTGATTAAAAAATTGGCTGTATATATTAATATCTTTGTATTATGATTGTATATATATAAGATTATGCTCACTTATCATTAATAAGTATACATATATTCTTCTCTTTCCGTGATTCATTCAAATCCTAATCGATCTCCATGTACTATATATATTCTCCTTGTGATGATTTCAGAATATCCTTTTCCATTACTTCTTATAATTCCTTGTTTATCTAGTCTTGTACTTTTTATATTTGATTGCTCTTTACCCATATTCGATGATCTCCCCCCATCGCTATAATCCCTTCCTTCCATGCATCACCCTCCTTTAGAGAGATATCGATTACCATTAAATATTTTGCAGATTGAAGAGTTGCATCCCTTGATTCTAAGATACATATCTCTTCTTAAACATAACTCCTCATTCCCGATTGGTTTGCATTTCTAATAGTTATTTGTTATCTTCAATTGACATAATTATCTTCTATTACATTAAAATATCTTATGAATATCTAATATGCTGACTACCAAGACATCGAAGGTTATTAAATGTGACTATAGTTCTAGAAGAATAACTAAAGACAGATTTTCTATTAGCCCATATACAATTGTCAACTCATGTTTGAAAAATAATATTGGCTGTATAATATTAATGCAAATACATTTGGTAAATCGAAATAATCATTTCCTGTGAGGTTCAACATTGGTCGTATATTTGCTATGTGTGATCGAAGCAAATAATATGTCTACATTTTTATAGAAATTGGGGACTTTGGATGGAGGATTGAGTCGAAGAAGTACAAAGTATGAAGTATATATATATATATATATATATATATATATGAATTCTCTTCAGACAAGAAGCATATATTTGAATATATGCTATATACGACGTATGAACTATGCAAGGCAACATACGTAGTGCATAAAGTATGAAGTATATGCATGAATGCATACATGAATCATACATTGGAATACATGAATACACACAGAGCATGAATCATACACAAAAATACATGCAAGTCATTAAACAAGAATGAAGTTAAGGTGTGAATCATACACGAGTACATATGATTACACATATAAAACATGAATCATAGATAGGTATGAAGCCATAAAAATGCACATAAGGCAAGAAGTATACATGTTAGGCCTTAAGCAATAGATACATGTTAGACATGCAAAGCATGCAACAATATACTTGAATACACACCAGACATGTAAGGCAGGTAACAATACATAGATACTCGTCAAACATGTAAAGCATGCAACAATACATAAAAACATACATGAGGAGTGTTCCCATGGAGTAAACATGCATGAAGTTTAGTAGTTGTGAAGAAAACAAAAGATATGCATGTGAAGACTACGCATATAAAATATCTTAAAGTAAGTTGGTTTCAAGGTACATACATATAGAAACGTAATATTGGCCTACTCAATTATATTCTTGACCTATTTAAGAAAAGGGTTGAATAGTTAACCCTACTTAGATGGTGATTGATGTAGGTTTGTCCCACAAGATGGAAAAATTATTCTTTGATACCAATTGTAATGTCCCCAACTAGGACCTTAATTTACCCTAAAATTCCCAATTAGGGTTTGGATTGCACTCGGGAATGGCAATTCATTTAGTCTTTGTAATGTTCCCTATGAGGAGAATGCCAATTCCCAATGATTAACATACAACACTATGCATTTAAATCAGAGTATATTAAGAACAATCACTAATTCATAACACATACTAAACTGTAAGAACCCTTCCACAATCAATGGCAAAAACTTCAAGAGATGATGTCAAACCCTTCTGTAGCCCTAGCTGTTCCTTATAATTTTTATTGAATTTGTTGGTGCCTTTTTCAACAAAACTGAACTGTATATGGAAGAGTAGGTAGGGCAGATGAAGGACCAGCAAAAATCAATGATTTCGAGCCACTATAAACAGCCAATAGCTTCTCAATCCGATGCCCTCAATCTGCCATAAAATGTCTTCAATCTATCAATAAATTCTGAAATTTATTTCTCCAATCAGTACAATGCTGACCTCTATATGAAGCCAACCCAATAAGCAATATCGGGTGAATACTTCACACCCTTCGACTGCTGCTACAAAGAATCAACACTCTCCAATGCCGATAAGCTCAGAACTCTGTTGAAACCCTTGGTCTCTCACAAACTCCCATGCTCCAGAGAAGAAAATTGTAATGACCCTATTTTCTTAATATTGTCCTATTTCATCAATTGATGCAAATTAGGAAGGATTAGATTAGATTAGGGGTTCTTTTTATTAAGCATCAAATTATATATAATCCATCATTTTGCAGAATTGATTAAAGGAATGTATTCCAACAATGAAACAAGTAAGAAACATATTTTGTATGAATGCCAAAATATCTCTTGTATGGATCATGGAGGAATCCTTCTCTCTCTCTCGCTCTCTCTCTAAGGCCATCAAGAGTGGAAGAGTAACACGGCCTAGGTCGCGTGAAACAGGCTACAAGCGGCTTCCCTCAAGGCCTAACCCCAGTGTTTGGATAACCATCATGTGCCCGAAATTACTCCGCCTCTACCTTCCACAACCTTCTCACTCAAGATGCTCTAGTGGGATGAAAGAGATGAATTCATATGATCTATAATAGATATTATCAGTTTAATATTTCTATTTGGAAATTTTATTTGAATATAGAAAACATATTTATTAATGTCTTTCTCTCTATACACACACATATATAATTGTGATTATATACCTTATTCCCTCTGTATATCAGTAATGGTGGTTTAATACAACTTATAAACCAACCCATTAAGATTCTGTGTATATATATATATATATATATAGGTTCAACATTTATAACAATACATATGACAAACAGTGACTGCTCTTCATACTATACTTTGTCAGCCATATAATATAATATGTACTATCTTTTGATGAGTGCAGATGATATGTATTCATACCAAATATAAATAATGATTTCCTTATTGATCCTTCCATGTGATCATTATGAAATATATTTAATAATCGTCCCTTCTTATCTTCTTTCTTATTCCATATATATAATCTGTATACGATGGTTGTACTTTCTTGTCATATGTTGAGGAGTCATGTAAAAGACATGACTTCCCTATTCGTAACAATTCATAATCATTCTATTAATTCATAAGAATTTGATTTGTTACGGTATCATGTCTATTGTGTTTGGCTATCGAGTTGTGCTAACGAGTTAAACCTTTTATGTTAGACATGATACTCCTTTAATGGTGTGTACTCCATATAATGCCTTAGCTGCTGGAGATCGAGGAATCAAGATGCATGAAAGGTTAGACATTGTCATGTATTGGAAGGCTAGCCCATAACTTCTATCAGCATCCTCTGTTATTAGCATGAAACTTGATGAGTGATGATTATGTCGGTTTCCTCATGAAGGCTCAAGTTCTTATGGCAACCAATTTACATTCTACCACAATCCTCTAATATATCGATACATATTTTATAATGCTTGGAATGATATATTTGTTGTTCCTGTCATATAGATTATACATATACAAAGCCACTCAACAAGTGGTGTATCTTTCATTATCATGCTTCCTCATAATCGGTTTATGCATTACTTATCTCTGTCTTGGTATCATTGTCGATTATAAGTTATCATGTATTAATTCATATGTGGCATTAAGATCCCTTCAGCCACGTCAATCCTTATCCTTCCTTCATTTGACGTTTAAGTATTATACTCCTTTAACCCCATCTACGTGCTTGTGGGTAGAGATGAGATCAGGCATCATGGACGTCTTCTCACTTGATTCCTGTAAATCCCATTGCATATTCATATGAAGTCATCGATATGGTTATGTTTATTCATCTCTTGTTATTTTACCACCTGGTATAGTCGATTGGTATTCTTCTCACATGAAGTCATTTGCTGAAAATAGTCAATAACTAGTCAATGTCATTAATTATATTATATTATACTCTATTGTTTATTAATTATTTATTTAATAATTAACAATATATATATATATATATATATATATAGATAATTGATATATTCGTTAGTTAATTATTAATTTAATAATAACATTCGTTAATATGATCAATATACTTTTAATTCATTAATTAATAAATATATATTTATTTATCAAATTCTTAATACAGACAGAGGATATCACAAAAATCCCAATTCAACAGTCAACATAATATCCTTGAGAATGAGCTCTTAAGTCCCTTTTATTCTTTTATTGTGAGAGCTCAAACACTTTCCTGGCCAATATGGGATAAAAGATATATTCCCACTTTTAATTTTTTCACTTAAAACTCCATAGTTGGTGCACAAGTAATTCTTTTAAAATTAATTGTTCACTTGGCCCCATCTACGATAACTTGACCCTTCACTTAAGTGACTAAAGTTATAATATAAAATTATATTATAACTCAATAATATAAGCTCAAAACTATTAATATTTATTTTAGCCAAATAAATATTAATATCTCCATTATCACTCATCATCTCTGCAGGGCGTCTGAATTGGGAGCTGACATGATCAAGCCGCATACGATCATGCCCCATTTCTAAAAATAGCAGGGGTCCCTCTCCGAACCTCTCAAAACTTACTATAAATAGAAAAACATACTATAAATAGCAACTATTGCATATGGAGTCCTAGAGACCTCGATCGAAAGCCAAATCTGCACAACTATGACCACTGAAGAAGATGCATCCCTCAAAGGACCCTCTAACCAACCTCGTTAGCCTACGAGGGTCAGTGATAGGCTAATCTACTCTACTGACTAATGTCAACTAGAAGGGGACATCACAATTTGCCCTCCCTGAAATTGCTTGTCCTCAAGCAATCTCAACTCAAGATGTAATATGTCCTCGCTCTCCCAAGTAGCATCCTCAACCGGAAACTCCTTCCACTTAATGAAATATTCCTTGATGACCCGTCTTCATAGTTGTCTCTCTCTAACATTTGTTGTCGGTAAAAGTGTCGTAATCATTTAGTTAGTCAGTCGAAGGGTAGGTAGTTGGGGTAACATCGTGACGGTTGGAGTCACACCCCTTCGGTCTTGTTATATGTCATGTACTTTCCTTCGAAGAATATCATTGGTATTATTGTCCTCATTGTGGTTGTGTCGCATTGAGTACTTACTAGACATGTTGTAAACAATTGATGAATTAATGGAATCATTGTGTTCTCTAGCAAAATAAAACAAAATTAAAAAAAACTTGGAGAACAAACCGTACGGTGAGACCACCGACAGTGGTGGCCGCACGGGAGGTCCCCGACCGTGCGGCCCCTCCCTTGTGCAAGCATAAGAGGTCATACGCCCACATTCAATACAGGGAAATGTGGAAGGATCACCATACGGTGATATTGGAAGGGAAGAGGATAAAATGAAAACAAAGATGCTACCGTAAAAAAGATATGGCACGGGCCCGGGGAACCACCATACAGAAACAAAACACCATAAGGGGTTTTTTTGCGGCATGAAGCAACTCTTATACGACACTTTGTAAAAATACAACATGCTGATATACAAAGACCATACGCATTTGCAAGTGAAGGAAAAACCATACGACACTATCAAGCTGACAAAGAAGAAGATAGTTATTCGAGAAGGTTATTCGAGAAGGTAACTATTTTTTTTTTCAATTTCTTCTACACAATGGTTTTATTTTTGATACACAAAGTGGACATAAGAAGGATTGGAAGAAACAATTATAGTCGACCTCCAGCAGTTCTCCTGGAATGAATAGGGATCCACGAGTATGGATGCAGGTTCAGCGAAAAAGACAAAGATAAAGGCAAAGGGGCTGGGGCAAATACATACGCAGCAGAAGGAGGATGTGACGCATAAGACTGTTATTTTTGAAGAACTAAATGGGCTAGAGTGCAGGAAATGGTGGCAAAAAACCCCCGGACACGGATTTGATAAACCAACATATTTAGAAGGATGGAGTTCATTGGGCCATACAAATGCCCGTATTTTCCATCCGACATTATGAGAGTGCCCTTTGGATATTGGTTAAGACTTTTTTACAGATTTTCACGCACGACTTCCTTTGAATATTGTGGATATCATCTCAAGGTTTCCTTCACAGCAGCCGACTTCAATAGGGTGTTCAGTATTACTGGCCAGCAGGGGAAGAAAACTGATTTGAAGGCCAAGAAGATGACACGAAAGGAAGAGGAGTACTAGATTCGCTTGGTTTCACTATATCTCTCAACGGTTGAAATGGACTTGGTGGCACGGGCTTCCAAGAGCCAAGGGATGAAGGAGGCATTTGTTGTTGAAGGACCTTGCATTGTTTGATGGATATGTTAAAGAGCCGACTTACGGGGTCCAGTCAAGCTTTGCATATTGCCCACGCACAAATTCTGCTGATGAATGGTCTCCAGAATGGTACATTATATGATTGGGCGTCCTTGCTAGCAGAGCGGATGTCTGCGGTCCTTATCTTGCAGCAGAGGACCTTCTATATGGCCCATTATGCAATTGGACTATTCTTGGGTGTTGTGAGGGGTACACATGCGACCTAGTGAGTTGGAGGTGAAACTAGAGGGTACCTTGGCACCTGGTGAGCCTTCAATATTTTATTGGAGACATTTGGGTGTTGGTAGTGCACCAACAAGGCAGAAGCAGAAAAGGCAATTGGTATTAGAGTTCGAGGAGGATATTGATAGTGGGAGAGAAGAGACGAGTGAGGCGTCAGCAGCTAGTGAGGATAGTGAGGCAGCAGGGACAAAGACTGCAGATTCTATTATTGGAGAGGACATACTTCCACTCTCTAGCGAGACACCCACTCGAGTGTTGTTTACCCCACCCTTCCTATCAGAGATAGCTTTCGTAGCACCATCACCATCTTTTGGTATGACGATGAAAGTTCCTGTACCTAGATTTTGCCAGCCTAGAGTCCCCATCAGCATGGTGCCAGACACTGGGGGCCCACCAAGGGTCGTCCCACCATCCACCAGCAGGACTGTGGAGTTGGTAGTAGGAATTGGAGAGTCAGTGGGTGATGCGATACGGAGTGAGGAGCAGCCCAGAGGTGAGCGGCCTACAGAGGTGAGGGAGTCACAGGTACACTTGTAGGTGGTCGGCTCCGATGCAGTGGTGGCAGTCGCTATAAAGGTATTAGATGAGTAGTCTATGGAGGGACCAATAGTGACAGGTAGTGCTCTTTCAGATAAGTATATGAGCACTTGGTTGAGTGACTTCAACATGGTACCTCTCGCACTGGGAGCCTTTCTCACCACGACTAGAGTTACCCTTGAGTTAGGAGGTAGTTGACTTGGAGTGAGGGAACTCACCTGTCCATAATCGTGAGTTGGAGAACTTAGAGGAGTTACCTGAGCCTCTTAGGAAGCCTGTTTGTGACGAGCTACCTGAGCCTCCTAGGGAGCCTACTGGTGAGGACTTAGAGGAGTATCTTGCAGATATGGTTGCGCGGGCTTGACCAGTGGTGGCTTATGCTCAGTCACGCACCTAGGAGGGAGTTGTCAGGTATTTGGAGAGCTTGTTGGCTTTTGTTTGAGTAGGCTTCCCTAAAGCCTTTGTTGCTTGTTTTGGGTCCACATTCACGAGTTTGAGCAGGCTTTCATAGAAGGCTATTACACCCTGAGGCATTCGGAGCATATGTCTTCAGGCCATGAGGCCATGTGGGTGGCTGCAGTATCGGCTTGAGAGGAATTAGCCACCTAGCTCCAGATAGTTGATGGAGATCTGGCTCACCATACAGAGGAGTTGGCTAGTTAGCAGGCAGCGTAGGCAGTGGAGAGAGGTGATTTAGTAGCTCAGTTTGAGGCAATCAGGACAGAGAGGTCAGCTCTATAGTAGTAGTTGGCAGAGGAGAGAGCCAGGAGGGACATGCTAGAGACTCACTTGGCCAGTTCTATGGAGACTGTGGATGCGAAAGAAAAGAAGGTATTTGAGGCCTCTTTTATGGTGAAGACTACATTGGAGCGTAAGATGGCAGTGGAATGAGACTTGAAGCTGAGGACAAAGTAGGTGTATGAGCTGTGAGCTCGCTCGGCTTCGTTTACATCAATGCAGATGCCATATTCTTCAGGGACGCTTCCTCAGCCCCCCTCTTCTCAGTCTTGATATTTCTTTTGTATAGCAGATTTTGTAAACATTGTCCCCATTTTGTTGTGTGTCGTCCAGAGACGGCTTTCTTTTTGAGGGGGATGATGTTGTCGGTAAAAGTGTCGTTATCATTTAGTTGTTCGGTAGAAGGGTAGGTAGTTGAGGTAAGATTGCAACGGTTGGATTCGCACTCCTTTGGTCTTGTTATATGTCATGTACTTTCCTTCGATTATTATCATCAATATTATTGTCATCATTGTGGTTGTGTCGCATTGAGTACTTACTGGATATGTTGTGAACAATTGATGAACTAATGGAAGGATTGTGTTCTCTGGCATTTTATTCTTATTAACTTTACCACTCATGTATGCAATAAACTAGTTTACCCTCAAGGGCGAACAACATCCAAGATGGCCTAAAATACTAAAATTAATTTCCCCGCATCATCCAGGGGTGGTAAAACTGCAGAAGGAACCACTCGATGTCCTTATTCCTTTTTAAGGCGTGACACATGGAACAGAGGTACCCTATTCTCTGTCGGTAAATCCAAGTCATAAGCTACCTCACCAACTCGCCTGATAATCCTGAAAGGGCCATAATAATGTGGCTTAAGCTTCTCTGCTCCACTCTTGCTGAGTGGACCGAGAGCAGGGTTTTAGCATCAAATACACCATATCTCGTACCTCAAAAGAATGCCCAGTCCTCTTCTGGTCTGCATACTGCTTCTGCTGATTTTGGGCCTTAGCAATGTTTTCCTTGAGAGCCTTTACAATGTGTTGGCTCTCCCGCAACAAATCACGAGCACTAGGCACTCTACTATCACTCAGCAGTAAATCTAGAAAATAGGGCACTTCATACCCATACAAAGCCAAACGTGGTGTCATCTGTATAGACATGTGATGAGTGGTATTATAACAATATTCACAAAGGTAAATCTATTTTACCCAAGCCTTCTTTTGTCCTGCAATATAGTTTTTGAGGTATCCCTCCACCCATTTGTTCACTATCTCTATCTGTCCATCTGTCCGTGGGTGGTCGCAGGTGTTCAGAGTAAGCTCGGTCCTACACAATTTGAATAACTCCTTCCAAAAAGGGCTCATGAACCGACTATCTCTATCATTAACAATACTCTGAGGCAACCCATGAAGCCTGAATACCTCTCGAAAGAACAACTTGTTATTCCTAACCGGTTACTAAGAGCGGGGGTGAATCAGTAAATACTATTTCTGTTGCAATTTCACACTCCTACAAATATTCTTGCAAGATAAACAGAATGTAAACAATTATTCACAAACAGAAATAGAAATACTCAGATCAACACATCATGTATACGTGGAAACCCTCAGTTAGAAGGAAAAAACCACAGCGAGACAAAGCTCACAACTTCACTACTGCAGTAATAATGATGCTCTGTTAGGACCTTACAAAGCACTTGTAAGAGTGCTACCCGGTTAAGGGATTTGGTAGAAGATCGGTTAAGACCTTAACTCTGCTAGGAGCTGCCTTGTTAAAGGACTTTCAACATCAACGAAGATATTACCCGGTTAAAGAATTTATACAAAGAACCTATTAGGGTTCACCCTGATGAAGGGATTTGAAAATGCTTTCACAAAATAAAAGCAATGATCTGAATTGACACTCTTTGTCTGATTAGATCATACCTGTTGATCTTCCTATTTTGCCTGGCTATTGATCCTTTTTGCCTTTCACCTCTGTGACTGTAGCTCTTCTCAGAAGATAACTCTCTCCTGCTCTGTATAATCAACAACACTTTTCTTGCCTCCTATGACTTGTATTTATGCAAAATTTCATCTTAATGAAATTCTAACTCATAGAACCGTCAGGCTGTAAACTCATCCTTAAATCATGCAATAAAGAAAAAGCTTTGTGTTCTAATCTTGAGTTTACCTTGAAACATCCGTGTGGAAATAAAACTAACTCTTGTTAAAAAGCTAACTTCAATTCTAAACGGTGGATGCTGCGCATATTCCGGTTTTAAGTTAAACAACACCGTATTCACCAGTGCGGATTTATATGTTGTTTGACCTGTATCAATCTTATACCCGGTCCATCTCTGTATGTAATATAAGACCGGTTCAATGTACTATGTGCGATCTACTGGTGCATCTCCTTTGTTTAGTTTACCGGTGCCTATAAAGTAATTCAAGTGATCAGTGGGTGAGGCGATATGAAGTGAGGAGCAGCCCAGAGGTGAGTGGCCTACAGAGGTGAGGGAGTCACAGGTACACTTAGAGGTGGTTGGTTCCGATGCAGTGGTGACAGTGGCTACAAAGGTTTTAGATGAGTAGTCTATGGAGGGGTCAATAGTGACAGGTAGTGGTCTTTCAGATAAGGATATGAGCACTTGGTTGAGTGACTTCAACATGGTACCTCTCGCACTGGGAGCCTTTCTCTGACTACGATGAGAGTTACCCTTGAGTTAGGAGGTAGTTGACTTGGAGGGAGGGAACTCACCTGTCCATAATCGTGAGTTGGAGAACTTAGAAGATTTACCTGAGCTTCTTAGGGAGCCTGTTTGTGACGAGCTACCTGAGCCACCTAGGGAGCCTACTAGTGAGGACTTAGAGGAGTATCTTACAAATATGGTTGCACAGGCTTGATGAGTAGTGTCTTCTGCTCAGTCACGCACCCAAGAGGGAGTTGTCAGTGATTTGGAGAGCTTGTTGGGTTTTGTTTGAGTAGGCTTCCCGAAAGCCTTTGTTGCTTGCTTTGAGTCCCACGGATGGCCCGCTACAAAGACAATGGCGATGATGGATGACTGGGCCCTCCGTGAGTGGGAGGGAAACAATAGAGTTGGGGTCCACATTCACGAGATTGAGCAGGCTTTCATAGAAGGCTACTACACCCTGAGGCGTTCGGAGCATATCTCTTTAGGCCATGAGGCCATGTGGGTGGCTGGAGTATCGGCTTGAGAGGAGTTAGGCACCCAGCTCCAGACAGTTGATGGAAATCTGGCTCACCATACAGAGGAGTTGGCTAGTTAGCAGGTAGCGTAGGCAGTGGAGAGAGGTGATTTAGTAGCTCAGTTTGAGCCAATGAGGACAGAGAGGTCAGCTCTATAGTAGCAGTTGGCAGAGGAGAGAGCCTGGAGGGACATGCTAGAGACTCGCTTGGCCAGTTCTATGGAGATTGTGGATGCGAAAGAAAAGAAGGTATTTGAGGCCTCTTTTATGGTGAAGACTACATTGGAGCGTAAGATGGTAGTAGAACGGGACTTGAAGCGGAGGATAGAGTAGGTGTATGAGCTGCGAGCTCGCTTGGCTTCGTTTACATCAATGCAGACGCCATCTTCTTCAGGGACGCTTCCTCAGCCCCCTTCTTCTCAGTCTTGATATTTCTTTTGTATAGCAGATTTTGTAAATACTGTCCCCATTTTGTTGTGCGTTGTCCGGAGACGGCTTTCTTTTTTGAGGGGGATGATGTTGTCGGTAAAAGTGTCGTTATCATTTAGTTGTTCGGTAGAAGGGTAGGCAGTTGATGTAAGATCGTGACGGTTGGAGTCGCACTCCTTCGGTCTTGTTATATGTCATGTACTTTCCTTCGATTATTATCATCAATATTATTGTCATCATTGTGGTTGTGTCGCATTGAGTACTTATTGGATATGCTGTGAATAATTGATGAATTAAATGGAAGCATTGTGTTCTCTGGCATTTTATTCTTATTAACTTTACCACTCATGTATGCAATAAACTAATTTACCCTCGACGGCAATCAACATCCAAGATGGCCTAAGATACTAAAATTAATTTCCCCGCATCATCCAGTGGTGGTAAAACTGCAGAAGGAACCACTCGATGTCCTTATTCCTTTTTAAGGCGTGACACATGGAACACATGTACCTTATTGTCTGTTGGTAAATCCAAGTCATAAGCCACCTCAGCAACCCGCCTGATAATCCTGAAAGGGCCATAATAATGTGGCTTAAGCTTCTCTGATCCACTCTTGCTGAGTGGACTGAGAGCAGGGTTTTAGCATCAAATACACTATATCTCGTACCTCAAAAGAACGCTCAGTCCTCTTCTAGTCTGCATACTGCTTCTGCTGATTTTGGGCCTTAGCAATGTTTTCCTTGAGAGCCTTTACAATGTGTTGGCTCTCCCGCAACAAATCACCAGCACTAGGCACTCTACTATCGCTCAGCAGTAAATCTAGAAAATAGGGCACTTCATACCCATACAAAGCCAAACGTGGTGTCATCTATATAGACATGTGATGAGTGGTATTATAACAATATTCACAGAGGTAAATCTATTTTACCCAAGCCTTCTTTTGTCCTGCAATATAGTTTTTGAGGTATCCCTCCACCCATTTGTTCACTATCTCTATCTGTCCATTTGTCTGTGGGTGGTAGCAGATGCTCAGAGTAACCTTGGTCCTACACAATTTGAATAACTCCTTCCAAAAAGGGCTCATGAGCTGACTATCTCTGTCATTAACAATACAATGAGGCAACCCATGAAGCCTGATTACCTCTCGGAAGAACAACTTTTTATTCCTAACTGGTTACTAAGAGGGGGGGTGAATCAGTAAATACTATTTCTATTGCAATTTCACACTTGTACAAAGATTCTTGCAAGATAAATAGAATGTAAACAATTATTCACAAACAGAAATAGAAATACTCAGATCAACACATCATGTATACGTGGAAACCCTCAGTTAGAAGGAAAAAACCACGGTGAGACAAAGCTCACAACTTCAGTATTGCAGTAATATAGATGTCCTGTTAGGTGCTTACAAAGCACTTGCAAGAGTGCTACCCGGTTAAGGGATTTGGTAGAAGATCGGTTAAGATCTTAACTCTATTAGGAGCCGCCTTGTTAAAGGACTTTCAACAACAACAAAGATGTTACCGGGTTATAGGATTTATACAAAGAACCTATTAGGGTTCACCCTGATGAAGGGATTTGAAAATGCTTTTACAAAATAAAAGCAATGATCTGAATTGACACTCTTTGTCTGATTAGATCATACCTGTTGATCTTCCTGTTCTGCTTGGCGGTTGATCCTTTCTGCCTTTCACCTCTGTGACTGTAGCTCTTCTTAGAAGATAACTCTCTCCTGCTCTATATAATCAACAACACTTTTCTTGCGTCCTATGACCTGTATTTATGCAAAATTTCATCTCAATGAAATCCTAACTCATAGAACCGCCAGGCTGTAAACTCATCCTTAAATCATGCAACAAAGAAAAAGCTTTGCGTTCTAATCTTGAGTTTACCTTGAAACATCCGTGTGGAAATAAAAATAATTCTTGTTAAAAAGCTAACTTTAGTTCTAAATGGTGGATGCTCCGCATATTCCGGTTTTAACTTAAACAACACCGTATTCACTAGTGCGGATTTATATGTTGTTTGACCGGTATCAATCTTATACCCATTCCATCTCTGTATGCAATATAAGACCGGTTCATTGTACTATGTGCGGTCTACCGGTGCATCTCCTTTGTTTAGTTTACCGGTGTCTATAATGTATTTCAAGTGATCTATCAGTGAACCTCTACCGGTGGGAATGTTGTTTGCATCTATCTTCACTAATGACAACTTAAATTTGCTAACAATCCCTTTGTCATTGGTGGTAAACCATTACCCACTTATCATAGTTGATTCCTTGACTTGTAGACTGCTTCCCTGTGTACTGTACACTTCAACTCTTCTCTCTTCTGCTTGCAGACTTTCCCTGTTTTGGTGCTTTCCCTGTTCTAGTGCTTCCCCTGTTCTGATCTCTCTCTTCTTTCCTACTTCTTCCCCTTTTTACGTTCATAGGACAAAGGGTTTAGCTTCACTTTGTATTTCACATTTGTAGCTTGGTGAAGATATCCTTGTAAATGTTCTTCGCTGAGTGAAGAAAAGGATTCCATTGATCGGTGACATGTTCTAGATTTTTGAGTGCTGCTTTCAACGATACTATGATATTCTCCTTGTCCTCTACTGTTTTGTAGACCGGTTCACTGATCAGATTTTCAGCAATTGTTGCGGTTTGTTGCATTGAATCAAATGTTGGGGCATGAAACAGTTGAAATCCAATTATGTCTTGGATTCTCTTGGTTTTCTCTTCAGAAGTCTTTCTCAGAATGAGCTAGACTTGTCATTTCTTTGCTGAAATTTGTTGCAGATTTATCCTTGACATCAAATGTTGAAGACAGAACCCTTATGTCTTCAGAGGTCTTTGTTGACTTCTCTGTCAGATCTTGCATGAATGTATCAAAATTAGAAGTTCTATTCATCAAACTTCCTGCAATTTGAATTTGTTGTTGAAGTACCCTTAAATTGGTGGATACTGTGACCTTTATTTCCTCAACCTGTTTGTGGAGAATTTCTATTCTCTTCTTCTCATAGTGATCAATTGCTACAGTCTCTGGATCGATGAGATCTTCTCCGATCACTTGTGCCAAGATCTCCAATTGATCAATGACAGGTTCATCTTCATCGATGTCAACATCAAGTACAAAGTTGTTCAAGATATTTTTGACACTTGATAGTACCATGTCTTGTTTCCTTTTAGTTAGCTCCTTTAGCTGCCTTGTTAACATTTTGCTAATGTCAACCACAGACTCGGTAGCCTTGCTCCTTTTGGCTTCTGTGTCAACTACAAAAGACAACTTCCTCTTGGATGAGGAGCTTGGAACATGTACCTGTTCCTTTTGTCTTGGTTCCGGTACCGGTTGTTCTTGCGCAGGTAACTCATGTTCCTCTTCATCTTGTTTTGCTTCATTCTCTGGTAGGTCCATCTTTTCCAGTAGGATGTCTTCTTCAAGCCTTTCCTCCTATGTCTGTGGTTTCTCTTCCAGTTGCACTTCAACTTCTGGTTGAGCATCATCTTCTTATGGAAATTGCTCTTCCGGTGGGACTTCTTCCTTGTGCTGGTCTTCAGCTGTATGCAGATCACCCACAACAATTTCTTCTTCAACACCTGTAGTGTTGTCAGTGGTCATCTTGACTGATGACTCTCCCAGATTCATCTGTTCACCAGATGTGAACTGTTTTGTATGAAAATTCTCCTCACCGGTTGTAGGTTCTTCACGAGAAGTGAATTGCACCGGTGGTTCTTGTGTTGGTTTAGTTTGATCCTGTGGACCTGTTCCCTCAAGAGCATTGAAATCATATTGCTGCCAGAAATCTAGAGTCTCGTTATAGACTTCGTTTTCATACCCGTTGAGTATCTTAGCAACTCTATACTTGGTATCCAAGTTCATTGATGCTTCCTCTAGTAGAAGCTTGATTCTCTCTTTACTGAGACTAGGTCTGACCTTTGACAATGTCTCTTTATTGATTCTAGTGTTGGTGCCTAGACCAGTTCTCCATTTTGTCATTAGCCTAGAATTGAGTTCAGGGGGAAACTTGGGCCTATAGTCCCTTGGAGTTCTGTAGTAATCCATAAAAAGTTTCCACTAGAGCTACTATTACTGCATGTTTATCTTTTTCTCCTAGCACACTATACCATCTAGCTGCATTGTCTACTTCTCCAAAATCGATCACTTCATCAACTATATCATCGACATTCATGGTACAAGTCTTACCTTTTTCTAGATAGACAAGAACGGTTGGGCGAGCTAGATCACTGCCTTTATCATCAGTGATGTCAACAATGACCAGTTCGGTAGGAATCTTCTCTTTAACTAGTACTTTTGCTCCAAGTACTCCTTTTCCTTTACCGGTATCAATGACCAGTGGCACAGTGGTCCTTTTACATGCTTCTTCAGCCTGTTGTTGAGTTTGAAGAAGCTTTGTCCATGTTGCCACACCTTCTTCATGAACTTTGTCAACTTCTCCGACAAGCATCTGACCGATCCTCCTCTTTATCAGGAAATTTTGCTTGTATTGTTCAGTTTGTTGAGCGGCCTCGTCCAGCATGAGATGGTTTTGAACCTCCAGCAGAGCTCGAATTCTCAACTCCTTTTCTCTGTGCATTGAATCTTTCCATCTAGCTTCAAGAATTTCTTGGAGATCATCAGGAACAACCTTATAAAGTTTTGTGGGAGACAGGTTGAACTTGTGAATAAAGTAAACTACTGCTTCCTCTATCTTTCTCCTGTCTTCTTCATTTGCAAACTGATATGTTGTGCTGACTGAACTCATTCCACCGGTTTCTATCAATCCTGCCACAAATTCATCAATTGTGGGCTTTTTCCTTCTTGGTGGATCCTCCTTCACCGGTTTACCAGATTTCCTCTTTCTGACTAGAGGAACTGTTTCTTCAGTTTATGTTTCCTCTTGTTCTTCACCTTGAGTGTTGGGTACCGGTTGAGCTCTCTTCTTTGGAACCTTGGATTGTTCTGTCATCGGTTTCTTCTTTGGCGTTGGTGTCCTCTTGACATACACGTTCTTGATTGGGCCCTTTTCTTCAGATTATCCTGGATCTCTTCATAGGTACCAAACTGGTAAGCAGAGAGATCTAGGCCAGCTTCAGTCAAGGCATCTCCATATGCCTTAGCTATCTTGGATGACATTTCGTAACCCAATTTAGGAGCGTATCCGGTTCTTGGTTCCACTGTTTGAATGATGTAGTGATTGGTGGAGACCAAAAAGTATACATCGTCTTTATATGAGTCAACAATGGTTGATGACACCCTCTCCTTGGCGTGCATTCGCAGTTGGAATGCTTCAAAGTACTCAGTCATTACTTTACCAAACTGGTTTCTCAGTTGGTTGGCCATTTCGCTTATCTGGTGCATAAGCGGTCGATCGGTTCCCCATGTCACCTTTCCAATTCCTGGGAATAAATTTGGGTAGTAGAAGTAAAGCCATACCAGTAGGGTCCTGTACTTCATGGATTTCTTCTTTACAATGTCGAGCTTCTTCATATTTTCAAATATCTATCCTCGAAGCATTGAGCAGATATCATACTGAGCATTATTCGGTGACCGGCATGAATGGCTCCTCCCGGTATGCTATTTAGGTTGTTGGATTGATAGATTTTGTAACCTATCACAGCGGATGCGAATCGAACTCTTTCGTCTTCGATGCCGTTTATGGTCATAAGTCGACCATCAGATTTCGACTTTGTCAGTTTAGTGACAACATTGGAGATAGTTCTTAGGGTTAGTGCTTCCCCTTTGCCACTGTGCCTGGTTACTCTATGCAAGTCTTCCTTCGTGATTTGATTTCATACTCCTTTTGTGAGCCAAAAACCCGGTTCATGAAGACGACTAAGAACCACTCGAATGCAGTCGGGTCGGAAGACGGTCGGGTAACAAACTCCGTTGATTAGTCCAGACAACACCAACTTCACATATTTATTCGTCTTCGCATAGCGAGAGGTACTCGCTTTGGATGTAGGTCTCACCCAGTTCTTCCTGCTTGGCATGAATGAAGGCCATGACATCTTGAGTCATGAGGACTCCATTTGGCACCGACGATAGCGCACCAGCCATGTCGTTTTCCCTATTTTGAACTGCCATAATATCCTATCCAGGTCGGTCGACTTGGTTTCCCTTGATCATCTTGACAACGGAGGATGATGATGCCATTTCTTGATAACCGGTTTACACAGAAAGTCGCTTGATCGGTATTACAAACAATATCGTTCAATGATCAAGGCACAAGAATATTACTCAAGCATAAGAAATTGTTAATCACAAAATCGCAAAGTAAAAGTAAATGAGTAATTCTCGTTTCTTTATATAGAGTTAGGGCATAATGGTAATTACCAAATGGTAACTATTCTTTTAACGGCTACAACATTAATTGCCTTACCTAACGTTTCTTTCCATTTTTGCCAACCGGTATTCTGACTTTTTCGGTTGAGCAAACCCTAGTTGATCAACTCTTACCCGTCCGGTCTTTCTTGTAGACTGAGTGAATTTAATATTCACCAGTTGTACCAGGAACGGTAGATGGACTACCGGTTCCCTCTAATCCATTTAGGCTCAGTTTGCTGAAGAGATATCACCATCTGCAGATGATGACCTTTCCTCTGTCTTCTCCTCAGCGCAGCTCTTTGATTCCTTCTTAAACCAAATCTGCTTGACTTCTTTCTCAATCTTCTTTCCTTTGTTGTTCTTCTCATTTGAAGACAAGGTCTTCTCCACTGGTTTGACCGATCCTTTCCTTTTGCTCATTGACTGGTTCCTGCAGTCTTTAGCTATGTGTCCAACTTTTTTGCAGGTGTAGCAGACTATCCCAGTTGCCTTCCATGGATTTACCCTTCTCTTGTTGGGTGATTTGCACCAAGAGTCATTGTGACTGTGCATGCCACAGTTGGATGTGCTCCGGTTCTTATTCCTTTTGGGGAATACCAGTCTCGGTGGGGATCTGAATGTCATAGTCTTGGATTTGCATTCATCAGCTTTGTGTCCAAACTTGTTGCATGCGTAGCAGTAGCCCTTGAAGCTTCCCTTGCTTCCACTAGACATACTTGTGGGACTAGACCAGCATTCATTGGTCTTGTGGCCATGTTTGCAACAATTTTTGCAGTAACTGTTAGTTGGCTTTGATGTTATCTTACCGGTTACCTGGAGGGGGGGGTGGTGGGTGAATTAGAAAATACTAAATCTTACTGTTTAAAACTTGCAAACAGATTCTTGAATGCAAAGTAGAAAATTAACAGTCATTCACAAGCATAAACTGAATCACATAGATCTACACAAATATTTGTACGTGGAAACCGTCGGTTAGAGAGAAAAAACCACAGTGAGATAGAGCTCACAACTTCACTAGTTCCAAATGAAGACCTCCTGTTAGGAGCTTACAAAGCACTGGTTAAGGTTGCTGTGAGGTTTCACATCATCGCCCCAAAGCATTTGTGGACCCCCAATTTTCGATCGAACCTGGGCAGTTTCTTCCTTAATCTTGGCATTCCGGAGGCTTTAGCAAAATTTTGGACTTGGATGATTGTTTCTTGAAGATTATTGAAAAATTGATGAAATCAACCTTGAGCCTTCATTTTCAAATTTGAGTGTGATTTGGCCATCTCTTTGGAGAATATTGCGAAATTTTGGATGTTGAAGCAAAGATTAAACAAATGGATCAAATGGCCTAAATTAAATTAATTTGCCAAAATGGAAATTTGAGATAAAGTTATGCTCATCACCTTAATCTAATTCGAAAATCTGGGCAAATGGGATTGATTTGAGCAATAAATTCGAAATTTTGGGCATTAAAATTTGAAGGATTGGGCTTTAGAATTTCAAATCTGGGCATTTATTTGAAGTCTTGGCATTTAAAATCTAAAAAATTGATCAATTAAATTCAAAATCTGGGCAACAAATCCAATAAGCTGCATTGAAATCTAAAATTTGGGCTAATAGTTCGAAAATTTAGCCATTAATAAATAAAATCTGGGCATTAATATTGCAAATCTGCATTGAGAAATGTGTCTATGCAATAAATTTTAAGGTCTGGCTTTAATAAATATTAAAATCTGGGTGCTATTATTTCGAAGTCTGCATTGAAATTAAAAGGATAAGCATTGAAATCGAAAATTTTGGGGCCCTTATGGGTGGCGTGTGGTATTGGAAACTGAAATTACGGCCTCCCTTTTGTGGTGTGTGGCCATGTGGTCTATTTAGTTTCGATTATCTAGGCTTAACAAATAAATTTCAATGCAAATTTATTGTTCTATGCAGGTCGGCCCTCCTTTCATATGCTTTTAATTGTTTTTTTGTTTGTTTGGGCAGGTCGGCCCTCTAGGTGGAGGCTAAAAGTTTCTATAAAGGAGATGTCCGCCCCTCCTCCTTCTCACCATTTCTCACCATTCCATCATAGCATCATAAGCAGCGAACTTGGATTAGAAGAAGAGCGAAAATAATAGGGAGGCAGTGACATAATACAAAACAGGACCTGCGAATTGGAGGGGCAGCGAAAATTGTCTAGAGATGCCCAGGCTGCATTTGATAGAGGCCTGCTATTTGATACAAGAAGACCACAGTTTACAAGGAGACCACAGATTGCTAAAGCCTAGTATTTAGAGAGGCTACGAATTGAGGAGGTTGTTGTTTGGCAAAGAAGAAGCTATAGATTTGCCAGGGCCCTGCCTATTTGAGGAAAAAATTTGCAAAATTGGTGAGTGGATTGAACTATTTTCTTAATTGTTATCTTTTTCTTTGGTGGTTGATTGTTTGGTGTAGGAGACAAGCTTCATGATTGAGGGTGAAGGCTGGTCTAAAAGACAGATTTTCTCCTTGTTTTTGCTTGGTACATTTCCCTATTTTCTTGCTTGCATCATCCATCCATCACTTCATCATCTCATTAGGGCTTGAAGTTGGGAGATACAAGTGTAGTTTTCGTTTAGGATTTGGAGAAAGGAGATATAAGTGGTAGTCCCACCCCTAGGAAAGAAGTTGGGAGATATAAGTGTAGTCCATCTCATAGGTAACGAAGAGGCAGAAATAAGTGATAGTCTATCCCTAAGCGAAGAGGCAGAGATAAGTGTAGTGTGATAGGAATTGGCGAGGCAGAAATATGTTTGATCATCCCTAGGCGAAGGGGCAGAAATAAGTGTTTAGGATGGCGGATGCTAGTCCAAGCAAGAACCCAAAGGGAATTAATACCAAGAAAGACAGGGAAGACATGACGCCCAAGACCACCTTCTTCTCGAAATTGAAGCTAGTCGGTGACACCAACATCGGTACCATAGCTATGATACAGTTAAGAGATAGGTTGAAAGGGGGCCAGTCCTCTATGGCAAAGAAGATCTACAAGTGTGGAATTGTGCAAGTTGCCGCCTTCCCTCCTACCTTGCCTTGTCCAAAGTTGGTGATGGAGTGTGCATCTCGGCTTGATATTGTGACCAAGTCTATCATCTTTGGTGAAGAAGAGAGGGTGTTGGCTAACATCAGCGGGTAGGTGATAGAGGAAGTGTTCAATATACCCCAGTAGAAAGGCATGATAGTAATGTTGATGGATCAGGCCGCCAGGTTCTTTCAAGACAGTCAGGATGCCTACCTCGCCCTACTAAAGCAGAATTGGTTAAACGAAGGCAAGAAGGGAGTCACCAAGTCATCAAAGCTCACCAAGTTAGATTTCAAATCAGAGTATGGCGATCTTATTGTGCTTCTCAATTGAGTCATGGGCTCTGCTCAAGGTATGCAGTTTGAAACTTGGATGTACTATTTTATTGAAGGAATTGAAAATGGAAAAAGAAAGTTTGATTGGGCTAGAATTATAAGTGAAAATTTAGAGTTGCAACTTAGGACAGTACAAAATCAGAAACAATTCTATATGGGGTCCTACCTTTTCTATTTGATTGCAAGACTGTATGAACATCTTGGACTTAAGGCTAGGGGGGTGATTGGCAATGGGCCCGGACAATGCTTGGTGCATGAGTGCTATCCACAACTTCATTTGCACAACACCAAGGACTACAAGATATTTTATGATGCCTTTGCCATGAAGACGGTAAGGATATTGCCAGGGACACCCACAAGGAGGCTCTCGCCGGAGGCAGAGGCAAAAGTAAAGAAGTTTCGGAGTTGGTTCATCCAGTTTCCGCAATTCACTTATATCAGAGTGGCTGGATGCACAACTTGTCCCAAGAGGCTTCCAAGGTACCCACCCGATAGGATAGTTTTGATGGAGTTGGCTAGGCAACTTGAGCAATATGACAAAATGATGAAGCTCAGAGGTGAGATAGGGGTTACCTTCTCACTCATGATAGGCAATGATAGTTGTCCCAATCCTGTCGCCTTTGCAGCTGCAGAGAAAGAGTTAGAACAATATCATCTAGCATGGTATAGCGCAAGGCAAGGATTTGATCCTAATGGTCTAATCAGGGCATCTTATGGGGATCCATTCAAACATATTCCTACTTTGGAGGATTTTTTGGCCAATGCACAAGATGACTTTCATGTGCGGAAGTTGGCTTTCTCAAGGTTATCAGTGGGCATGATGAGGGAAATCAGATGGAGAAATCTTAATATTCCGGATCCGCTGGAAGAGGATGAATATGTGCTAAGGGAAGATTATAGTACAGTAGAGGGAAGGAAGTTGAATCCAGTTGAGTGGGATGATCATCAGGATCTGTCCTTAGATGCAGTAACAAGAACAGTTGAGCTACACACTGAATGGTGGTACAATAGGAAGTTTAGGCAATTGCAAAGTCGGAAGGTACACCTTACCTATGAGAAGATGAAACTAGAGGAGGAGATTCCAGCGGAGTCAGTTGGAGAGCAAGGTGGGGGCAATAGCCAGCAACAGCAGCAAGCAGTTAAGAATAAGAAAGGGAGTTTGGAGGTTGAGAAGAATAAGGAACATCAAGAACCTCCAGCAAAGAAACAGATTAAAGTACCATCAAGAGAGAGCATAATTGAGGCTAGAAGCCAAGAGGTTGCTACAAGTGAGCAAAGGGCAGCGGTAGAGGTGAGCTCTGGTTCAGAATCAAGTGGTTATAGTAACAGTACAGGGTACTCTCCTCTTTCGGAGAACCAAGTTAAGGAAGATATGTCAGTCAGTAATGAAGGAGATAGGCCAGTTGACATTGAGGCTCTATCAGCTAGGGAAGGAAGCCAAGCACCTAAGGCCGTTGGTGATGCTATGCTAGTCGAACCGAATCCAGATTTGGGGAGATGCATTGCACCACTGTGGTTGAGACAGATGCTTATGCCAAGGAAAGAGGTTGTGGCCATCCAGACAGTTGAGGATATTCAAGGGTTAGTGGAAAAGGAAGACGATGTCGGACAGAAACAAATTGCAGGAACAGTGGCAAAGGTAATCAGGAATGATGATGATGGTCACCGAAAGGTTCAGATTGCGGTGCCAAAGGTTAGCAAGGCAGTGTGCGAGATTGTGGCCCAAGATTATGAGATAGTAGAGCATGACATGGGAAAAATCACAGATGACATGGAGTGTGTGTAGGTTCAAGAAGGCATAGCTTCAATAAGAGAAAGGTTGAGGAAGGCGAACAAAAGGGTTGCAGAGTTGGAGATTGAAAGCAAGTATTGGAGGTATAGCTATCATGAAGTATGTCAACCTATCCAACAGCAGTTGCCTCAGGCGGATCTTTCACAAGATAGTGGGAGCAATCTGGAAGAAATATTAGCTCGAGAGCAAGAAACCAAAAATTGGATCAGTAGTATAATTCAAGAAGGGCGAAAGTTCTTGCCTGCCTTTATCTCGACATTGAGGTCATTTGTGTCTCTTAGGGACAAATTCAGAGCATTTGAGGGGAAGTGGACAGATTTCCTTCCAATTTGTGACTTAGCCATTCCTAGGCTACAGGCAGCCATAGAATTATCAGAGGGATCTTTGGTGAAGGCCAAGTTGGTCAATGAAGGAGGAAAGAATATTATTGAGTCTTGGTATGTTACCTTGACTGCCAAATCGAGGGTACTCGAAGAGATACAGGATGAGATTGCACAACATAGTCCAAGCATCGACACTTTTATTTCAAGCATGTTGGGCGATGCGAGGATTGCACTTGATTTTGAAGAAAGCAAAGAGGAGGATTTTAATGAGACAGAGTTTGGATTGAGATTGGATGAGTTGGGGAAGGTTGTCGCCAGAGAGAAACAATTGGGCATCCTTGCCTCTCTCAGGGCCCTTATCAAGTTTGCAAGAGATGATGAGGAGAGTGAGAAGACATTGCAAGCAGCAAAGAACATGATGAACACAGCTGAGCTTAGGATGAGGCATACACCTTGCCCTCCCATGGAGGAAGTCAACAACATGTTAGCTAAATTCATTGCTTATGCTAAAAAGATGAAAGAAAATGGTAGAATTGTATTAGAAGATCATTTGATGTAAGCCCAAGTGGCAAATTTTCCTTTCTTCTTGGGTAGGATAGGTGTCTGATTCTGATTGGCTACCATTTTGGTGCCTTCTCATTGGTCACCACTTTTCTTTTTTTTCATTGGTCCATTGATGAGCTGGCGTCTTTTCATTGGCCGATGGGGTGGCAACCCTAATTAGGGTTTCTGGGATTTAATCTGGATCGTTGATTTTGCCTCTTAATCTCTACCATTGGTTCTAATTTTGAGCTTCTATATAAGGCCAAGTACTCTCATTTGTAAAGGGTTGAAGAAAATTGTTGCTTATATAATACCAAAATTGCTTCTCTTGTCATTGATGTGTCTTGCATGGTGATTAAGAACACTTGGTGTTATTGCATGGTTTCTACTTCCAATAGTTAAAGTTAGATTTCATTGAGTTGTTAAAGTAGATTTCATTTCAAAAAAATTGTTAAAGGATAGAAGTAAATGGCTAGTTGTATGGTGATATTGGTAAATGTTTGATAGGGATCTATATACTAGGCCACTAGCATCTTAGCGGCTTGTTAAGGAGCCTTATGTGGTAATCTAGTCTCATTTCCCTTGAATCATTGCATCTATGGAGGTAGCGCCGCTAGCAAGCTTTCATTAGGTTGATCCCCGTCCATTCGCTAATCTTTCCATTCCATAGGAGTAGTAGTAAAGCAGAAGTAGTTTAGTAGTTGAAGTTTGAATAGCAAAGTTGGAAGTGATATAAATTTGAGTATACATTGCAAAGCTAGATCCTATCATCATCATAGCAAGAGTTTGACATTCTCGAATGAACAATGTAAGCCCACTTACATGATTAACCAGCAAATCACATTAATATAACTGAGTTAGTATCCACAGGTGTAAGGAACCTTGGAGTTTTCTCATGTTCTTCATGAATATATACTTTTCAAGAGAGGGTTGAGTGTTTGGTATTTTGTATCAAGTATTCAATTGCTATATGTTATGTAGTGGTACAAAACTGACATCAACAAAGGTGCTACCCGGTTAAAGGATTTTACAAGAGATCTGTTAAGATCTAAACCCTTCTAGGAGCTGCCTGTTTACAGGACTTTGCACATCAACAAGATGTTACCCCGTTAGGGGATTTTTACAACGAACCGATCAAGTCCACCCTAATATAGGGATTTGTATATGATAAAATATCTTTCAAGATCAGTACCGGATTTTTCTATCAGTTAGATCAGTACCGATTTGTCGTTGGATGCTGAATAAGACCGATACTGAGTACTTGGTTCAGTCTACCAGTTTATCTAACTACTCAGTTGATCGGTGCATATACTATGTGCTCTATTTACCGGTGTCATCTAAGTAATGCGAGCGATCGATGATCCTCAACCGGTTGTGAATGGGTTTGATGAAATACACTAATGACAACTTATATTGCTAACAATCTTCCCCTTTGTCATTGGTGGAAAAATAGTAAAAAACAAAACCATTCATACAATAGCTGTTCAAACCTTGGTCAATGAGATAGAATACTGCCCTTGCTGTCTTGGAATGCTCTGCTCCTGCGTGAAACTTCCCCTGACTGAGTACTTCCCCTGACTGAATCCTTTTGAGTCCTTTGGTTTTCATTACAAATAGCTTCCCCTTTTTGCCTCTATAAGACAAAGGGTTATGACTTCCTTCACATTTGAAGCTATGTGAAGATATCCTTATATATATTCTTCGCAGAGTGTAGAAACGGTGCCCATTGACCGGTTAGATGTTCAATGTTTTGTTGGGCAGCCTTGAGAGATACAATGATGTTTTCCATATCATCAACAGTTTTGTAGTCCGGTTCATTGACCAGAACATCAGTTGAAGTAGCTGTTTGGTGCATGAAATCAAGTGTTGGGGCCAAAAACATCTGGAATCCAATGATGTTTTGAATTCTTTTGTTCTCTTCTTCTGCAGTCTTTCTGAGGACTAGAGTAAGACTAGCCATTTCTCTGTTGAAAGTTGTGGCTGTTTTGTTCTTGATGTCAAATTGGTTGGACAAAGCTCTTATCTCTTCTGAAGTCTTTGTAGCTTTGTCAGTTAAGTTAGTCAAGAAAATCTCAAAATTTGAAGTTCTTAACAAATTTTCTGGAACTTGTATCTGCTGTTGAAGAACTTTTAGATTATTTAGCAGAATGGCTTTAATATTTGCAACTTGCTTGTGAAGAAGCTCCACTCTTTTCTGCGCATAGTGTTCTATAGCCACTATTTCTGGATCGGTCAGATCTTCACCGATGGTTGTAGTCAGCACTTCCAACTGGTCGATGACTGGTTCATCTTCATCTATATCAGCATCCGGCACAAAGTTGTACAGGATATCTTTTACTTTGTTTAGAACCATATCCTGTTTTCTTTTAGTGAGCTTTTTCAGTTGTCTTGTTGACATTTTGCTGATGTCAACTATTGTATCGGTTGCTTTGCTCCTTTTTGCTTCAGATTCTCCAGACGATGTGATCTTTCTTTTAGAGGAGCTGGCAAGAGTTTCTTGATCCTTTTGTCTACTTTGTTCTTGTGCCTTTGGAGCTTGCTCATGTTCTTTTACATCCTGTGGGTCTGTCTTGTTTCCCTCTTCTGGTTTGGCTTTTGATTGCTGAATGTGAATCTCAGGCATAACATCTTCTACTTGATGTGAGGACTCTTGTGATGGGGCTTGTGTTTGCAGCTGTTCGTCAGCTTTATGAAGATCATTTGTAGTGATCCCTTCACCTCTTTGATTTGATCCGTCAGTAGGAAGATTGACAGAAGTCTTTCCCATTTTAACCGGTTCACTAGAAGTGAACTTTTCTGTGAGGATTTCCTGCTCATCAGATATCGGAGTCTGAGTTGCAGTAAACTGAACAAGTGGACCAACAATTGTAGTGGTGTGATCCCGAGGACCTGTTTCTTCTAGGGTATTGAAATCATACTGCTCCCAGAAATTCAAGATCTCTTTAAAGACGTCATTCTCATAACCATTGAGAATCTTGGCGACTCTATAATTCGTATCTAAATTCATAGATGCATCGCCTAAAAGAAGCATGATACTTTTATTACTCAAGCCAGGTCTAGCTTTCTCTAGTTCTTCTCTATTGATTTGTGAGTTTCTTTCCAAACCGGTTCTCCATTTTTCTTGAAGCTTGCCATTCAATTCGAGAGGAAACAAGCCTCTATAATCCCTGGGTGTTTTCATGAAGTCTAGAAGACTTTCAACAAGAGCTTCTTCTATTGCTTGTTTGTCTTCCTCAGCTAACACGCTATACCATTTGGCTGCATTATCTATTTCTCCAAAATTGGTAATTTCTCCTACAATGTCATTAACAGTTATGGTGCGAGCCTTACCTTTTTTTGGAGATACAAGAAGAGTAGGATTTGTCGGTTCATCGATTATGTCAACGATGACCGGTTCGTCTACTCCAAGTACTCCTTTTCCTTTTCTGGTATCATGAACCGGTGGAGTTGTTGCCTTTTGGCATGCTTTCTCTGCTTTTTGCTGTGTCTGAAGTAGGTTGCGCCAGATGGCTACTCCTTCAGTTTGGACTTTCTCGGTTTCTCCAATCAGCAAGAGGTGTGTTCTTTTCTTTATTAGGAAGTTCTGCTGGTGTAGTTCTGCTTGTTGGCTCGCTTCTTCTAGAGTGAGATGATTTTGCACTTCTAGCAGAGCTTGAATCGTTAGCTCTTTTTCCTTTTCCATTAAAGCTTTCCACCTGCCTTGAAGGATGTTCAACAGATCCTTAGGTAGTACCTTCTGAAGCTCAGTAGGGCTTAGATTGAACTTATGCAGGCATTCAACGATAGCATCTTCAATTTTACTTCGATCTTCATCATTTGCCAAAGTGTATCTTCTACTAACATTACCCATTTCTCCGGTTTCTTTCAGTTCTGTTATGAATTCATCTATCGTTGCTTTACCTTTTCTTGGTGGATCCACCTTTGCTTGCTTACCGGTCCTCTTCTTTCTTTCGCTGAGCGGAACTGCATCCTTCGAATCGGTTTCTTCTGCTTCTTGCTCCTGTGTGCTTGGCTCCGGTTGAGCTTTTCTCTTTTGTCCTATTGGTGGTACAGTTTCAGGTTTCTTCTTTGGCATGGGCGATCTTTTGACATAGACATTTTTGATTGGCGCCTGCTTTCAATTCTTTTCTATCTCCTCACAAGTTCCAAACCATTGAGCACCGGGATCCAAATGTGCTTTTTCCAAGGCCTCTACATACATTGTTGCAAACTTTGTTGTGATTTCGTATCCAAACTTAGGTGCATACTCGGTTCTTGGTTCTACTGCGTGAATGATGCAGGAGTCAGTAGACACCAGAAAACATACCTCCTTTTTGTATTTTTCAACAATAGTGGATGGGATTCTTTCTCTAGCATGCATTTTTAGTTGAAATGCATTGAAGTAATTGGTCATTTCCTTGTCAAACTGGTCTCCCAGTTCGTTAGCCATGTCACTGATTTGCATCGTGACCGGTCGATCTGTTGCCCACATTACTTTTCCTTTACCGGGAAAGAAGTTAGAATAGTAGAAGTAAAGACATACCAAGAGTGTTCCAAATTTTAGTGATTTCTTCTTGACGATGCCCAACTTCTTCATGTTTTCAAAGATTTGTCCTCTTAGCATTTCGCATATATCATATTGTGCGTCGTCATGAACAATTTTGTAGGCTGCATGTATGCCTCCACCCGGTATGCTATTGAGGTTTACTTGATTGATATACTTTGTAACCGATTGCAGCTGATGCAAACCGAACAATTGGATCCTCAATGTCAGTTACGGTCATCAATCGCTTGTCAGATTTTGACTTTGTCAAGTTAGCCACCACTGCATTAGATATGGTTCTTAGAGTAAGCGCCTCTCTTTGATTGCAGAACCCAGTTACCCTGTAGAGATCTTCTTTCGTGATTGAAGTGCATATTCCTCTCATAAGCCAAAATCCCGGATCATGCACCCAACTGACTACCATATGAATCCACTCAAGTTTGAAGATAACTGGATATAAGACTCCATTTATGATTCCCGATGATACTAGCTTTGCGTAGCCATTGGGATGATTACCATCAGGGCACAGCGAGCGATACTCGTTCTGTATGTACGTTTCTCCTAGCTCTTCTTGCTTAGCGTGAATAAACGCAGTTACATCTTTTGTCAGGAGCACTCCTTTAGGTATTGAGGAGAGCACGCCAGCCATGTCGATCTCCCTGTCCTGATTTGGCGAGATGTCAAAAGGATTACGCTCTGTTTGATTTGCAGGAACAAGCTTTGCCTCATATGATGAGGATGCCATTGTTCTAACTTGGTTGTTTAGCGATGATTAGATCGGTTTGACAGATAATCTTACTCAATGATCGAGTTGCAAGAATATTGCTTGAGCAGAGATTAGATAACATAAAATCGCAAGGTAAAAAGGAAAGAGTTAACCTTCTTTTCTTTTATATGAATAGGGCATAATGGTAATTACCAAACGGTAACTATTTGTTAAACGGCTATAGTAATAAATGCCTTACCTAACCTTTCTTGACGCCTTTTCTAATCGGTAGTTTGACTTTTTCAATTAGGCATGTCCCGGTTGATCGCCTCATGTCCTTTTGGTTTGTTCTGTAACCTGAGTGAGATAGGACTCACCAGTTCTACCGAGAACAATAGTTGTACTACCGGTTCCCTCTAGGCCTTGAAGACTTAATTTGCAGAAGAAATGTCACCATCTTGTGATGATTATTTTGCCTCCGTTACCTCCTCGGCAAAGTTCTTTGATTCCTTGACAAACCATATTTTCTTCACTACTTTCTTGGTTTCTTTGTCTTTGTTGTTCCTTTTATCAGAACTCAAGGTCTTCACCACCGGTCCGTCCGATCCTTTGTTTTTGTTCCTGTTTTGGTTCCGACAGTCTTTAGCTAGGTGACCGACTTTGTTGCAGTAATGGCAGAGTATACCGATTGCTTTCCATGGATTCATCCCTCTTGGATTAGGTGGTTCGCTCCATGATTCTCTGTTGCAATGCATCTCTTTATTTGGATGATCAGTTGCATTCCGGTTTTTACCCTTTTTTGAGAATATCGGTCTAGGTGATTTGAATGCCATAGTCTTTGATTTGCATTCTTCAGCCTTATGTCCAAATTTGTTGCAGGCATAACAGTATCCCTTGAAGCTTCCCCTACTTGCTTTGGACACGGATAAGGGACTGGACCAGCACTCGTTGGTCTTGTGGCCCTTTTTACAACAATTTTTATAGTAACTGTTGTTGGTTCTTACTGGTGCATTTCTACAGTCTTTAATGTCATGACCTGGTTTTCACTAGGCTTACAAGAGGTGTAAAAGTTTTTCTTACCTCTTTGTGCTGGCGTCTTCCTTTTGTTGACTCCACCGGTAAATCCAAAACCGGTGTGATCATTGTGCCTTCGTTGATCATTGAGTTGCTCATCGAGCTTGACCGAGCTTTCATTGTATCTTCTCAGCATTTCATTCCTTCTTTCAAGGACTTTCATTTGTTCCTTAAGTTGATATATCTTGATTGCTAGCTTCTTGCATGCTTCATCTCTAACCTGCCATGCTTTATGCATATTGGCATTTTCCTGAGTGGCAATAAACAAGTCCTCTTGGAGTTGCATAATGAGGAGTTCATTGGCTCTTGCAGCTTCCTTTGCCCGGTTCATTGCTTTTTCAAAAGCTATTGATGTCTTGACTGCTATGTTCCTTTCGCTTTTAGTTTTTCATTTCTGCTCAATCAGTTCAGTCATTCTTAGAGCATTTAACTTTTGCTCACTTTTGAGATCAATAATCTGACCGGTTAGGATCTGATTCTTTTCCGTAAGCTTAGAGACTGCTTCCTTGGCCTCATCAGACCCACTCTGCCCAGAGAGTTCGTCGATGGTTTCATTGCTCTCATTTAGTTACAAAGCCAGCTCCTTTCTCTTTGCAAGTGACTTCCTCAGTCTATTTTCCAGCGAGGCAATAATGTCATTGGCTTCCTCTAGCTGTTTCTGGTACCGGTAACCCTCCATGATCTTTTTCTCAAGTTGTTAAACTTTTATTGTATAGAGAACAAGGCTCTGATACCAATTGATGTTATCTTACTGATTACTGATTACTGAGAGGGGGGGGGTGGGGTGAATCAGAAAATAGTAAATCTTACTGTTTAAAACTTGCAAACAAATTCTTGAATGCAAAGTAGAAAGTTAACAGTCATTCACAAGCATAAACTGAATCACACAGATCTACACAAATATTTGTACGTGGAAACCCTCGGTTAGAGAGAAAAAACCATGGTGAGACAGAGCTCACAACTTCACTAGTTCCAAATGAAGGCGCCCTGTTAGGAGCTTACAAAGCACTGGTTAAGGTACTACCCGGTTAAGGGATTTTACAAGACATCTATTAAGATCTAAACTCTGTTAGGAGCTGCCTGGTTACAGGACTTTGCACATCAACAAGATGTTACCCTGTTAGAGGATTTTTACAACAAACCAATTAGGTCCACCCTAATATAGGGATTTGTATATGATGAAATATCTTTCAAAAACAGTGATCTATAATGACACTAATTGTCTGATTAGATCATACCTGTAGATTCTTTCCCTTGTTTGCCTAGCTGTTGATCTTCTTTTCTACCTTGACCTTTGTGCCTGCAACACTCCTCAGAAGATATCTTTCCTCTGCTCTCTGCATTATTCACTTATCAACAACAGCAACATACTTTGCGTCCTATTACTAATATTTATACAAGAGTGATCCTCTTGACTCATAGAACCGCCGGGGAATAAACTTGACCATAAAATATGCAATGCAAGAAAGCTGTGCGTTGTGATCTAGAGTTTATCTTGAGATCATCCGTAGAACTTAAAGCTAACTCATGTTGAACGGTTAACTTCGCATCAGAGTAATGGATGTCTCCCATAATCAGGCTCTTAACTCGAACTGTAACTCAAACTGTTCCTCAAAAACTGGACCGGATTTTTCTATCAGTTAGATCAGTACCGGTTTGTCGTTGGATGCTGAATAAGACCGATACTGAGTACTTGGTTCAATCTACCGGTTTATCTAACTACTTAGTTAACCGGTGCATATACTATGTGCCTTATTTACCGGTGTCATCTAAGTAATGCGAGCGACCGGTGATCCTCGACCGGTTATGAATGGGTTTGATGAAATACACTAATGACAACTTATATTGCTAACAGGCTTTTCCGGTGCACTTCTACAGTTTCTTGTTTTATGGCTCGGTTTCCCACAGTGTTTGCAAGAATTGTTGAAGGTCTTTTTACCCTTTTGCTCTTCCGGTTTCTTCTTTTCCTTCTTGCTTTTGTTGGCTCCTGATGACTCACCAATCTCTTTGGTGTCTTGACCGGTGAACCCAAGTCCAGTGGGATCATTGTGCTTTCTTTGAGCTTTGAGTTGCTCATCAAGCTTGACCGAGTTCTCGTTGTATCTTCTTAGGGTTTCATTCCTTTCTTCAAGTTCTTTCATCTGTTCTGAGTTGATACAACTCTATTGCCAACCTTTTAGATGCATCATCCCTATTGTGCCAACCTTTTTGCATGGTGGCGTTTTCTTGAGTGACAATTTGCATGTCTTCTTGAAGTTGCAGAACGACAAGATCATTTTCCCTTACCGCTTCCTCTGCCAGATTTCTTGCTCTCTCAGAGGTTGTTAAAGACTTGACTACTATGTTTCTTTCATCTTCAGCTTTCCTCTTTTTCTCAATCAGTTCAGTCATCCTTAGGGCATTGTCTTCCTGCTCCCTCTTTATGTTATAGATCTGATCTGTTAGGATTTGGTTCCTCTCCATGAGCTCAGAGACTGCCTCCTGAGCTTCATCTAATCCACTCTACTCAGAGAGTTCATCAATTGTTTCATTGCTCTCACTTAACTGCAAAGCCAACTCCTTTCTTTTAGCAAGGGATCTTCTCAGCCTATTCTCCAGGGAGGCAATGATGTTGTTGGCTTTCTCAAGCTATTTCTAATACCTGTAACCCTCCATGATTTTTTTCTCAAGCAGTTGAGCTTTATATCTTAAAGAACAAAGCTCTGATACCAATTGTTATTCCTAACCGGTTACTGAGAGGGGGGCATGAATCAGTAAATACTATTTCTATTGCAATTTCACACTTTTACAAAGATTTTTGCGAGATAAACAGAATGTAAACAATTATTCACAAACAGAAATAGAAATACTCAGATCAACACATCATGTATACGTGGAAACCCTCGGTTAGAAGGAAAAAACCACAGTGAGACAAAGCTCACAACTTCACTACTGCAGTAATAAAGATGCCCTGTTAGGAGCTTACAAAGCATTTGCAAGAGTGTTACCCGATTAAGGGATTTGGTAGGAGATCAGTTAAGATCTCAACTCTGTTAGGAGCCGCCTTGTTAAAAGACTTTCAACATCAACAAAGATGTTACCCGGTTAAATGATTTATACAAAGAACCTATTAGGTTTCACCCTGATAAAGGGATTTGAAAATGCTTTTACAAAATAAAAGCAATGATCTGAATTGACACTCTTTGTCTGATTAGATCATACCTGTTGATCTTCCTGTTCTGTCTTGCTGTTGATCCTTTTTCCTTTCACCTCTGTGACTGTAGCTCTTCTCAGAAGATAACTCTCCTGCTCTGTATAATCAACAACACTTTTCTTGCGTCCTATGACCTGTATTTATATAAAATTTCATCTCAATGAAATCCTAACTCATAGAACCTCCAGGCTGTAAACTCGTCCTTAAATCATGCATATTCCGGTTTTAACTTAAACAACACCGTATTCACCGGTACGGATTTATATGTTGTTTGATCAGTATCAATCTTATACCCAGTCCGTCCATGTATGCAATATAAGATCGGTTCAATGTACTCTGGGCGGTCTACCGGTGCATCTCCTCTGTTTAGTTTATCGGTGCCTATAAAGTAATTCAAGTGATCTACTGGTGAACCTCTACTGGTGGGAATGGTGTTTGCATCTATCTTCACTAATGACAACTTAAATTTGCTAACACAACTTTGCTACCTGTGTAGCTGTATATGTAGTGGTAATGGGGAAAAAGTGAGCATATTTTGTTAGCCGATCAAAAAACTACATATATACAATCGCTCCCTTGGGCTTTCGGCAAGCTCGTGATAAAATCCATAGACAAACATTCCCACTTCCTGTTAGGAATTGGAAGTGGTTGAAGTAGTCTTGCAAGGTATGTGTGCTCTTGTTTATTTTGTTGACATACAGGGTACTCTTTGACATATCTAAGAACATCCACCTTGAGCCCTTTCCAAGTAAAGCGCTCACGAACTTGCCTATATTTTGAAATATCCCAAATGCCCTGCCATCGGCTCATCATGAAAGAATCTCAACACCCTACTCTTCATCTTCGATCCAGAGTCAAATAAATTCTGCCTTGGTAAATGATCAACTCATTTACAACTGAATACCTGCTGTCCTGAATAGACCCCTCAACTATCCCCGCCCAAGTGTCTTTGGCGTACTTTGCCACAATCATATGCTTCCAATCCTCTAGAATTTGGACCATGGAGCTCAAATGTGGATGACAAGATAAAGCATCAACAACAATATTTTGAGTTCCCTTGACATAAGTGATGTCAAAGTCATATGCCTGCAATTTACTAACCCATTTCTGCTGATGGTCATTGAGGTCTCACTGTCCTAGGAAATGCCTCAAGCTATTATGATCAGTTTTTATGCTAAATACGCTGCCCACAAGATACTACTTGAACTTGGCCAAGGCATTCATAATGGCTGACATTTCCTTATCATATATGTTGTAACTTCTCTCCGGTCCCTTGAGTTTCCAACTCTCATAAGCAATTGGGTGCTTATGCTGCATAAGCACAACACCAATGCCCTCTCCAAATGCATCACACTGAAGCTCAAAAGGCTTCGTGAAATCAGGCATAGCAAGAACGGGGCATGTAGTCATAAGCTCCTTAAACCTCATGAAACACTCTTGCGCCTCAGAGTCCTTATAAATACACCTTTTTTCATCAAATCTGTTAAAGGTGCTGCATGTCATGAATATCCACTAACAAACCGGCGGTAGAAGCCACATAAACCTAGGAATCCACGTAGTTAAGTGAGGTTTGTAGGAGTAGGCCAATCAATAATAGCGTGGATCTTCTCGAGATCAGCCCTCAGACCCTCTGCACTGATAATGTGGACTAAGTACAATAACTCTGTCATTCAGAAGACACACTTGGACTCCTTGGCATACAAGGACTCCCTATCCAAAATCCCCAAAAGTGTATCCAAGTGTGTAAGATGCTCCTCCCATTTCTTGTTGTAAACCAAGATATCATCAAAGAAGACTAGCACACATTTCCTCAACTGAGATTGGAAGAACCTATTCATAGTGGACTGGAAAGTAGTCGGTGCATTGGTTAGCCCAAATGGCATAACCACAAACTCGCAATGCCCACAATGACACCTAAATGTTGTCTTCTCTATATCTTGCTCGCTAACACGGATTTGGTGATATCTCGATTCAAATCTTTGAGAAATAACAGGCGCCATGCAACTCATCAATCAACTCATATATCCACGAAATGGGGTACCTGTTTTTGATTGTCCTCTTATTCAGGACCTCGTAGTCAATGCACATCAGCAAGGTACCATCTTTTTTTCTTCACTAACACAACTGAGGAAGTGAATGATGACTTACATGGCCTTCAGTCACTTTGGTTGCCAGTAAGGTGTAATCATCATGGGTTTCACACCCTCCTCCAACTCTATAATGTGCTCAATGCCCCTGTCTGGAGGTCTACCAGGTGGAATGTCACTAAAAACCTTTCCATGCTTAATTCTCAACTCCTGGATGTTTGGGTAGTATTTTGTCTTTTTCTGCCCCTCCTGTGTAGGCATCAACATACACTCTGTTGCCCACTCAACCATGTTGTGACGCATTAGTGCCAATGCTCAAGGTCACTCCCATAACAATTTCAGAACTCACCATGTCTTTCAAATCATTATTATGCTCATGTGGAAGGTTGTTGCCATAAAAATGAATCATGTGGAAAGCGAATCATCTATAAGCTGCAAATTAGGTGCAGGAGCACCTGATTGGTCATATGCCTCTAGGAGGCCAATTTGAGTTTTGAGTCATATTTCATGCTAAAGGTCTTTGAATAAGGTTCTATGAACCATTGGCGTAGGTTTGAGTTTAATTTTTGGGTCATATTGTCCAATAAGCTTATAGGAGCAAATATTGTCAAAATGTTGTCATATGGGTCAAATGATGTAATCATGAGAGGTAATCTTGTTCCAAGGTCTATTTGACCTCTTTTAGGCATGTTTAGGTGTTTTCAAATCAATTTGATGACTTTCACAAACTTTTGTAAGCAACAAGAAAAGTTGCCAAAATTATCATGAGACAAGTTGTCAAGTTAAAAAGTTGTTATTATGTGAAAGTTGTCTAAATGTGAAACCAACGGTCGTGTGGTTTTGAAAGTTGGTTTTGTTAGTTGGATAGTTGCTTTTGGGTCTATATTAGAAGCATGTGTAAGATGGACCAATCACCTTCATGATTTATACAAAAGATCCTTGCTGTATGTCCCCGTTTTTAGGCCCTTGAGATTAGCTTATTTTAGTGACCCTCGTAAGCTAATCAGGTTGTCGGAGGGGGTCGTTTGGCAAAGCCAGTGGTTGGTTTCCACTTTGGGGATCTCAGATGTCAGGATCTCTCTTCGTTGGAGTCAGTTTGGCAGACTTACTATTTATAGTAAGTGTTATTTTGGTGATCGTCTTGGTTGCTATGTTTAGCAGGGCGCATGCGCATTAGTTTCTGTTGAGTTGGGATTACTTATGCAAAATCTTCAGTTTGAGGGAATTCTATTTTTAGCGAGTCTAAATTGGTTTGGTTACTATTCCTGGCAAGGCAGTGTGAGCTCAGGATGTTGTTGTCCGAAGATCTCAATTACATCTCATTATATTGGGAGTTATTAAATTAAGCTTGGTTTAATTTAATGACTTATGTTATTTAATGTTTTAATTCATTGGCATGTAGTTGAAGACTCATTAGTGAAATGAGTAAAGGAGAAGATTTTTACTTAGTGTTTGGGAGAAGACTCTTTTCCTTTCTTATTAATAAGCCTTAAGGATTTCAAAATGGCTATCATTGAAAAACTTATGCAATTTGAAACAAATTGTAAGTGGAGAGGAAACAAGGGTTTTGAGTGTTGTTTGAAGAGCTGTGTTTTTTGTTGAGAGTTCACACACCTTGAGTTGGCCTCCTATGCCAATGAATCGTGTTTGGGGGTTGATTATGATTATAATCTGATGGAAAGGGAAGTCTGTTTCAGAAGTACCGTACATTGAATGCAAGGAGCATTGTCCTCACAACTGCGTCAATTCCTTGAAGCTGTCGGTAGGTGTCTTCATGATTAGCAGCCATCTTTACATTATGGCAAGCAAGTATAGTGGTGCGACTTGATTCTTAGCTACGTCTCATTCCATTTAAGGTTGCGTCTTCATCTCTAGAGAGCTGCGAATTTAGCTCTGTAACATTTCAAGGAAGTGGCGTCACATATCTTAGAAGCCGCTTTAATAAGTTGTTGCATCTTTATTAATATATGTAATGATTATGAATAATTTTCAAGCATTTGAGTGAATTGTTGATTAGCATTTGAAACAGAATTAATTTGGTTTTTGATGTCAAGATATTTTCATGTTGAAAAAGTGCAAAAAGTTATAAATATTTTGAAACTCAAAAAAATTGCAAAATAAAATTAAAAAAAAGCTAGTTTGTTGTTGAGAGCTAGTCAGGCTCCTCACAATGTTATCAAAGTTTTGGTCTTGCCAGCCTAGAGGTAATGAGGGCTTAGCTATGGCCGACAGGTTTGTACCTAGAATGCATTATACCCGCAGGAGTAGAGATTCATCCCCACCAGAGGGTAATGAACAGGGCCCACAGGTTGATCATGTAGGTGACAGGAATAGAAATAATATTGGTAATGATGTTGACGAGGAAGCCAACGGTGCTTTTAGAAATTTTGCAGAGCGTCAGCATCATGTTGCAAATGTTTTGCAACAATTATCGGACACTCTACAGTGTATCACATTACTAGGTGATCGTACTAGAGACAGAGGTACTAGTAGTGCTTCAGTCAACTCGCACAGGTCGAGAACAGAGGATAGACAAGATTATAGACCTGACCCTACAGGCACATATGATAGGCCTCTATGCCCTACTTTCTTGAGGCCTGAGATGGATGTAGTCAGCATGGAGATAGAGCCAGGACCATTTGTTGATGACATGGTGGCACACTTTGCAGAGTGGGATGCTCTTCTAGAAGCAATCAAGAGAAATCTGAATTTTGAAAGGTACTTGATACAAAAAAGAGAGCATTCCAGAGGTAGACTGGCTCCTGACACGAGACAAAGGCCTAAACAGAATGATCTTAAGCAAGCAACTAGCAAGTGGACTTTAGCTCACTTTGATGGAAGTGGGTAAATGACAACTAGAGCTTGAGTTCACAAGCTGGACACATATTTATCACTTCGTCCTATGTCTGAAGAGGACGCCATACGCTTTGTTGTGCTACATTTGTATGGAGTAGCTCATGATTGGTGGTACAATGGTCTAGTGTCTCTGTAACACGATCAGATCGTCTATTACCAGGAGTTTGTTGACAGGTTGATAGAACAGTTTGATAGGAAGGACCCTGAGACTTATTTCAGAGAGTTGGCTCAGTTGAGGCAGACAGGGGGCCTTGAGGCCTTTAGTAGTGAGTTTCAGCGGTTATCAGTCATGGTTTATGATATCTCTAAGAGGAGAGTCGTGCACTTCATTGAGGGTTTGGCTGAGCCATATAGAGGGTGGGTCAAGTCCCTAGATCCACCTACTTTGTGGGAGGCTATGAAAAAGGCAAGAAATCTTGAACCTTTTGTTCCATGAGGCAAGTCTACTTCAAATCCTATTATCACTCCTGCAGAAGAGGTACCCCCACCAGCTGTTGACAGAAAGTAATCAACAGGTAAGCTTGATGAAGCTACTTGAGAGGATTTGAGGAGGCAGCTTTGCTATTGGTGCAAAGAGCCTTATGACAGAGAGCATTGTTTCCCTATGAGACCTAAGGGAAGGGAAAATCGTTCTATGTGGGTATACTCTAGTGAGAGTGAGGCTGAATCTTCACATCAGCCAGTTGGTTCAAAATTGGATGAGGCTCATAAAGTCTCTGCAGAGTTTGGTCCTGATAACAAACTATCGCCCATAGTGTTGTCTACTGTTGTACCACTTCCCACTACTTTCAGACTGAGGGGATTAGTGGAAGGACAACCTTGCATTGCTATGATGGATACTGGAGCTACACACAATTTTATACATGAGAGTTGCTAGTCAGTGTGGTCTTCAGGTAGAGGAGTTTGTTAGTTTTCGATTCAGGGTGGTAGATGGCTACACCCTTACCTTTACCAAGCGCATTAATCATCTCTCCTTGTTCTTTGGTGATTATGAGATGGAGTCTAATTTCTATGTGATCAATTTGGGAGAGATGGATGTGGTGCTAGGGATGCAGTGGTTACAGGGGATTAAGGAGTTTTACCTTACCCTGAGCTCGATGGAGATGAGATTTGAGTATCGAGGTAGGGAGTATGTTTTACAAGGTCTCACTGAGGAGAGTCTATGCACTATGTCTTTTTGTGCAGTAGATAGGGAGGATTTATAGAGGCATGATTTCGTTCAGATAGAGTAGGTTACACATCATGTCTCTCACAACTCACAGTAAGCTGGCTCAAATCAGCAGTCGAGAGCAATTCACTTTGTGAACAATCCTTTGTTTGATATGGATGTCACTATGTCTTATGACAATCCGTTGTTTGAGTTCAGTGATGATCCCTTCCAGATGATGAGTGATATTGATGATGTTTGGGATCCTATCAGTACACCAGGTTGTCAAACAGTTTTTACAAGATGCCAGACAGATCTTGCTGAGCAATTCACAGAGGTGTACACAGTGAGGAGTGCATACAGTTTTACATTTGATCCTCATGTTTAGGATATCTACCAGGTGTAGAGTTCATCAATGCATCCGTTTGATGATTGGTATGATAGTTTAGTTGGCATGAACATTAGGGGCAAGTCCAGTTTACCGGTTGAGTTACTTTTGTGTGATGTTCCTGTTTTGGCACCCTCAGTTCGAGTGTTGAGTTCAGTTTCTCAGACTCTGTTGTTTGTATTGTTGATGATGGAGTTGTCTTTGCAGGAGTTTGGTGATGACAGGGACACTACACATGTCTATCCATGGGATCCGAGTGGACTGTGTTGTTGCATTGGTTTTCATGATTGCTTTAGGACAAGCAATCTTGGGAAGGGAGGATTGTAATGTCCCCACTTTTACGCCCTTGAGATTAGCTTATTTCAGTGACCCTCGTAAGCTAATCAAGTTGTCGAAGGGGGTCGTTTGGCAGAGCCAGTGGTTGGTTTCCACTATGGGGATCTGAGATGTCAAGATCACTTTTTGTTGGAGTCAGTTTGGCAGACTTACTATTTATAGTAAGTGTTATTTTGGTGATCGTCTTGATTGCTATGTTTAGCAGGGTGCCTGCACATTAGTTTTCGTTGAGTTGGGGTTACTTATGTAGAATCTCCAATTTGAGGGATTTGCTATTGTTAGCAAGTCTAAATTGGTCTGGTTACTATTCCTGGCAGTGCAGTGTGAGCTCAGGATGCAATTGTCAGAGGATTTCAATTACATCTCATTATATTGGGAGTTATTAAATTAAGCTTGGTTTAATTTACTGACTTATGTTATTTAATGTCTTAATTCATTGGTGTGTAGTTGAAGATTGATTAGTGAAATAAGTAAAGGAGAAGATTTTTACTTAGTGTTTGGGAGAAGACTCTTTTCCTTGATTATTAATAAGCCTTAAGGATTTCAAAATGGCTATCATTGAAAAACTTATGCAATTTGAAAGAAATTGTAAGTGGAGAGGAAACAAGGGTTTCGCGTGTTGTTTGAAGAGCTGCGTTTTTTGTTGAGAGTTCACACACCTTGAGTTGGCCTCCTATGCCAATGAATTGTGTTTGGTGGTTGATTATGATTATAATCTGATGGAAATGGGAGTCTTTTTCAGAAGTACTGTACATTGAATGCAAGGAGCATTGTCCTCACAGCTGCATCAATTCCTTGAAGCTACCAACAGGTTTCTTCATGATTAGCAGCCGTCTTTACATTGTGGCAAGCATTTATAGTGGTGCGCCTTGATTCTTTTTAGCTACGTCTCATTCCATTTAAGGTTGTGTCTTCATCTCTAGGGAGCTGCGTATTCATTCCCAGGGAGCTACGTATCATTTCAAGGAAGTGGCGTCACATATCTTAGAAGCCGCTTTAATAAGGTTCTGCATCTTTATTAATATATGTAATGATTATGAATAATTTTCAAGCATTTGAGTGAATTGTTGATGAGCAATTGAAACAGAATTAATTTGCTGTTTGATGTCAAGATATTTTCATGTTGAAAAATTGCAAAAAGTTAGAAATATTTTGAAACTCAAAAAAATTGCAAAATAAAATAAGAAATAATCTAGTTTGCATTTGAGAGCCAGTCAGGCTCATCACACTTGCTCCGATTAAGGTCGCCTTAAGACAACCCAGTTTGTTGAGACACCATGACAAGGAAATCAAGTTGGTAGCTGCAACATGTCTAAGTGAGATCTTGAGAATCTCGGCTCCTCGAGCACCATATGATGATGACACTTTGACAGAGATATTGCACTTGATTATTGATAGCTTTCAGAGCTTGGATGACATCACTAGTGATCCACTTGCCAGGAGATTTACCATAATGGAGATCTGCGCAAATATCAAAGTAAGTAATCTCCTCTTAGATCTAGGATTGCATGATTTGATCCACAATATGTTTCATCATTTCTTGGTCACAATAAAGGAGCACCATGATAATAAGATTTTCTCTGCCATGGAGGATATTATGTTTTCATGTATTGAGGAGATAGATATAATACCTTAACCTATCATATCTATGGTTGTTCGTAATCTAGAATGTGTTCCTTCATTGTGGCATGTAGATTGGTCAATAATTTATTCAAGCATAAGCATTGTGAAGAAAAATTAAAGTCTCATTTGCATAAGTATGAGGAAGTTGGTGACGGCAACAAGCGTGATGCACTACATGAGGGAGATGAAGAGCTACACGAGGATATGCAAGAATCTGCTACTACCCCTACAAGTGGAGAAAACCTAAGCCTACATGACAAAGCAAGGTTGAAGAAGATACTTGCATGGAGCTTGTCTAGAAGACAACATTGATCAATCAGTTGCATGACGAAATAGACACTACCAGTGATCCTTTCTATGGGCATGACCACATGAATATTTTGGAACAAAGCTCCAATGTGTTTTATGATTGGCTTCTTTGGGATGCTAATGACTCTGGGCATGACAATGTTTATATCAAAGTGGAGCAGCGGAAGCTTGATGGAGAGTTACTCTTCACGAGTACGGTGCCAGTGCCAACTGGCGTCGTTGCAGGGCCGACTAGTACGGTGGAAGTGTCAACTAGTACGATGGCAGTGTTGACTGATATGGATATGGTGGAAATGTTGATAGGCATGGTGGCAGTGTTGATTGGTACGGGTATGGTGGCAGTGCTGACTAGCATCGTGGTAGTGCCAATTGGTACGGTGGAAGTGTCGACTGGAATGGTGGCAATGTTGACTAATATGGGTACAATACCGACTGGCATCATGGCAATGCCAATTGGTACGATGGAAGTGTCAACTAGCATGGTGGCACTCCGACTAGTACGGGTATGCTGGCAATACCAATTGGCATAGTGGCACTGTTGACTAGTACGATGGAAGTGTTGACTGGTATGGGTACAATGTCGACTAGCATCATGGCAGTGCCAATTGGTACGGTGGAAGTGTCAACTGGCATGGTGGCAGTTCCGGCTAGTACAGGTATGGTGGCAATGCCAACTAGTAGGGTGACAGTGTCGATTTGCACGGTGACAATGCCGACTGGTACAATGGCAATGCCGACTGGTACAGTGGCAGTGCTGACTGACATAGTGGTAATGCTGACTGGCACTATGGGAGCGTTGATTGGTACAATGGCAGTGTTGACTAGTACAGTGGCAGTGTTGATTGGTATAGTGACAGTGTTGGAGTGTGATGCCTTTGATGAATGCATTGGAGCCGTGTTGATGCAAGACCATCACCCATTTGTGTTTGATAGTCAGAAGCTCTCACGAGTCATGCATGCGCTGGCCAAGTTTTGGCATTACCTTGTTGGAGCAAAACTTGTTGTGCAGATGGACTACAACAGTCTAAGATACTTCCTGGAGAAGGACTTGAACGAGCGACAACATAAATGGGATCTCGGTAGATTGGAAGGCACATCTGCTAGTCAAGTACTCCAAGTCTTTTGCAAGCAAAGTGATGGAGGATATGCTTAAACCCTTGACCGGAGCAAGGAAAAAAGGAGAATCACATCGCTTCAATACAAGGTCGACAAGGCCGACCTTTCTTCTGAGGTTTGAGAAACAAGAATTGGATAGTTCCACTTTGGTTGAGTCACTAAAGCGAAACAAGCAGAATTGGATTTATGGTGGATGGCAGACAGACATAATTCTCAAGGACTACATAGACCAGCGATTCAAGTATCCACCCTCTGAAGGTAATAGGACCTACAACATCAATGTCAGTCAGATGATTGACGTTGAGGTACTTAGCACCGTCAGCTCTACAAAATATTAAGTCATGCCTACACTGCAATTGTTGGGGAATTCGGACAAGAAAGAGTCAGCAATTGTGCCTTCAAATATAACACATCCAAATTTTTGAAAGGGTGAAGATGATGATTGCTCAAATTTTGTGGAACCAACACTTGACGATCAACTTGATGGAAATGCAGGTTTTATCAGTAACCCTTCGATTGAACAGGCTCTACCAGTGGTTATTCAGCCTCTTGGTGATGCAGACTCGACCGAGGTTTGTTTGCATGAGAAATCCCTACGATTGGTTGAATCCGGAGTTTATCCTTCGAGAGAGGCATGCATGATTACAATCTCTCCTTGTGAGGGGCTTCATCATGGAAGCAGCAAGATTTACCTGAGTTACGAGATTCCAAAAGAGATTGATGTGCATGATCGCATGCAGGTTTTGAATCGGAGCATGATTGTGTTTTATGATTGGCTTCCATGGGATCCTGGTGCCTTCGGACAGAGCAATGTTTATATCAGAGTGGTGTAGTGGAGGCTTGGTGGCGGTCTACTCATTTCAACTGAATCAAATTATGCACATGTGATCCTGAAGTAGCATGGAGCTGTCAGCAAATATAGCTACCAACATCCGTGCATGGTTTGGGATCCTGGAGTTTGCGGATTGCTTGAGGGCAAGCAATCTTTGGGCAGCAAGGATTTGTAATGTGCCCAATTTTAATAAAGTATTTTAATTAATTAATGCTCCCAGAATTTAAATAATATTATAAATGGACCTTTAATTAATTAATAAAAGGGGCCCATTTTTATTTTATTGTCCATAGGTGTTTGTTGTGCCGGCACTTTTTTGTAAACCCTTGGGAGTTTCTCCGAAGGGGTATTTATAACTGGCATGTAGGTAGTTGTTAGTATGCGAATTGGATATTTTATTTGTATATGCAAACTTCCAGTTGGAGTTCAGTGTTCTGCCATTTCGGAGGTAAAAGATCCTCCCTATTTGGTTTGTTGCAGTTTCAATGGTTCACAGTCACCCTACTCTGTCGTTGGAAATATTATTCCGATATTTCACCGTGTGCTCCAATTTGTGAAGTTTTCTGTAGAAGACAAATTCGTAATAACCAGCAATGTTTGATATTTGTCTGAGATTGTGGAATTGTGTGAAGTGTTATTATTAACATAATTTCCTCGTTTCTGTGTGAGTTGGGACTTGTGTTTTTAGTACATCAATTATGTGCATTTAATTCCTATTGGCGATCTCTGTTCTCTCCGTATCATATTAAGGATTCTCTAACGTTGAAGGCAAAGGTTGTAGTATGCCCCCCCCTTGAAGCACATATCCTACTGATGTATAGTCGTACGGCCCAGACACCATTAGGAGTAACTATCGTACGTTCTCATACCCCTGTCGTATGGCTCACTATTCTGCCGCACAGTCACCTCTCCCTACCGTACAAAGTAGTATCATTGTCATACGACCCCCTATCTTCTCCAATCGTACGTCCTCCATTCTGTTGTATGAACCACCTCTGCAACCGTATGCCCTCCATTTTGTCATACGGACCTAGTCTTGACATGGTACACTACAGCAAATTGGCTATACAGCCTAGACGTCTAAGTGAAAGTGAAGGATTTGCCACAGGGTGAAGACGACGCCAGCTAGAGACACTACACATTGCCTCTATTTAGTTGTTGTCTATCCACTTGGAACATATCGATAATATTATTGGTCAAAGGGGGTGTTCATTAACAATACTAATATTCCCATGTTGGTAGTGGATGATGCTTGAGTTCGACTTAATATACTCTCTTCTTATCCCTTGGTCAATATTTACCTAGTATATCGATGCTAACCATTGATGGCATGGTTACTTTAGTCTTTTAGTACGACCGTTGTTGATCAACTTAGAGTAATTAGTTGCACACCCTATTCTTCCTCATCAGAGGTATGTGACTAATATGTTTATGGTGTACCATCCACCTGTTTGGAAAAGATCATAAGATTATTAATCGTTTCTTCTAATCACATCTTGGCATGATCAGGATTTGGCTTCATATTTTATTAATGGATAGATATTATCCTCTTATCATGATCTCTTTTTTTTGGGTATTATATTATATTATTATTTATTTATATTTTATTATTGTTGTTTATCTATATTGTAATTATATTATAATTACCATTTATTATTATTTATTTATTTTTAATTTTTAATTATTATTCAATTTCTGAAAGGGGACATCACACTTGAGCAGTCAATCAAGACAGTGAAAACATATGCAAAGTTTTTTTTTTCAGTTTACATAGAAATGCACATGCTCTTATGAAATGTGCATTACCTTCTTAATTTGGAACCTAGATTTTACCCATATTTTGTGTGTAGTTCATGCTTTGAAAATGTACTGTAGTTCCCTTTTTATTTTTAGAGAATTGTGTTCATTACATTGGTTTATGATTTACCTTAAAATTAATTCAATGGTGCAAAATTCAAAATTTGCTTATATAAGTTGAAACTTGAAGGTGGGATCAATGAACAGTTCTTCAAATCAAGAGTTTTATTGCTTAATAATGTGCATCATCTTATGGTTTTCTCCTCTAATCATCTTTGACGTATATTGTGAATAGGGAACAATTGTTACTGGAAATGATGCTGATATTGTTGTTTGGGATCCACAAATTGATATTCAGATTGGTGAAAACTATACCATATATCACAAACACCCAGTAAGTATAGTAACATTCTCCCACCTTCCTCATTTTTGCTTTCTCTAAAACATTCTACTGGGATGATATTTTTTGTAGAAACAATAATAAATATTTTACAGAAGAATGCTATTTGATTAATTCAACCCCGTTTACATTTTAAATAAACAAACAAAATGGAAGTTTATCAAACACGTTGAAATTATTTTACTTCATTTTTGACATTTTTGCCTCTTAAGTGCTTATCACAATGAACATCATGATTTATGATGTAACAGGCAGATATTGATATTTCTAAAAACTTGTAAGTTGATGCCATTGATGTTCTTGAGTTTTTAGAATTTTTTTCCTTCTCGTTCTTACTTTGTCATTTACATGGATACAAGTCATAATCAATTTTGTGGTGTCCTAAATTTCAATCATTTGTGAGATAATAAATATCAGGATTCATTTATGTGGGTAGGAGTGACGTAGGAATTTTTTATCTACTACATGAACAAGATCATCTTTAATGAACCTTGCTTAAAAGGTCATTTATAAGGTTTTCAAGGATGTATCTCCCTTTAGTGAATCATGGTTGAGTAACTGATACAACTTTTCCCTAGTCCTCTGTCAGCCTTCTAGATTAAGGTTTTTGCTAGAATTTTATAGGATACATTTAACAATGTGATGGGCCTCCAATTTCTTACCAATGCTTTGTCCCTCTCTTTTGGTACAGGGTTAATAATACCCTTATTTATGTTCACCCCCAAAGAGTTATTATGAAATGGGGCATTGTAGATCTCAAAAAGTTCAACCCCTATCCACTCTATGTTATCTTCATAGAATTTAGAAGTAAGACCCCTATCCACTCAATGTTCTCTTTGTTAGGATTAGAAGACAGAAAACTAATAGCTACATGCAAATATAACCAATAATGTAAAGGAATAAAGCACACAGAAGTAGAACAAGAAGACACAAAGATTTAACGTGGTTCACCAAATCTTGGGCTACATACACCAAATAGAGAGTCCAATCTTATTATCCAATAATTTCAAGTTGTTACAATATGCAATCCCTTGCAACTCATTATCGCTGCAAGCAGCTACAAAATTCTCATTTTGATAACCCTAACGCTGAGCCATTTTAGCAAAACTTATGTCAGTTAACAAGTTAACCCTAAAAAACCTAGGGAAATGCTTGATGGGTTAACCCCAAAAAAAATTTGAACCCCACAATACATGGCGAGTGTACTTTACTTGCATGATCCGTCACCACAAACCAACAATCTCCCACTTGGAGACTGATCAGGCTCCACACTAAACAATCTCCCACTTGGAGACTGATCCTGTACCAACACCGCTACCCTTGAAGCTCCCACTAAATTGACGCACCTTGAACTCTGGTGTTCTTTTTTTTTCTCAATTTTGAAGACCACCTGAAGCTGAAAAGGAGTTCAGCTTCTCCTTTGTCACTGCCTTTGTAAACATGTCCGCTGGATTTTCATGTGTACGTATCTTTTCCAGCTTTAACTGTCCATTATCCAACACCGACCGAATAAAGTGATACCTCAACTGTATATGTTTGGTCTTTGAATGTAAGGCATAATTCCTTTCAAGATGGATGGCACTATAGCTATCTGTAAATAGATAATTTTCAGTCTTTCATTTTAATGTCCCCTTTTAGTTTATTTGGACACTACGTGGGTTAATGAATATAAAGTGCAGATATATGATTTATGATAATGAATTATGAACACAATTTATAGAATTATGGATATGACTGGTAATTCCAAATGCTACAACAGAATGGAAATGCACTAATATATGACAATGCAATATATATATATATATATGGGGCTGGTAATTCCAAATGCCACAATGGAATACAACTGATAGTTCAATTCTATCACAATTATATCAATGACTGCTATATATGCCTGGAAGTTCGAAAGCAATATATAATTCCATATATATGTATATTGGTTGCTGCTGATTTAGCAATATAATGTATGCACATTGCCCTGTGAGCCGTCTCTAATATGCGATCTGATATGTGTTGCAAGTTACAGAATAAACACTAGGCAAAAGTATGTCATCTCAGATATTCTATTATGAATTATGCAAATACTCTATACAAGAGTCATCTCTGATATGTCAATAATGTTATATGCTCTTTGACTAGTGCTATTTCTGATCTGCAGTTATAACACTTGCACTTGATATAGGTTGCACTAGCAACTATCTATGCTCTTACTCAAGTGGATTCGACAAAGGGAGATGTTTTTAAAATCAACTCTCAATGTATGCTTTGGATAGCCAATTGGCTTAGTATATATATGCGTCGAAGAGGCACAATGAACAGATGCCAAACATCATTATCATTAACTGTCAATTGTTAATGGATAACCAATATAATTGTATGGATAATCGTATATTATTGCAAATGAAACATAACAGTCAATATATGCCAAGCATCGATGGTAAATGAATATAGCCATTGCTGAGAATTATAATTTACTCATAATAATCAATTTATGATTATTATAAGTAATCAATTGGATTTCTCGTAGTAATCATAAATCATTATTGGTAATATCAACCCAGAATACTGTTGGCTGTATAAACAATTCCATGAGTCGGCAGTGACACTCGACCATGGAGAACAGTGATCTCATGATGTCATTCTCTCCAATATTATGATGTAGAGATATATGTGTATATGATGTTGTATGACCATACATGATGTTATTCCTAACCCGTTACTAAGCGGGAGGGGTAAATCGGTAAACACAATTTCTATTCCAATTAAACCTTATATATATTCTTTTAGTATTAACAGAATATAATCAATCACTCATAAACAGAAATAGAAATACACAGGCCAACACAGCATATATACGTGGAAACCCTCAGTTAGAAGGAGAAAACCACAGTGGGACAGAACCCACAACTTTACTACTGCAGTAATAAAGGTGCCCTGTGAAGAGCTTACAAAGCACTTGTAAGAGTGCTACCCGGTAAAGGGATTTGGTAGAAGACCTGTTAAGATCTTGACCTTGTTAGGAGTCCCCTTGCAAAAGGACTTTCAACACCAATTAAGATGTTACCCGGTTAAGGGATTTATACAACGAACCTGTTAGAGTTCACCTTGATAGAGGGATTTAAATACGCTTAACAATGTAAAATCAATGATCTGTAATGACACTTTATGTTTGATTAGATCATACCTGTTACCCTTTCCGCTCTGCTTGGCTATTGAACCTCTCTGCCTTTCACCTCTTATGACCGAAGCTTCTCTCAGAAGATATCTCTTTCCTGCTCTGTATATTCAACAACTTTTGTGTACCCCGTGACCTGTATTTATAAGACATTAAACTTATTAAAGAATACTTCTCACAGTTTTGCCAAGCTGTAAACTCACCCATAAATCATGCATGCAAAGAACTTGCAAAATGATCTTGAGTTTACCTTGAAACATCTGCGTAGAAATAAAGCTAACTCCAGTTCTAACGGTGAATGCTCCGTATAATCTGGTTCAGATCAATTGTAGGGGCAATAAAGAATTGGAATCCAATAAGGTCTTGGATTCTCTTTGTTCTTTCTTCAGATGTCTTTCTCAGAATGAGAGCTAGGCTTGTCATTTCCCTGCTGAAATCAGTTGTAGATGTGTTCTTTACATTGAATTTTGATGAAAGAACCCTTATTTCCTCTAAAGTTTAAGATGTCTTTTCAATGATATCTTTAACAAAAACATCGAAGTTTGAAGTCGTTATCATTAGACTTCCTGCAACCTGTAACTGTTGTTGGAGGACCCTTGTGTTTGAAGATACTGTTACTTTTAACTCTTCAACCTATTTATGTAGAATTTCTACTCTTTTCTTCTCATAATGATCAATGGCAATTGTCTCTGGATCGGTGACATCTTCTCCTATTGCTTGTGCCAATATTTCCAATTGATCAATGACAGGTTCTTCTTCATCAATATTTGCATCTGGTACAAAGTTGTACAAGATGTTCTTTGCACTAGAGAGGACCATGTCCTGTTTCCTCTTAGTGAGCTCCTTAAGTTGTCTAGTTGACATTTTGCTTATGTCAACCACAGTTTCACTAACTTTGCTCTTCTTGGCTTCAGTTTTTGTTGCAAAAGTTAGTTTCCTCTTAGATGAGTACGAGCTTGGAACATCGACTTGTTCCCTTTACTTTGGTTCTTGTTTGTCCTGCTCTTCTTTATTTTCTTCCCCTCCCGGCTGTACTTCCTCTTCTGGTAGGACCTCTTCCTCTACATGGACCTCTTCTTGTGGTCGTGCTTCTTCTTGTTGTACTTCCCCTTCCGGTAGTACCTCTTCCTCTATATGGACCTCTTCTTCTGGTCGTGCCTCCTCTTGCTGTTGTGGTGCTTCCTCTGTGTGTTGCTCCTCAGTTGCATGTTGCTTATCCACAGTGATCTCAGCCTTATTTGACCCTTTATCAGTAGTCATCTTAATTGATGACTCTCCCAGTACATGTTCCTCTGGTAGAGCTTGTTCTCCCAGATTCAGTTGTTCACTAGTCGTGAATGTCTCTTTTGGAACTTGTTGCTCACTGGTTTGTTCATGAGCAGTGAATTGAACTGGTGGTTCATGTACTATCTCAGGTTCTTCCTGTGGACCTGTTGCCTTCAAAGCACTAGAGTCATATTGTTGCCAGAACTCAAGTGTCTCTTGATAGACTTCTTTTTTGTATCCATTTACTATCTTGGCAACTCTATTCTTTGTATCCAGATTCATTGATACTTCTTCCATTAGAAGTTTAGCAGCCTCTTCATTGAGACCAGGTTTGACCTGTGACAATGTCTCCTTAACAATTATATTGTTGGAGCCTAGACCGGTTCTCCATTTTGCCATAATTCTTTGGTTCAGCTCTGGAGGAAATTGAGGCCTATAGTCTCTGGGACTTCTGTTGAAATCCAAGAAGGTTTCCAACAGGGCAACCTCTATTTTCTGCTTATCTTCCTCTCCTAACACACAGAACCATTTGGCTGCATTGGCTACTTCGCCAAAGTCCATGACTTCATCTACAATATTATCTACAGTTAGAGTACGAGCCTTACCTTTTGCTGGTGACACCAATATGGTTGGTGGAGCCAGATCACCACCTTTATCATCAATGATATCGACGATGATCGGTTCAGTCAATTCCTTTTCTTTGACTTGAGCCTCGGCTCCTAGTATTCCCTCTCCTTTACCGGTATCTTTGACCAGTGGCTCAGTGTTTTTCTGACATTCTTCTTTTGCCTGATGTTGTTGCTGAAGAAGTTTTGTCCATGTAGCAACACCTTCTCTGTGCACCTTGTCAACTTCTCCAACAAGCATTTGACTTATCCTCTTTCTTATCAAGAAGTTTTGCTTGTGCAGTTTTGTTTGATGAGTTGCCTCGTCCAGAGTAAGATGATTCTAAACTTCAAGCAGAGCCCTAATTCTTAGCTCCTTTTTCTTTTTCCATTGAAGCTTTCCATCTTGCTTCAAGAATCTTTTGAAGATCGTCAAGTATAGTCTTATGAAGTTCAGTAGGCGTAAGATTGTACTTATGGATACAATGAACTGCAACTTCTATTTTTCTCCTATCTTCTTTGTTTGCCAATTCATACCTCTTTCCAACTGATCCCATTCCACCTGTTTCTTTTAACCCTTTCACAAATTCATCAATTGTAGGTTTCCTTTCTCTAGGTGCATTCTCCTTCACCGGTTTAGCAGATTTCCTTCTTTGAAGAAGAGGAGTTGTGTCTTCAGTCTCTGATTCCTCTTGTTCTTCCCCTTTAGCCCTGGGCGCTTGTTGTGCTCTCTTCCTTTGAACTTTGGGTTGATCTGTTGTCGGTTTCTTCTTCGGTGTGGGAGACCTTTTTACATATACCTTTTTCGATTCTTTAACCAATGACTTTTTCTTCAGATTCTCCTAAATTTCTTCAAAAGTTCGAAACCGGTAGGCTGACAGATCTAGATCACTCTCTTGTAAGGCATATGCATATGGCTTGGCTGTCTTTGCAGATATCTCATAACCCAGTTCTAATGCATAATCGGTTCTAGGTTCCACAGCCTGAATGATGTAGTGATCGGTGGTGACTAGGAAACACACCTCCTCTTTTTAAGAATCAACAATAGTTGAGGGAATCCTTTCCCTGGCATGCATCCTCAATTGGAATGCCTCAAAATAGTCATTCATGACTTTACTAAATTGGTTTCCCAGTTTGTTGGCCATATCAGTAATCTGAATCATTACTAGTTTTATGGGTTTCCCATGTCACCTTGCCCATTCCCGGAAAGTAATTCTGATGATAAAAGAATAAACATACTAGTAGGGTTCCATATTTCAGGAACTTCTTTATGATACCGAGCTTCTTTAAATTTTCAAAAATCTGCCCTCGAAGCATGGCGCAAAGGTCATACTGCGTGTTGTCATGCATGATCCGGTGAGTGGCGTAATGGCTCCTCCTAGCACACTATTGATATTGCTCGATTGATAGACCTTGTAGCCTATCACTGCAGACGCAAACCGAACTCCCTCATCTTCAATATCATTTACAATCATCAACCGACTGTTAGACTTTGATTTTGTCAATTTTACGACGACATTCGAAATGGTTCTGTGGGTAAGAGCTTCCCCTTTGTCGCTATACTCGATAACCCTATGCAGATCCCCCTTGGTGATTTGAGTGCATGCGCCTTTCGCTAACCAGAAACGAGGTTCGTGCACTCGACTGAGAACCAGTCGTATCCAATCCAGTCGAAACACGGTTGGATAACATACTCCATTGATCAACCCTAAGGATACTAGCTTCGCGTATTCGTCCTGAAGCTTTCTATCTTGGCACAGTGAGAGGTATTCGCTTTGGAAGAAGGTTTCACCCAACTCTTCTTGCTTAGAGTGAATAAACGCTATGACATCTTTGGTCATCAGAACTCCATTAGGCACTGATGATAGTGCACCAAACATGTCATTTTCCCTATTTTGTACTGCCATGATATTGTAGACAGGTCGGTCGAATTGATTTCCTTGGATCAACTTGACAACAGAAGATGATGCCATCGCTATTAGTACTGACCGGTTTACTCAGAGAATCACTTAATCGGTCTCACAAAGATAACTTATCAACAACCGTGAATCAAAGCACGAGAATATTACTCAATCACAAAACACAATTCGCAAAGTAAAGTGAAATGAGTAATCTTCCTTTACTTATATAGACTTAGGGTTTAACGGTAATTTCCAAACGATAACAATTTGTTAACGGCTAAAGCATTAATTACCTAACCTAATCTTTTCTTTGACAACCGGTTTTCAAATATTTACTTGTTGACCAAATATCGGTTGAGATGACAGTACTTACCTATTTGGTTCATATGATAGACCGGTAACCTCTTCCGGTTCTACTTACTGACTGTGTGAGTTTAATGCTCACCAGTCTTACCGGGAACAGTAGACGGACTACTAGTTCCCTCTAACCTTTTTGGGCTCAGTTTGCTGAAGAGATATCACCATCACCAGATGATGATCTTCCCTCTATCTTCTCCTCAGCGGAGCTCTTTGGTTCCTTCTTGAACCAAATCTTCTTGACTTCTTTCTCGGTGTCTTTTCCCTTGTGCTTTTGATTGGGAGGCAAGGTCTTATTCACTGGTTTGACCAATCCTCTTCTTTTGTTCACTAGCCGGTTCCTACAATCTTTGGCCAGATATCCAACTCAGTTGCAGGTGTAACAGACTATTCTGGTTGCCGTCCATGGATTTACTCTTCTTTTCTTGGGTGAATGACACCACGAATCATTATGGCTATGTATCCCACAGTTAGCACAATTGATTGTGCTCTGGTTCTCATTCCTATTAGGGAATTTTGGTCTTGGTGGGGATTTGAATGTCATAGTTTTAGATCTTCATTCATTAGCCTTGTGTCCGAATTTGTTGCATGCATTGTGGTAACCTTTGAAGCTTCACTTGCTTCCACTGGAAGCACTATTGGGACTAGACCTACATTCAGTGGTCCTGTGGCCATGCTTGTAACAATTTTTGCAGTAACTATTAGTTGGCTTTACCGGTGCATTTCCACAGTCACTTGTTTTATGGCCTGGTTTGCTACAGTGATTACAAGAAGTATTGAGGGACTTTTTACCCTTTTGTTCTACCGGTTTCTTCTTTTCCTTCTTGAATTTCTTGACTCCAAATGACTCACCGGTTTCCTTGGTGTTTTGACTGGTGAACCTAAGTCCTGTGAGATCCTTGTGCTTTCTTTGAGCCTTCAGTTGCTCATCAAGCTTTACTGAGCTTTCATTGTATCTTCTAAGTGTTTCATTTCTTTCTTCGAGAGCTTTCATTTGTTCCTTCAGTTGATACAACTCAATAGCCAGCCTTTTGCATGCATCATCTTTATCATGCCAATTATTTTGCATGTTAGCATTTTCTTGTGTAATTATTTGGATGTCTTGTTGGAGTTGTAGAACAACAAGATCACTTTCCCTGACTGAGTCTTCTGCTACATTTCTTTCTCTTTCAGAGCCTGCTAGTGATTTCACAGCTTTGTTCCTTTCCTCTTCAGCTTTCCTTTTTTCCTCAACGAGTTCAGTCATTCTTCGAGCATTGCCTTCCTGCTCTCTTTTTAGTTTGGAGATCTGATCGATTAGAGTTTGATTCTTCTCCATGAGTTCAGAGACCGCCTCCTCTGCTTCATCAGGTCCTCTTTGTCCAGAGAGATCCTCAATTGTTTCATTGCTCTCACTCAGTTGCAAAGGTAGCTCTTTTCTTTTAGCTAGGGACATTCTCAACCTATTCTCAAGAGAGACAATGATGTCATTGGCTTCCTCAAGCTACTTCTGATAGCTGTACCCCTCCATGATCATTTATTCAAGCGGTTAAGCTTTATATCTTTGAGAATCCATAGCTTTGATACCAATTGTTATTCCTAACCGGTTACTGAGAGGGGGGGGGTGAATCAGTAAACACAATTTCTATTCCATTTAAACCTTATATATATTCTTTTAGTATTAACAGAATATAATCAATCTCTCATAAACAAAAATAGAAATACACAGGTCAACACAGCATATATACGTGGAAACCCTCAGTTAGAAGGAGAAAACCATGGTGGGACAAAACCCACAACTTTACTACTGCAGTAATAAAGGTGCCCTGTGAAGAGCTTACAAAGCACTTGTAAGAGTGCTACTCGGTAAAGGGATTTGGTAGAAGACCTGTTAAGATCTTGAGCCTGTTAGGAGTCACCTTGCAAAAGGACTTTCAACACCAACTAAGATGTTACCCGGTTAAGGGATTTATACAACGAACCTGTTAGGGTTCACCCTGATAGAGAGATTTAAATATGCTCAACAATGTAAAAGCAATGATCTGTAATGACACTTTCTGTCTGATTAGATCATACCTGTTACCCTTTCCGCTTTGCTTGGTTGTTGAACCTCTTTGCCTTTCACCTCTTGTGACCGTAGCCTCTCTCAAAAGATATCTCTCTCTTGCTTTGTATATACAACAACTTTTGTGTACCCTGTGACCTGTATTTATAAGACATTAATCTTATTAAAGAATACTTCTCGCAGTTTCGCCAAGCTGTAAACTCACCCTTAAATCATGCATGCAAAGAACTTGCAAAATGATCTTGAGTTTATCTTGAAACACTGCGTAGAAATAAAGCTAACTCCAGTTCTAACGGTGAATGCTCTGTATAATCTAGTTTTAACTGGAATAGCTCCGCATAATCTGATTCGGATTAACATGCAATCGACCGATATAAAACTTCTACCCGGTTGGCCTCGGTATGTCACAAAAGACCGGTTGTTAACACTCTATTTGGTCTACCGGTACACACACTTTGTTCTACCGGTATTAGTCTATCGGTTTACCGCTGGGATTGATGTTTGATTTTAACTTATCCAATGACAACTTAACTATGCCAACACATGATAGAGTGTTCCGATGTGAACATAGAACATTATAGCATGTATGGATTCATATATCAGTGATACGAAGATGTGGTATAATGATATGCCTCAACATGGTTGTGTTCATGTACGTATGTAGATGTATGTAAGTATGTGTGCATGTGTATGTGATGGCACATTATGAATGAATGCATTTATGGGGATGACAAAAATTGCTTATGCAATGATGATGACTAACTACTATGTAAGTGCAGGAATATGTATAAGACAATGTATGTTTTTTTCTTTTCCTTGCCCATATTTACATGTTTATTTTGATCAAAATAATGGGATATCACAGTTTCCCCTCCTTCAAAAATGCTTGCCCACAAGCATTTGATTTTTCTGCTCTTATGGTTTTCTTCTTATAGTTGATGCACATTCAGGGTGTTCCATCACTCTTAAGGATTACTTTGATCCTTAGGTGAATCTTACTTCTTAAGATTTGTAGAGATTTATTGATTTTGTAAGGATGTGGCTAAGGAGGTGTGCTTGTCTTGGCTTGGACTCCGTAAAGGATATGTTTCTTGTTTCTATCTTTGAAAACAATTGTTTGTTTGTCATATCCTGCTTGAATGGTCCCATGTCTTTCATCCAAGGTAATCCCAATATGAGATCTATATTCCGTAATTCTAAGATGTGGAATTGAGCCGAGTATGTAGTCTCCAAGCTGCAGTTTGAGGGGGAGAGTTATGGTGTTGCAAAACACAATTTCTCCATTGGCCAATTTGATCTTGATGGTGTTGCATCAGAGTTTAGGTAGGTCATATATTTGGATCCAAGTTTGATTGAATAAGTTATGTGAAGAGTTGCTATCTATGAGTACTTTCATGCTTCTTCCATCAATATGTCCTTGTATTTGAAAAGTGCCTGGTGTGGGTCCCTTTAGGTTGGCTAATGTACCTTCTTCCTTGGGTTCCTCGAGTGGTTGGCCTTTAGAATCAATATCACTAGTCAAATTTTCCTTGTCTTCGCTGGGCCTTACTTCAATATAATGGATCTATCCTTTTCCCTAGCATCGATGTCCTGGAACCCAGGGTTCCTTGCAAGTAAAGCATAGTTTTTTCCTTCTAAGCTCTTGGCAGGTCTCAAAATCTAATCTAGGTCTAGGATTTGCTTCTTTTTTGGAAAGAGTGGGGTTTTCTTTAGCAACTGGAGGATCCTTATAGAGAGGTTTGCTTTTTGTAGACCTGAAATCCATATCCCTAGCCTTCTTGATAGCCTCTTGTAGGGAAAGAGGATTTAATGCTTTGACCCAACCTCTTAAGGGATCTTGTAACCCATCCATGAAAAGTGCAATTAGCCTTCTTTCGGAGATGTCTGTTACTAGGATAGATATTCTTTGAAATACTGTGATGTAGCCCTCTATGTTCCCTCGGTGTTTGACTTGAGTGAGTTCTTTGAAGTGTAGCTCCAGATCTTTATTATCGAATCTTTCAATAAGTCTCTCATTGAACTCAACATAGGAAGTGATCTTGGAATGCCCCATTGTTATCATTCCATGGTGCCACCATTCATGTGTCACTCCATCTAAATGTAGGGCTGCATATTTTATAGCTTCTTCTTCTGCCATGGGGTTCAGTTGGAAATAGGTGTCGAGTTTCTGCACCTGCGCTCTTGTAGACATATTCGAGGTCCCATCAAAACATGGTATGCTTAGCTTTCCCACCTTCCTCTTTAATTCTGAAAATCCTTCCTTCCCCTTCATGGAATGTATTTCATCCTCAATTCGAGATACTCCTTAAAGGACATCTTGTTATGCATATCACCCACTTCCCAATCCTGTTTGATTTGGTCTTGAATTATGGAAAAAGATGGTTCTCCTCCCATTTGACCCTTTGGTGGTGTGGAATTGGGTAATCCTGATCTAGAACCTTGTCTTTTGGGAGTGTTGTTTTGCAATTGTTCCTCTTGTCTGGCATAGTTTGTGATTTTTAGGAGTGTAGATTAATGTAGATCAGTTTAGAACATCAATTAGTTGTGTCGATTTATTTCGTAGTTCTCTTTGTTCATGGATCACTTGGTCTACTTTGTTTCCCATATTTCCTTCTTCTGCCATGATTGCTTCTTGTTGCCCCTTCTCTCTTCTTCTATAGGTTGATAAGGGTTTGCTCATTCACTTTTGGTCAGGATACATGGCTCCGATACCAACTGTAATGTCCCCTTTTAGATTAGTTGGAAACTACGTGGGTTAATGAATATAAATTGCAGATATATGATTAATGATAATGAATTATGAACACAATTTACAGAATTGTGGATATGAATGGTAATTCCAAATGCTACAACATAATGGAAATGAACTAATATATGACAATGCAATGGTAAATGGATATATGTGTGTGTGTGTGTGTGTGTGTGACTGGCAATTCCAAATGCCACAATGGAATACAACTGATAGTTCAATTCTATCACAATTATATAAATGACTTCTATATATGCTTGGCAGTTCGAAAGCAATATAGAATTCAATATATATGTATATTGGTTGTTTCTGATTTAGCAATATAATGTATGCACATTACCCTGTGAGCCATCTCTGATATGCGATCTAATATGTGCTGCAAGTTACAGGATAAACATTAGGCAAAAGTATGCCATCTCAGATATTCTATTATGAATTATGCAAATACTTTGTACAGGAGTCGTCTCTGATATGTCAATAATGTTATATGCTCTTTGACTGGTGCCATTTCTGATCTGCAGTTATAACACTTGCACTTGATATAGGTTGTGCTAGCAATCGTCTATGCTCTTACTCAAGCGGATTCCAGAAAGGCAAATATGTTAATAAAATCAATTCTCAATGTGTGCTTTGGATAGCCGACCGGCTTAGTATATATACGCACCGAAGAGGCATGATGAACAGATGCCAAACTTCATTATCATTAACTGCCAATTGTTAATGGATAACCAATACGATTGTATGGATAATCGTATGTTATTGCAAATGAAACATAACAGCCAATACATGCCAAGCATCAATGGTAAATGAATATAGCCATCGCTGAGAAATATCATTTACTCATAATAATTATGATTATTGTGAGTAATCAATTGGATTACTCGTAGTAATCATAAATCATTATTGGTAATATGAGCGCGGAATACCGTTGGCTGTATAAACAGTTCCATGAGTTGGCAGTGATACCAGACAATGGAAAACAATGATCTCATGATGTCATTCTCTCCAATATTATGATGTAGAGATATATGTGTATATAATGTTGTATGACCATACGTGATAGAATGTTCCGATATGCACATAGAACATTGTAGCACGTATGTATTCATATATCAGTGATACGAAGATGTGGTATAATGGTATGCCTCAACATGGATGTGTTCATGTATGATGTGGATCATGTATGTACGCATGTATGTATGTATATGCATATGTATGTGATGGCACATTATGAATGAGTGCATTTATGGGGATGACATAAATTTCTTATGCGATGATGATGACTAACTACTATGCAAGTGCAGGAAATAAGTACAAGACGAGGTTTTTTTCCCTTGTACTTATCTACATGTTTATTTTGATCAAAATAAAGGGATATCACAGTGATTTTCCCAACTCTTCCATGAAAAATTGCAGCCATATCATCTCCTTAGCTGCCTTTGTAGCAGCAACATACTCTTCCTCTGTAGTGGTTAAAGCAAACTACCTTTTGCAATCGAGAAATCCAACTCACTTCTGTCCCACCAACAGTAAATACATAACCTATGGTACTCCGCCTGGAATTTAAATCCCCTACCAAATCTGAGTCAACATAACCTTTTAAATTAGTATTAGAGCCCCCAACACACTTGAGAATCCACTTTACTGCATATCAATGTTCAGTGCTAAGATGACTCATATACCTGTTAACGACTCCTATAGCATGTGCAATATCCAGCCTAGTGCATACCATGGTATACATCAAACTACCTACAGCTAAAGCATATGGTACCTTGGACATTTTGTCTTCCTCCTCTTGTGTCTCTTGTGTCTTTGGACACATCTCCTTAGTCAATTTAAAATGACTAGGCAAAAGTGTGCTGACAGCTTTTGCATTCTCCATATGGAATCTTTGCAACACTTTTTCAACATAATCAGCCTAAGATAGAGTCAGTTTTTGGTTCTTCCTAGCTCTGCAAATTTTCATACCAAGGATTTGTTTTACTTCCCCTAAATCCTTCATAGCAGAAAAATGTGCTAACTGTTGTTTCAACCCCTTAATGTGATCCATGTTAGACCTTGCTACAAGCATATCATCAACATATAAACATAAAATAATGTAGTTGTCATCATCCAACCTCTTAAAATAAACACAATGGTCTCAATTACACCGTCGTAGCCATGCTCAGCCATAAAGCTATCAAATTTAATATAGCATTGTCGAGGTGCTTGCTTCAAGCCATGTAAACTTTTCTCCAATCTGCACACTAAGTTCTCCTTACCTTTGACCTCAAATCTTTGTGGTTGTTGCAATATATATTTCTTCTTCCAAATCACCATGACAAAAGGTTGTTTTAACGTTAAGTTGTTCCAAATGCAAATCTTCAGCAGCCACAATACTTAAAACTGTGTATAAAAATCATTTATATAACTCGAGAAAATATCTCATCAAAATCAATGCCCTTTTTTTGCGCAAACCCCTTTACAACTAACCTGACTTTAAATATTTTCTTACCTCCATCCTCCTCATTCAGCGTATAAACCCATTTATTTGGCAAAACCATTAAATCTACAAGCACTTTACATTAAGCTCCCACTGAACCTTTGTATTCACTTGCACGGCTTCATCATGTCCTTCTGGTTCACCATCATCTATTAATAAAATAGAATACAATGAGGGAGAGAATCTTTCAGGAGGTCTTCTTAGCCTTGTTGACCATCTAACATTCACTGGAGTTTGTGGTATTTGTTGTTGCTGTTGTTGCGGAACATGAGGAACCACATGAACATCATCTTTTAGAGTATCATCCAACACTACATAATCATTTTATTTCTTCTCATTCTGCTACAACTGATCTTTCTACAACACTTTCTCATTGAATATGACATCTATGCTTCTGTAATGTCCCCAAATTTTAAAGTGACAATTAATTAAATTAATTTTTATTAAGTTGTCAAAAATGGATGAAATATTTAATGATAACTTAATGTTAATTAATTAAATTAAGGTAAAGTAAAATATTATTCTGCATGCTTCATATATATTTTTGAATGTTAACGGCAAATGGATTTTCCTGAGCACTCGCCTATATTGGTGTGAAATAATTTTATTTAAACTGGGGAAAATTAAAGAATGTTTTATTCAGAAATTTTCATGTTTCTGAGTATTCGATGGTGGAAGGTTTATATTGTTTGGAGCCCCTATCATATATTAGGAGCTTTAATATGAAGACATTATATTCAGCGGGACCCAGTCTATGCGGATGAGAGATAATTAAAATAGTGTGCCGTGATTTTAAAGTTTTCATTATTTCTATGGGTCGATTCTATTTGAAATCCTTTGTCGTAAAGCATAGCATATTGAAATAATCTTGGTGATTGTATTAAGTTCTAAGACTTAAATATAATGCAACTTTATTGATATCGGCGGCAACATATTTATCATCACCTAAGGTTTAATACTCCCCGTGGGCATTCAAAGTATTATCGTTCAATCTCATTGCGCAATACAAAGGAAACAAGTATGTTTGAAGATTAACATTTGGGATGTGGTTATAAGTTTTAAATGGTTTTCACCCGCCACTTGTTATTCTTTCTACTGGGTGTCGTGTATGGTAATGCTCCAGTTTGTAATGCTCAGGGATGGATTGGGCTGGGATTCTTATGGGCATGTTTGGGGTATCGAGAGGAGAGGATGAAGAAAACTTTTGAAAAATCCTTCTTGTTGGCTGTCTCTATGACCGCAATTACTTGAAGACACAAACCTTTGGGTAAAGATTGGACGAGAACCCAATCGATAGGAGTGAGTTCAATTTAGAGCTCGCCATTGTTCTTAACGATGGAAGCTACGATGAAGAGATGTGGAAGATACCAGGTGTTTGAGAAAAGAGTAGATTGAGACTATCATGGCTCGATATTCTAGAAGTTACCAATCCGAGCTGAGTGTGTGCTCTATCGTATTAAAGGTATATGTGCATCATTCGACTTTGGTAGATGGTATCTGTGACTGCATATTGGAGTGATAAATTGTGGAGCTGGAACTGCGTTTGTTCACAGAGAGTGTTTTTTTCTGGTCACAATATTTCTGGGTAGAGTTAGAGCTTTCCACCCTATCCAGTGTTTGTTATTGAAGTTGGAAGCCGCAACATCTCTGGTATTCTAAGTCGCCAAATGCAATTATTAGTGTGGATAGACGAAGGTGAATGTGTTGGATGTGGTTTGGTGTTCGCAATATCTGCCGACTACTGGATATCTCTGTTGTAATTGTGAGAAGAGTCACCGAGCATTATCTGCGATTTGTTGTTCTGGTGCGAGTGGTGCGAGTTATTTGTGAATGAATCTACAACCGTCTAAGGTGCACACGGTTTCTAGCCGGCTTCAATCTGAGTTCAGTCGGGTGGATACAGCTACAGGTTTTTCTATATCCAATTTCTATTGCTATTACTTTCTTTGTATTCTGCAATTAATTAAAAGACAAATCGCATGTGGCTTTGTATAGTATTTGGGACAACATTTGTGAAAGAGTGTACCGGTGCATGCTATACTCTGGGTATTTGTCTGAATTCAAATAATATTGATTTGTGAATTTGTCCGCATAATTCTGAATTGGCTAAATATTCATTCTTTTCATTGACAAGTATGTGATATGCGACCTATAAGTCAATTGTCAATTCTAGTGTGTATTAAGAAGTGCAGGTCAAACTTTAAATATAAACCAGTCCATTAATCGTTTGGCATTGTGGAAATTTAAACAACATCAATTCCAAACCTCCAAATTAGATCTTTGACAGTCAAATTTCAGTTTCCTAAAGGAATATTACAGTTAGAATTCAATCAGGGATACTACAGTGGTATCAGAGCATCGAACCTGCCATCCTGTTGGGTGAATCAATACGTTGAATTTGTGGACACTGTTTCGGTCAGTCATGGGAAAAATGTTTAGTCTAAAAAAGGTCATGAAGGATCTTACTCAAGCACATCGACAGTTAGCTCAGAATTTTCTGCAAGACAAAAGGGGAGAATTCTTAGCTTATTTATGGAATATGACATTCTCCCTATGTCCGTTAAGGTCTACCTTTCTTTGATTACATGGATTGGCATCCAAGGGTGCACTACAAGAGTGATTTAGAAAAACAGCAATATCATAAGATAGCTCAGGATATGTTTGCACGAGGAGTTTGCAAAGATCTGAATGAGGAAGTTAATATGACAGATATTGATGAAGGGATTACCATGGAACGTGAAGAACATCAAGATGAATCTTTGGTTGAATGTACCGCTATTATTTATGAAGATGTCAATAATGAAATTGACAAAATAACTACTTGGGGCACACATTCAAAATTGTTGATTGAGGGTGATGACAATGATACAGATATTGGAGTAATTGAGCACCCTCATAACAAGGAGGTACAGGTGATTAGAGACAACTATGGAGTCCTTGTGGACAGGTATGACATAGGGTATGATTTTGGTATTTACCATTGCAAGAGTCCTTTTGATTTGCATGAACATGGTTGGAAGACTCAATTCGAGGTGTTCATTGAGAACCCATTGTTTGAGATGGGTGATGAAAAGACATATGATAATCCTTTCTTTGAGTTAGGTGATGGGACTGCAGTTGATGATAGCATTACACTTGGTGGAAATAGTATGGTATAGGACCCTGGAATTGAGTTGAAGACTGATTTCCATCTCGGTTTTGGTCTTAGATCACATTATGAGGTGGATCGAAATAAGTGGGTGGAAATTGCAAAGTTTTTGCCTGAGAGGACAGACAATGCAATAAAAAATCCCTGGGATAGTTCAATAAAGAAGAAGCTAGGTTCATAGCTAGCATCAGATTTTCCAGATTTTCCTGTTGTCAAGGAAAACATATTACAGGTGTTCTGTATAGCTCCAAAAATGTCCACTAATGCAGCCTTCATAGGAACAGTGATTGCTTATAGTCAAGGGTTGTTTTGAAAGGTGATAACCAATCAAGCTCAATGGAGATGTTTTCTACAAGCTCCATGCAGCTCAACAAAGAAAATTCAGATATGCAAAAGGTAACACACGAGTTTGATTGGTGAAAGGATGAATTTATCGAACCATTCTTACACATAATTCTTTCAGACAAATGGAGATTCTTTTGTAACAAGAAATGAAATGACTGAATCTCATAATGTTGGTAGATGTGAAATTGCCATGTTTGTGCCTTCTAATCAAATGGATTTTTCTGTTATTACAAGTAATATTTTCTCTGCTAGGAGTCTTGGGGAAGCTTCTAATGCTGCTAACGTAACAAATTGTGTTGCATCTGCAATGAATTTTGTTACCTCTACTAGTATGGATTTCCAACTGGGAACACATAACTATGATGAAGAGAGTAAATCTTCATGTTCATATTTGTATGCAATCCATTTTTCAAGCTCAAGTGATGTGGCTATGTATTCCACTACAATTTGTTTACCATCATTCTCAGCTTCATTGTCTCCACTTGGTTTTAAAATTCCTCATACACATCTCACCTGTCACTCTGGTAATAAAACAACATGCTTACCTGAAAGGCCTATTGCTACACTTGATAACTATATTTATGATTCTTATGATATTAGACATAGTAATGAATTTCTACAAATCGTCTTGCCTACTGTCAGAACTTTAAGCATGATAGTGAGGGTGAAATATCTAGTTCAGCTATGCAATTTCGGCAATCTAATGCAAATGTCAAGACTGGTTCAAACATGAAGGCTGGCAATTCTGTCAATCCATCTCAAAAACCAAATTGTGGGTCTCTGTTTAATGAGCTACACTGTCTTTCGAATTGGGGAATGTTGTTTGTTGATTATGATCTTGTAAATTCTTATTGCTATTTTTCTCTAGCACTTAGTCCTCTTGGTGAGTGTCAAATGAAAATGTTCTCAATTAATTGTTTCACTCCTCCTTGTTATCCTTGGGCATCTATTTTAAATGAGGAGAGTGCTAAATCTGTTTAAAAAACAAGGCCGCAAAAAAGGTTTTACAAATACTCCCTCCATTCTGAGAAAGCGACCACATGAGGCTTCATCTCATGTGCAAACAAAGAAGATAAAAAAAGATGATAGAATGAAATGTCAAGACAAAACTTTTACAGCTAGTTCCTGGGTTAGAAAACTTGGCAACTTGTTGAGTTCTCCTGCTATGTCATGTGATTGCTGTACAAAGGATGGTGTGACTGGAGTTGAACAATGGCAAATCAAAAGGTCAATTCTGGTCTTTCCTCAGTATTGCTCAAAACCTAAACATTCAAGAGTTGTTAAATCCATGGAAAAGCAGTCAGAATATGCACCCAACCCCAGAAAAGAAACTGATACTGGTTATAAAATTAGCACATATGCCAAGAAAGATATATTAGTGGCTCTGAAAGTGAAGCTCAGAATAATAATAGAGTACTAGATGCTACTGGCTCTAAAGGTTTGAATAGAGATTGTACTGCAAGGAATGCTGATGCTAATTGCAAGACTGACCATGGAGCAAAACTGCATAATATGCAAAGCTTTGGAGTCCCGGTTGAGCAAAATTGAATGGTTAGCAGATGTATCCAACAAACTTGGACAACTCCTCAAGAGTTGGCAGCTTTAATGCTTCCAGTTTGATTTCAAAATCTCTTGAGAGCAGAGGGATGGAGTTATGTAGGAAAATAAGAGTTTCTGAAGATGAGAATGAAATTTGCACAACAGGATTTGCTTCTTCGCACTGTAATATATCGCATAATGATAAGATGATAACGGCCAATAATGGAAGTTCTACTGTCATGGCACTTCCAAATCCTGTTCATCATGGATTCGAGATAGATGGGCTTAGCAACATATCTGATATTGACAAATTGAGTATAGGTGGCAATGCAGCTAATCTTGACAAAGGTCTTAGTTCACCTCATGGATGGAAGTCATCGTGGAACCATAATCAATCTTTATCAGTGCCAAGAAATGTTGCAGATGTAATTTTTGATGAGATGGATATCTTTGCTTTGCTTAGGTACATCAACTGTATTTGGTGGTCTAATATCTATGTCTATTCCTACAGCTAGATAGACAGATTGGTTTGGGGTTCGAGTATTGACATATTTGGTGCTTTATTTCAGTGGAATCATGATGACTTGCTTCACACTACAGGGTATGGTGATGCTTACATCAGAGTGACGCAGCAGATTGATGAAGTAATGTTCGTAAGGATGATATGGGATCCTAGTAGTTGGTTGTGGCGTGCATATTTCTTGAGGGCAAGCAATCTCCGAGAAGGGAGGGAGGACTGTAATGTCCACAAATTTTAAAGTGACAATTTAATTAATTAATTTTTATTAAGTTATCAAAAATGGATGAAATATTTAATGATGACTTAATATTAATTAATTTAATTAAGGTAAAGTAAATTATTATTCAGGATGCTTCGTATGTATTTTTGAATGCTAACGGCAAATGGCTTTTCTTGAGTACTCGCCTATCTTGATGTGGAATAATTTTATTTAAACTGGGGAAAAATAAAGAATGGTTTATTCAAAATATTTCATGTTTGTGAGTATTCGATGGTGGAAGGTTTATATTGTTTGGAGCCCCTATCATATATTAGGAGCGTTAATATGAAGACATTATATTCAGTGGGGCCTAGTCTATGTGGATGAGAGATAATTAAATAGAGTGCCATGATTTTAAATTTTTCATTATTTCTATGGGTCGATTCTATTCAAAATCCTTTGTCGTAAAGCATAGCATATTGAAATAATCTTGGTGATTCTATTAAGTTCTAAGATTTAAATATAATGCAACTTTATTGATATCGGTGGCAACATATTTATCATCTCACCTAAGGTTAAATACTCCCTGCGGGCATTCAGAATATTGTCATTCAATCTCATTGTGCAATACAAAGGAAAGGAGTATGTTTGAAGATTAATATTTGGGATGTGGTTATAATTTTTTAATGGTTTTCACCCACCACTTATTATTCTTTCTACTGGATGCCGTGTATGGTAACGCTCCAGTTTGTAATGCTCAGGGAATGATTGTGCTGGGATTCTTATGGGCATGTTTGCGGTATCGAGAGGAGAGGATGAAGAAAACTTCTGAAAAAACTTTGTTGTTGGCCGTCTCTATGACTGTGATTACCTGAAGACGCAAACCTTTGGGTAAAGATTGGATGAGAACCCAATTGATAGGAGTGAGTTCAATTTAGAGCTCGCAATTGTGCTTAACATTATGGAAGCTATGATATAGAGATGTGGAAGATACCAGGTGTTTGAAAAAAGAATAGTTTGAGAATATCATGGTTCGATTATCTGGAACGTTACCAATCCGAGTTGAGTGTGTGTTCTATTGTATTAAAGGTATATGTGTATCATTCAACTTTAGTAGCCTGTATCTGTGACTACATATTGGACTGATAAATTGTGGAGCTAGAACTGTGTATGTTAGCAGAGACTGTTTCTTTTTGGTCACACGATATTTCTGGGCAAGGTCAAAGCTTTTTGTCCTATCCTGTGTTCGTTATTGGAGTTGAAAGACGCAACATCTCTGGTATTCTGAGTCACCAAACGCAATTATCAGTGTGGATAGACAAAGGTGAATATGTTGGAAGTGGTTTGGTGTTCGCAATATCTGTCGACTACTGGATATCTTTGTCATAATTGTGAGAAGAGGCACCGAGCATTATTTGCAATTTGTTGTTCTGGTGCAAGTTATTTGGGAATAAATCTGCAACCGTCTAAGGTGCACGAGGTTTCTAGCTGGCTTCAATCTGAGTTTGGTCGGGTGGATACAGCGACAGGTTTTTCTATATCCAATTTCTTTTGTTGTTACTTTTTTTGTAATCTACAATTATTAAAGGACAAAAATCGCATGTGGCTTTGTCTGATATTTCGGACAACATTTGTGAAAGAGTGTACTGGTGCATGTTGTACTCTAGGTATTTGTTTGCATTCAAATAATATTGATTTGTGAACTTGTCCGCATAATGCTAGATTGTCTAAATGTTCATTCTTATCATTAACAAGTATGTGATATGCAACCTGTAAGTCAATTGTCAATTCCAGTGTGTATTAAGAAGTACAAGTCAAACTTGAAATCTAAACCAGTCCATTAATCGTCTGGCATTCTGGAAATTTAAACATCAATTCCAAACCTTCAAATTAGATCTTTGACAATCAAATTTCAGTTTCCTAAAGGAATATTACAGTCAGAATTCAATCAGGGATATTATGTCTTCTTACAATTTTATGAGTTTCAACATCCCAAAGTCTATAGCCAAATTGATCAATGCCATATCCAACAATATACATTTCTTTGACTTAGCTTCCAGCTTGGTTCTATTTTCAAAATCTACATGTGCAAATGCTTCACAATAGAAGGTTCTGAGAAAAGAATTACTCGCCTTCTTACCTGTCCATGCTTCCTCTAGAATACCACAATCTAAAGGAATAGAGGGACCTCTATTGATTAAACAAACAGCAGTGTTTACAACCTCTTCCCACATGTTTAAGGGCAGCTCAACATGCAACCTCATACTCCTTGCACGCTCCATTATTGTCCTATTCATGCGTTTAGCCACTCCATTTTCTTGTGGAGTCCTTGGAACTGTTTTTTGCCTACGAATACCATTAGAGGAACAATAATCTTCAAACTTTTTGTTGCAATACTCACTACCATTATCAGATCTGAGACATTTTAGTCTTTCACCAGTCTCATTCTCAACCAACCTTTTCCATTTTTCAAAAGTTTCAAATACATCACATTTTTGCCTGAGGAAATAAATCCATACTTTCCTAGTTGCATCATCAATGAATGTAACATAATATAGAGAGCCACCAAGGGAAGATACCTGAGCTGGTCCCCATACATTTGTATGCACGAACTCTAATTTCTCATCTTTCTTTTCCTTCCCACTCTTCAAAAAACTAACTCTATTTTGTTTTCCATACACACAACTTTCACAAAAATCCATAGTGACACATTTTAGACCTAGTAAGACTTTCTTTGAATGAAGTAATTTCATACCTTTTTCACTCATGTGCCCAAGTTTGTTGTGCCATAGTGTTGTTTTAGAATCCACAACGATTGATTCATGTTCTACCTGCTCAGCTACAGCAATTGTTCCTGAACATTGACTTTTCTCTGAAACAATTAAAGTAGAACGAACAATATGACTTGTACAAAGATATAAGGTGCCTACTTTCACACCTTTTGCTACTACTAAGGAACCTTTTGAAACCTTGCAATTTTTGTCATTAAAAGTAATTGTGCAACTTTCATCACCTAGCTGCCCTTGCTGAAATTAAATTCCTACTCAACCTTGGAACGTGTCTGACATCTTATAGTAGCCAATGACTCCCATTCTACAACTTAATCTTAATTCTTCCCTTTCCAACAATCTGACAAGGCTCATTATCTCCCAAACAGACTAACCCAAAATCCCCTTGGACATAATCAAGAAAATAACTTCTATGGGGTGTAGCATGAAATGAAGCCCCTAAATCTAGAACCCTTGAATCATCAGCATTTTCTAGGGAAAGAAGCGAAAAATCCTCTTAAGATTTATTACTTACCACATTTGCCTCCCTATCGCCTTCTTGTTTGTCTCCTTTTTTATTCTTTTGAGACCAACAATATTTCTTCCTATGACCTGGTTTCCCACAGTACCAGCAATTGCTTGGTCCTATGGATTGAGACCTCTTGCCCTTTGATTTTCATTGTGATTTCCCACGACTTCCAGAATTGTTTCCTCTCTCCTTTGATCTGCCTTTACTTTCTACATTCAAAACACTACCTGATGTGGATCCACTTGAGCTTTTCCTACAAATTTCCTCACTCATAATAACACCAACATCATCGAATTTTAGAGTATTTGAACCAAAAATAGAGTTACTAACAGGCATTACCAAGACATTCCAGCTTTCAAGCAAAGAACACAGAATCAAAAGAGCCCTAATTTCTTCATCAAAATTGACATTAAGAGAAGATAATTGACTGATAATTGTATTAAACTCATTTAAATGATCAGGAACTGACCCACCTTCTACCATTTTCATATTAATTAAATGCTTCATAAGAAATACCTTATTCGAAGCGGAAGGCTTTTCATATCACTTTGCTAAGGTTTCCATCAACTCTTTAGTTGTCTTTTCTTGTGTAATATTAAATGCCACTGATTGTGCAAGGCATAAACGAATAGTGCCAAGTGCCTTCCTGTCCAAAATATCCCAATCCTCATAAGAGATTCCTGTTGGTTTCTTGGATTTTCCTTCCAATGGCCGCCATAAATCCTTCCGATAAAGATAGTCCTCCATTTGCATTTTTCATAATTGAAAGTTTTGTCCATTAACTGAAAAACAACCCACTCTAATACCACTTGTTAGGTTTAGAAGACAGAAAACTAACAGTTACATGCAAATATAACCAATAATGCAAAGGAATAAAGCAGACAAAAGTAGAACAAGAAGACACAAAGATTTAACGTGGCTCACTCAATCTTGGGCTACATCCACCAAACAAAGAGTGTAATCTTATTATCCAATAATTTCAAGCTATTACAATCTACAATTCCTTGCAACTCAATACCGCTACAAGAAGCTACAAAATTATCATTTTGAAAACCCTAAGCCTAAGCCATTTTAACAAGACTTATGTCAATTAACAAGTTAACCCTAAAAATACTTGACAAGTCAACCTAGGGAAATGCTTGACGAGTCAACTCAAAAAAGCTCGACGATACATGGCGAGTGTACAGTACTTGCCTGATCTATCACCACAAACCAACACTCTTTGTACAATTCAGCCATTTGTCCCAAGAGATTTCCCATTGGCAAGAGACCTAATAATGCTCTCAGCTTCTTGGACGGATATATCCATGTTAAGGATCTAAGCATCTTCATCACTAACTCTTTTTGGAATTATTTTCGGGCAAAATTCCCTAGCCTCGGGATTTTTACTGTTATGTTCTGAGGTAAAGAGAAGAAAGAATGAAGAGTCTTTTCAAGAACATAGGTTCATTAGAAGTTTCTCTACTATCCATGATAGGCTCTGTTATCTCTTTATTTTGCTTATATTCAATCAAATTAAAGAAGTACTTGGAACTTATATCTCCTTCCTGCAACCAATTCATCTTAGCTCTAACCCTTTGACTTTGGAATTTGTAATTTTGTATTTTCCTAAGAAGGGACTTGGTTCTAATGAACCTAGCCTTAATTTGTTTGTCAAGACTATTGTCTTGCATTGACATCCTAGAACCAAAAGCTTTGATACAACAAGTTATCTATTTTGTTCCTATCAAGAGCTTTCTTTTTGCCAACTACCTGAAAGAGATTCCTCCAAACTTCCACAAGAGAGTCCCAAATGTGCAAAGGATTCTTCTTTCATTTAGAGCTTTTGAAAAGACAGTGGCGGATTTGGTATCATCTAGGCAGACCTGATCCTTGAGCAAGGAAGAAGAAAGAGCAAGATTGAGAGGGCTTCAAAAGAGAAGATGAGATTTTAAAGGTGACAGTGGTAACAATGGGAGAATGATCAGACATTGAAGTAGGCACAAATAAAATGGGATTCTCGCCCTGGGGGACCATTGAAAGAAAAGTAGTTTCTGTTGTCATAGAATCTATCAAGTCTATAGTAGATCCTCTCATTCAATGATTGATTGTTACACAAGGTGTACCAGATGGAGCAAGAGGTCTTACCTAACTCCAAGGAGTCAAACAAATTCAATCTTCTTTTCATTTTAGCCCAAAAGAACATCTCATCTCCTATCCATAGGGAGTCCTTACCACCTTCCTTTACCTTATTTGTTTTTAATCATAATAGAATCCTCAGTTCCATAGGTCAGATCTTTTTCTATAGTCATTTGTGGCATATAGAGAGCACACCCCCAAATTATCTTAAACAAATACCATGGATACCCATACTAGCTTGCTATAGCGAGAGGAGCCCCTCTGACCAATGTTTTTGATCCACTTTGGGTGAATCAGAATAGCAATTCCTCCTTTACCCTTCTCATGGTCAGACATGATTACTTTTGCATTTTTCCAAATGAAATTCAGGGCATTTTCTGGTTGGAGTCCCACTACTTTGACCTCTTGCAAGCATAAGAAGTCTAGATTAAGCCTATTATTGCGAAAGGCCCTCACAACATACTGTCTGTCCCGACTCCAGCCCCCTAACATTCCAGCTATACATGTTGAAATTCATTAGGAGTCAGGGGGAGGGGGGGAGTATTTTTCTGATTTTTACAGTCTATCAAAGCACTTAGGAATCTTATCTTTCTTTCCTCTTTGGTTTACTTTCTTTTCTATCCCAGAGTCAAACCTAGTGGGTCCGCCTTAGTATTTTCTTTTCTAATTGTCATCTTTATTAGAAGTACTATTCTACAACTAAGAAGAATTCTCCACTCTTGATCCAGATAGCACTAGATTAAGATTTGACTCCTTGCTGTAGGCTTCATCACATGGTTTGAGATTAGAGTTTATGGTTGGGACTTCTTCTAGCCCCCCATGAATAGGGGCAGTCATGGTTCATCTGATTTTTGCTGCTTTGGCCTGAATAGAGTCCAAGGCTAATTGTCTCCCCTTCTTGGGGCCTTGTGGGGAAATAGGTTTCTATCTTATAGGAAGCTTAGGGTTGGTCACGGGAGCAGTTGAACCCTTAGCGTGAATTACCTCAATTTTCCCCATTAAAAAGAGGATCTTCTAAGGACAACTGCATTTTATACGCATTCTGAGTATCAATTATCATATTTTCATTTTGAATATGTTCTATTTCATCTGACATTAAGGTATCACTACCTTTTCCCAACATTGAGGCATTGACCACCAATTTCATTCTCTCCTATTTTTTGCACCACTATCCTGATTTTTATCTTCAATGTTTTGAGCATAGTTCAAATTATCACAGATATATCTGCGATAAATGAACTTATCGTGATAAGTTCTGATTGGTGATAAAACATGTCAACATATCGCAGAGAAAAGTGTAATTTATCAGCGATAAATCATGAGTTTATCACAATAAATAAAAAACTTATCGCTCACTCCCAGGTATTTGACTATGACGGCCCAGCAAAAAGGCAAAGTCATTTTTTTGTTTGGAAAAGCAGATTTGGAGAGGAGAGAAAGGGTTTGGAGGAGAAAGGTCATTTGCAGCCTTCTATAGTGATGATATATCTGTGATAATTTGAACTATTTTGATATTGTGGACTATTATATAATATATTAGAAAAAATGGTGTCATCCGTCCATCTCACTCGGAAGGGGAAGAGGAAGATGTAGACTATTTTGATATTGTACTTGACACTTGTGTTTGCTTATAGTTTTACAAAGACAATTTGCTATTTTTAGTTTGCTTCAGAGTTCAGACTATCAGACTATGGCTACAAGCCATCACCATTCCACATGGGGAAGCAATTTTGTATCCTATTTGCATTTATATATATCTAGATCAGCTTGTTTGGTTTGTTTACTGATTTACTGACTCATTAGATGCATCTCCTTATTGAATTTTGCAAAAAAAATGCATTTCTAATTAAATTTAAGCAATTTTTTAAGTTCCCCATATTTTCCCGAGAAGTTCATGACTTATCTCCGATATTTGCCGATATCCTTTCTTTTGCCCTCAACGATAAGTTGCCGATAACGATATTTTGTACTATGCTTTTGAGATTTATTAATCTTATGTCTAGCCTCACTGGGCTTGAAAGCCCCCAACAGGCTTGGATTGGCATTAGGACAATCTTTTCTAAGATGTCCATTTCATTTGCAGAAAAGCATGCATTTAGAGAACCCAACACTTCTATATCACAAGTAATAGATTTATCATCAGATTGAATGGACACCAAGTTCACAATTTCTGCTTCCAGGACTAAAAATTTTAAAACCCTAGCATTGAGTTGAGGGAGGATAACCCTGGATTCCTCAATCTACATTACATTACCAATTGATTTCAGGATTTGAGGAATGAATGAATATACCTAAGGAGGTACATCTTTTAATTTCTAACCGGTTAGGGGCAAACCTAGCCACCACCTCCTCAAGATTTTCCTTTTGGAGTCAAGGGTAGGGCTCTAAACATAGATTTCCCAAAATTCCTTTTTTACTACTCTTTCTTGCATTCCCTGGTTTTTAAAGGATACCACACAAGGCCCTTTTGAAATATTCTGTAAAAATTAATGTGAATTACCATTTTTTTACCCCACACAAGTTATCCAATCATCAAAAAACTTACAAGGTAGAAAAATGGAATCTAAACAAACAAAAAACACAGCAATATTCCTTAACCTTGCTTCCTCTACTTTTAAAGATTTTTCAATGTCTTCATTAGGGCCCCGTTTGTTTGTCGGAAGATGACAGGAATATCAAGATGATAACCTGATTTTGGCTCATATCCACTGTTTGGAATCCTGAAAGTCAAAATCGGGTTATCATCTCAAAACCTGAATATGGGCCGAAAATGAGAATATACATCTTCCAGCCAAAGAGGTGGAATATGAAATGATAACCCGATTATGTGAAGCGGGAAAGTAAAATTTGAAAATGAGCGTCAACCATGGTTGCGTGTAGGACCGGATAGCTGACGGAGGACTTCATTCATTTGTTTCCTCTTCACAGAGATCTATTTGCAGAGCATCATCTCTTTGCAGAGATCTTAAAATCGGATAGCCGACAGAGGACGGATAGCCGACGGAGGACTTAAAATCGGATAGCATCATCTCTTTGCAGAGATCTATTTCCTCAACTCGGCTCCAAACTTTCTGTTTTAGCGGCTTCATCTTGTGCCCACAATCGATATCCTTCTCAGATTAGAGATCTTTTTAGTCGGTATCTTTTTAGGAGATACATTTGCTGTCTTAAAACGGGATCCATACGCATAAGCCAGTCATTGAATCTGTAAAGTTATCATCGATACTAATCGTCAAAGACCAGACCCTTCTCAGCAGACGGTAAAAACTACAGGTAAGATCGTGGATGTACTGTATATTCTCATGGCCCCGTTTGTTTGCGGAATTGGAATTTGAGTCAAAACCTGATTATCTCAAAATCAACCAAACGGTCCAAAACATATTCCGAATATACAAAATCAGAATATCAAAACCTTATTATGAGATAATCAGATTTTGGACCAAATTCCAATTCCACAAACAAACGGGGCCTAGGAGAAATGGAGTGAATTTTAGGCATGGAAGACCCCTTACCATTTTCTCTCCCTCCGCTGTCTCCTTCACCAAAGATGTTTCCATCTCAACCTGTCTATCCCAGACCCCAAAAGTCCGCTGCTTCCCAGTGGTGAATCCATGGCCAGGTGTATTCCCCTATGGAATCCGACTGTGGGAGGGAATGTTTCCTCGCCAAAATCTGCAATCAAAGCCTCTTTGAAAGTTTGCTTCTGCTAAAAACAATTACCAGAAGTTTCCTGCACATTCTTGCTATTCAAAGGGATAGTAGTTGTCTCATTAATTGTCGTCCCTTCACTAGATGCCCCTTCATCTCCCATGAGCCAATTGGTGAGAGAGAGACATGGTACAAGATATTAAATGCAAAGCCAAGTTTCTCAAGGGTCAAGACCTGTCACAACTATTAATGACAGGCTTGGCCAAATCAATTTAGGGCGGGAGAGCAAATTGAAATTTAAACAGACAAGATCAATAAGAAAATGAGGAAGAATGTTGCCAATAGTGACGAATAACACTAATCTGAATTTGCAGTATAGATAGCAGCTTTCTAAGAGGCATCAATGGCAGATGACCATTCAGTTCCCCAGAGCTGTGTGTTCCTCAACCCCCTTCTGTAGCATTTATAATTTTCATAAATTCTGCATCATTGTAAGCTGTGCACACATGGAATAGGTCAGCCCAATCTACAGACTGCTCGTGCTGACTGACGCTTATCTAACGGGAAAAAACATTAGGCCCAAATTCTGCTCCACCACTGTCCCTGCCTCACCAGCCACCTCAACCTCTGTGCTTTGAATCCACAACTTGCTTCCTGCAACTCACATGACCTGCCAACTCTCCAGCATGTATTTCTTTGACTAGTAAATTTATGCATTTTTCTTAAAAAGTTCAAGCTCAGTCAACATTCATACTTATTGTGTTCATGATCGAATGAATTGTCTACTGTGTTCAAGAATTGATTGTGGGAAAGGGGTAACCACAAACAGTTTAGATAATCATTTCAGTATCTATGCAATGCATAACTGCTCAAATTATGCTTGAATATTGGGACTCTATATGATGCGTGGACATTTCTAACAGCCACTTAAAATTAACCTTTCATTTAAATACCTCACTTTTATGTAATATGAATGTACATTCTTGTATATGCACTATTCCCTTCCATTGTGGCTTAAAGTTCCATATCATTTCTATCATCTTGTTTCTTATTAATAAATAAAATCATCAAATAAGCCATATAATTTATTGGTGAAGGATATCATTTTGGCATATTTTGGTCTCTTCATTTTTTTCATACTTCTATAGACAATAATTCATAACAAGATTTCAACTATAGCACATATGATATATAACTATTCATTGGTTAGGTTCTTGTCTTTGTATTTCATTTGCAAAAATCAAGAAACATATGAGGGCAAAAATCATACGAGTATCTTATGGCTGGGAAAAGATAATGGGAACCATTGGATCCACTAAGGAGGTCTGTTCATTCATTTCCTTTGAGACGTAGTTCTAACACTGATATGGAACTAGATTCACTGAATCTGATGCAGTAATTGTCAGTGATATTTTTGGTTGTTTTCTCATCTTAACAAGGTCAAAATTTCTCTAAAACTACTTTAGATTATAAACAGTAGATATTTTTATCTTGTGAAACTCCTATGATATGCTGAAAATAACTTCCTTGAAACAGATTACACCATATGCAGGGAAGCATTTATTTGGAAGTGTGATTGCCACTTTTGTTAGAGGAAACATGGTTTATGAAAATGGTTCTCATGCTTCAACTGCCTGTGGTGTTCCTATCCTTGCTGTTTAAAGAGAATATTTTTATTGAGGTAAACATCATGTACACAGTTTGCAATTCCAACTATATTTTTTTGTAATATGAACTTCATGGGCAAAATCTAAAATTGGGCTGTAAACGTCTCTCAGAAAACATTAGCTATTTCTTTTTTTAAACATACACAATGTCAGGAAAAATAAAAAGAAATTTGCACTTATTATTTCCTCCAAGAATGGAAAGGGTTGTCATTCTCCAACTGCCGGTGGTGTTTCTATCCTTGTTGCTTAAAGAGAATTTTTTATTGAGGTAAACATTATGCAACCAGTTTGCAATCTGAACTATGTTATTTTTTAAATTATTTTTTTTTATTAAACTTCATCAAAGAAATCTAAAATTGGGTTTTAAACATCTCTTCTCAGGAAAACATTAACTATTTCAAATTTTAATCATATAGAATGTAAAACAAGATTTTTGCACTTCTTATTTATTTTGAGAATGTAAAGATCATTCTTGAATCAAGGAGAATAAAGTTAGATTTTCCTTGTGAAGAGCTCTCAATTATAAAATTTGGTATAGATTGCTTTGATGCTATGTAAGATTTGGTAATGAGACAAACCCTCCCAAGAGTTGACAACACATACAAGCCACAACAGAAAAAGCATTCTATATATTGCAGAAATGCAATATAATTCATGTTCCAAAATAAAGGATACAATATCATATATTTGATATGCAATGGATGCTCGAGAGTGAGCTACACGTGGGTATATGTGAATGTACAATCAATGTGGTCTGATGGGAGATGTAGTCACATTTGTAGTACATCTCCTCCAAACTAGGAAAGTATGATGCATACTACCTCCCGAAGTATATGCATACTAGTGCGCAAGGGATATAATAACTACCCAAGTAGATGTGTACCCTAAGCTTATCTTAGATCACTACTAATACAAGTAACTAAATGCAAGAAAATATATATGCACCAAATTCAACACCATCATTTTTTTTTGATGTACCATCCATGCATTTCTCTTAGTTTGGTGTTTAGGTGCGACTTACAATTACAAGTAATCTGGTTCAAGTTTATTTCAGCCAACTAGCTGTTCTGTCTTCTCAGTAAAAATTAAAAACCCTATAAATCTGCAATTATCAAATAGCAATAAAAGGTTTCATGTTATATTTCTTTTATAACAAACTGATTATTAGTTACTTGATCAAACATTGGAACGTTTCTATTATAATTGTTTTGGGGAATGAAAATCAGTCAACTTAGATGGTACAAAAAGATTTTATAATTATTTTAATTTTGTAATCCATCTAATCCACAAACCTCTACATTTACCAATTTAATATCATAATGACATGTTACTAAACTATATTAAATAGGTTGTGTAATTTATGTGTTTGCCAAATGTATATAAGTTACTTGGCAACAACATTGAAAGTCTTATTAGATTTAAGAGGCCTTGCCAAAATAGGTTCTTCAAATTTTGATAGCTTGTCTTAAAGAACTGATGATGGTTGTCTTTCTTTGATCCCAAAAGGTTTGGTGTTGGTCTTTCTTTTAGGTATAATACAGCTATATGTGTCTTGTCTATTTTTTGTGATTGTTCTACAACACAGTTTGCAATAGTCATGGGTTGATTAGATTGTTCTATGGTTTCTAGCATAACACAATTTGCTAGTCATATCTATTAATGTCTTCTATGGGTCTAAAGAGATTTATTGTGTCTATTTTTCACCTAACATGTTTATAGTGAATCTATAGTTTAACATTATAGTTTTAAGCAGATTTGGTGTGAGTCTCTTCCTTGGACAAGTCTGTGTGGATAAAAGACTTCGCATCCTCTTCACATCCTAGTGAAAACTTTTTCAAAATTATACTACTACTTTAGCGCACATATGTGTCAAGCCATATATGCTTGCTAAAGTGTGGGCAAAATGTAATGTGGTAAAATGCATACCTTGCAATTTGACATCACATCAACCCCCCCTTAGCTAAAATAAAGACAATTTTACAATCAAAAAATAATTTTATCCTAAGCTGTTGGTTCCAATTTGGGCTTGGGTTAGGGTTCGTGAGTTCGATTTGCTAGTTCAGTCAAAATTTTTTGGGGGGTTGGGTTCATTCATACAAAAGCATAAAAAAATAAAAAATATATACATATATGCAACAATAATTAAGTTCAAAATACACCATTATGTTATTAGTCAAATAACATAGCAAAATACACCACCAAATTAATAGTCAAAACTCAATTGTAATGATATATATTAAATTTTTAGTTCAAATGACCTATATTAATGTTTCAGTTCAAAATATTAATGTCAATTGCCAACAATCAACCGTCACTAATCAAATATCATATGGGTCATCAAAGATATTAGCATCATCCATATGTTATGGTAAATTAGAAGAACCAAGAATAATGTCATTGGCACTGGCATTGACACTAGCACCAGTGCCAGTGTTTTCATTATCATGATTACTAGGTGGGTCATGGTCATCATCAACTCCAAGTACAAGAAGGCGAGAAACTGAATTGTCCAACTCAACATGCTTTGGATCAATATCCCACTACTTTGTCTACCCTTGATTGTAGGAATTTTTTGTGTGTGAGGAGCCACAAGTTTGAATGCACAAACACCAAGTCCTCTGAATTTTGGAGTGTAGGCTATTGTGCTTGATTGAGTGGATGGAGTATGTGCTTTGATTCTTCTCACATGAAGATGAACTAACAACCTATCAAGATTTTGAAATTAGAGAACAATAAACTTAAAAGCAAGATAGAAGAATTTTTTTTATAAAATTAAGAACTTGTGATAAAATTTTGATGAAAAGAGGTTGTAGGTGTTGGTACAATTCTCCATGGAAGTACCACCAACTATGAGCATCAACCCTATACTTGTCCCAAATAGTTTCAAGACCCGAATCATGTGTGCTTGCATAACTCATGAGTTCAACCCTCACTACAGGTTGTATGTCATGATGAAAGAGTTTGTGAAGCGCTACCTTACCCTTGAGCAACTCTGAGATCTATGTATGGGGCAACTCTTGTGCTAGTAAGAAGTTGTTGACTATTATACTTGGAACTCGATGTTAGGGCAAGAAGATGCAATGGAGTGGTCATTTTGTTATCTCTCCACCATGATTTGTTATAGTTCTTTAGAGAGTGTTTCTTTGGGATCTTTCTCTTTTTCATTTGTGATGACTTTTATCTTCTCAATCATTGAGTCAATGTCATCATGTACCTTACCCAAACAAGGCCTATCCATATCAAAATTACAAATCATGTTCAATATAGGCTCAATGAAACCTAGGAGATAATCGGTATAATCCCACTAAGCGTCATCTAGTATCATACTCCTAATATTCGATACTCTTGTTGTTTTGGATTGCCTCCACATGCTCCAATTAGGGTTGATTACCATGCTACATAGTGCCTCACAAACTTTAAGAGTCATCTCAACAACCTATTTCAAAATTAAAACAATACAAAAATTAAATTAAAAATTTTACTAAAGTAAAACATATTTATCATTTAACTTACCTTCAATGTAGTGCTACTCCAACTGTATCACGACAAGAAAGTATTATGGTCTTGAACCTATGCTTTGATGCAGAAGGAAGTATATTTGAAATTAAATGCTAATCACTGTAGTTAGAAACACATGTTAGATTTTAGTGGATTATTATGATGGTGATGATATGATATCATTATTTAATGCAAGTAAATTAGATGAGACTATCATTGTTATGTTGTAAATAATGAGAAAATGTGAAAAGGGTGATATTATGACATTTGAATACATAAGAATGATTACACTTTTAAAATTCTCTTTCAATAGCTTCAATTATTTGATCACTAATATATGTGCTTCAACTATTTTTTATGTGTGAATAATCAAACTTGATGTAGAGAGTTGTAGTGTTTACAAGTACTAGGCATCGGCTCCACAAGTCAGAGTGTGCCTACCTCCCTAATGGTGGTTAGTCAAAGATGACACATTGGCCAATTTCCTTAAGCCTAGCCCATCATGCTCAATTGAGTGCAATTTTTCTATAGTTGAGACTCGTATTACACCCCTGACTATTGCCATTGGAAAACTCTAGTGACCCTTACCCTATGTAGAGACCCCATAATAAGTATCTTTATGTTAATATGCATTTCACAAGAAATTTATTGCATTTATGAATTTCTGTTTAAATTATGATTTTTGTAATTTAATGATTTAATTGATTTTTTTGCAGTTTAATGGTTATGTATGATTAAATGAGTTTTCTATGATTTTGCATGATAACATAATGTTTGGATGGTGTTTGGGGCTCTTGGGATTAATATGGATTGAAAAGGAAGTGATTGTTTATTTAAACTACGATTTATTATTAAGTTGAATTCTATAGTGTATATGTTAATTAAATATTTAAAAAGAGATTCTCCGATATTTAAAAGAGCTAAATAAGGCATATTTGTGTTCATTTTAAGTGGCATTGCATGTTTGGAGTAAATTGGGCCATTTGGGAATTAAGAAATGTATTTTATTATTTATTATTTAAATGTTTAAATAAACTAAATAGTAATGTCATTTTATAAAAGGGAAATAAAACTCATTTCTTAACAACTTTTGAGCAGAAAAAACCCTCTTTTTGCTTGATTTTTGGAAAATGGAGTTTGGAATGGATTGTGCATGGATTGTAATGAGATTTGATGCATTAGGTTAGGAATTGGGAGGCCTTCAAGTTGTCCAAAGCATGTGCATTTTCATTAGGTATGTTGGGAGCTTTCTTCACTTGCATTTTTAGGCAAAAAAAGATATAGGTCTTCATATATCTCTCTCATTTCTTCATCTTTTGACTTGAAGTTTGTTGCAAACTATTTGTGAGAGAAAAATAAGTATTTTGAAAATTGGAATGAGTTGATTTGGTTGAGTATTGATTTTGTATGAGGTAATTTTGGAAAAACAAGGGTTTTCAAATGTTATTATGTTTGAATTGTTATGAAATGTGAATTTTGTATTTAAAAAGGGGTGTTGGGCATTTTAGAACCAAAGGGTATCTTCATAATTGTTATTTTTGAAAATTTTAGTTTTGGTAAAATTTCATGTTATTTTATTTTATCAAATTAATGGTGGTTTTGTGGTTCATTTATTTGGATGTTTGTTGTGTAAGATTGGTTGAGTTATGTGTAATGTATTATATCCAAAACTAGCATATATGATCTTATTTACTGTTATGGTTTCATGATGATGTGGATTCCATGATTACATGCATGATGTCCTTGTTATATTGAAATAAATTCAAGTATGCTTCTTGATTTGAAATTTGGGACATGCATATGAGAGAGGTTTTGTAAAAGATTCATGAATCAATTTCATTGATCTTGTATGATGTTATAGGTTCATATTGATATGATTCATGTTTGTTGATGTGATTATGTTCTTGTGTTATTATTTTGAGCATTAAGGGTAGGTTATCTAGGTGCATATTTGGGGAGTGGCTCTCAATGGGGGTCGGGGCCCTAAAGTAGTTAGTCCAAGATAACTCGTTGAAGAGTGGTAATCAAGTGATAAATTAATAAAATAAATTGGGAATAACATTAAACAAGATAATTATGGTGCCTCGTCCATGCCTTGAATGCTAGTATAATATAAGGATGAGGTGGGAGATGATGCATGTTCGTCCATGGGATTTATTGAGTTGTCATGATCATACTTCCTTGTCCTCACTAAAGGATTGTTTGGTTCAATGTGAGATTGACTTGGGGGTCGGGTTCTAGAGAGACTAGTCCAGGATAACCCAAGATGGATTTTATGTGATCACACTCTTCGTGTATGTAGTGTATAGGTTTCCTCCATAAGATTGTGGTTGCCTCTATTAGTTGGTTTTTGGTTGTTGATATTTGTGAGCTCTTGCATTGCTTTCATGAACTTTTGTATTGCTTCTGTGTAATGGAGGTTGTTTTATCCTTGTTCTCATTTTGGCTTGCTTGTGTGTGTAGAGCCTTGTGTCTATCTCCTCAATACGATAGGGTGGGCCTCAAGGTTCAACATGGTCAATTGGTAGTGATTCTTTTTCCATCAATGTCTATGGTGGACTTGTATGTATTCTTTGATGGATCTTGGTTGATGTACCTGTGTTATGTTGTCGGCGAGCTTCATGGTTTACGTACCATTTCATGTATATTGTATTATTCATACTTGATGTATTTAGATACTCCATGAGGAGAATTGATGTATTTCTATTTTAGATTATGTAAATGTAGTCTTGTAGAATGTAGTTGAGCTTATGATTGAAGTTATGTCCATTATATGTGTTATATTATTAGATCATGTAATTAATGGATAGGAGAATTTATATGTTATAAGTATTTTATGCTTGAAGTTATAAGATATTGTTATTATGTTGAAAAGATATATAGGAACATTTACTATTGGTGATTAAAATGAATCTAGAGATAATGATAATGTATGATCATACTTAATGAAATGTAATTCATATGGTTTTAGTTAATTAGATGATGTTGTAATCATGTGTTTCTTAAGTAGCTATGTTAGGGAACCTTAGAAGACATAGTTACAAATGAAAGTTAATCTCACTTTATGATCTTAGTAACACTATTATGAAATGTTATTTTATATCTATTATGCATTCATAATAGTAAATGAAATCATAATATTAGGATAAGATGTACTTATCCTAAGGGAAAAAAATTGGTGTATCATTTTGTTAGTTTAGTTGTCATCCTCTCAGGTTTCTTAGAAAAGTGTTACATCTGGTATCAGAGCCCAAGTTTCTACACTGGGAACTCTGGAAATCATGTGTCCATTATACATTTTGATAAGTGTTCTTGAATCATGTTCAGTAATGCTTATTTATTTTCTTGGTTTTATGTTTTATGTTTTGGTTATGCCTAGTAATTATGAAACTTGTCCCTTTATGCCTTTGCATTCCCTAACTTGGCCTTAGAGATCTTGTCTCGCCCTTTTTATGTTTCTCACTTAGGAAGGATGCCCCCAAAGACAGAGGTCAAGGTTGGGGTAAGGGTAAAGGAAGTCATCATATAGTCCACCCAGTGAGTTTTTTCCATGAGAGATTTTTAAAAGTATCAAGAGGGGCAACAGTACAATTATTAGAACTCATGTTGCAGCATGGGGATTTTTGGTT